>JAAXCT010000841.1:0-313007 GCA_012490785.1 Eragrostis nindensis
TGGTCTGTCGGGTGGTTACATCCAAATCTTAATAGGCACTTCCCGATATCGGGTCATCTTGTAATCCAAAGTCTCCACAGAGACATCTCTTCAGGATCCTTAAGCACTTCTTGAGCTGGGATACATGAAAACATTGTGCACATCTGCCAACTCTTGTGGTAGCTCAATCCTGTATGCCACTATACCGATCTTTTCAACACTCGGTATGGTCCGATGTAGCGTGGTGATAACTTGCCACGGACTTGGAAACGACGTGTACCTCTAATTGGGGAAACTTTAAGGTACACATAGTCTCCAACTTGGAAACTTAAATTCCTTCTTCTTTTGTCTGAATAACTCTTTTGACGAGACTGTGCTTCCTTAAGCTTCTCTCTGATTTCTGTTCCGCAACCTTTTCTTCTGCCTCTTTAACAATGGAGGGTCCTGTAAGGGAACGCTCTCCAACTTCTGACCACATCAGAGGTGTTCTGCTATTTTCTGCCATACAACACTTCAAAGGTGACATCTTGAGGCTGGCTTGGTAACTGTTGTTGTATGAGAATCAGCATAAGCTAGACTCTTCTCCCAGTCTTGCCATAGGTCAATGCACAGGCTCTCAACATATCTTCAAGGATTTGGTTGATCCTTTCTGTCTGACCATCTGTCTGAGGGTGATAAGCAGTGCTGAAATCCAACTTAGTTCCTAAAGCAGAGTGTAAGCTTTTCCAAAACCTAGAGGTAAATTGGGTACCTCTATCAGAGACAATTCTGTTGGTACCCCATGTAGCTTCACTATGTTGTCAATGACAACTAGGCTAACTTGTCTCCTCCATAGTTGGTTCGTACAGGAATAAAGTGAGCGACCTTGGTGAGTCGTCCACTATTACCCATACAGAGTTGTATCCCTTCTTTGTTTTAGGAAAACCAACTATAAAATCCATGCCTACTTCATCCCATTTCCACACAGGGATTGGTAAGGGCTGGAGTAATCCTGCAGGCTTCTGGTGTTCTGCCTTGACTCTCTGGCAGACATCACATTCTGCACAACTTGGCTATATCTGCCTTCATCCCATTCCCACCAATACTTTTCCTTTTAATCAAGATACATCTTGGTAGATCCTGGGTGGATGGAATAAGCTGAGTTGTGGGCTTCATCCATGATTATCTCTCGGAACTTTCCTTCCTTAGGTACACAATTCTGTCTTTATACCAGAGAGTTCCTTATCATCTACCTGAAGTTTGGGGCTTTGTTTTCTCCAGTGTGGTTACGGATCTTCATTAACTCTTGATCCTTGAGCTGGCTTGTCTGATCTGTTCATCTAGTGTTGGTTGTACACTTAGATTATTCACACAAGCTCGAGGCACTATCTCCAGATTAAGCTTCTTCATCTCAGCTAACAGCTGGTCATTGTGGGTCATGAGTAGTTGCAGTAGGCTTTTCTTTTCTGCTCAAGGCATCTGCCACAAAATTTGCTTTTCAGGATGGTAGTGGATTTCCAAATCATAGTCCTTGATTAACTCTAACCATCTTCGTTGTCTCAGATTCAGGTCTGGCTGAGTAAAGATGTACTTCAAACTCTTATGATTTGTATAGATCTCACACTTATTTCCAATTAAGTAGTGCCTCCAAATCTTTAGGGCGTGCACTACTGCTGCTAACTCCAGATCATGGGTGGATAATTCTGCTCATGAGTCTTCAATTGCCTTGATGCATAGGCAACAACTCTACCATCTTGCATTAGGACACATCCTAAGCCTTGTCTTGATGCATCACAGTAGACGACAAAATCTCTATGAATATCAGGCAGGACTAACACTGGTGCTGTTGTCAGTCTTCTCTTCAACTCTTGAAAGCTTCTTTCACAAGATTGGGTCCATTCAAACTTCTTGTCTTCCTGAGAAGTTCTGTCATGGGTCTGGCTATCTTGGAAAATCCTCAATGAATCGGCGGTAATAACCCGCTAATCCAAGAAAGCTTCTGATCTCTGACACATTTGTCGGCTGTGGCCAATGAGTAACTGCTTTAACTTTCTCAGGTCTACAGCAACTCCTTCTGCTGTCAGAATGTGGCCAAGGAAGGCAACTTTCTCAAGCCAAAATTCACATTTACTGAACGTAGCATACAACTTGTGGGCTCTGAGTTTTTCCAAAATCACTCTCAGATGCTGCTCGTGCTCTTCTGCACTCTTTGAATAGATCAGTATGTCATCAATGAAGACAACGACAAACTTATCTAATTCCTCCATAAACACCTTGTTCATGAGATTCATGAAGTATGCAGGTGCATTATTGGTTAGCCAAAAAGACATAACTGTGAACTCATACTGGCCATATCTGGATACAAAGGCTGTCTTTGGGATATCTGCTTCTCTTATCTTCAGCTGATAATACCCAGATCTTAAGTCAATCTTGGAGAAGTACTTAGCACCTTTTAACTGATCAAACAGGTCATGAATCCTGGGCAGAGGGTACTTGTTCTTGATTGTCACTTCATTCAAGGATCTGTAGTCTACACACATCCTCATACTTCCATCCTTCTTCTTGACAAACAGAACTGGTGCTCCCCAGGGTGAAGAGCTGGTCCGATATATCCTTTTTCTTGGAGTTCTCTTAACTGTTCCTTGAGTTCTGCTAACCCTGCGGCTGCCATGCGGTAGGGTTCGCTTGGCTATTGGGGCAGTTCCAGGGATAAGGTCAATGATGAACTCAATATCCCTATCTGGTGGCATTCAGGTAACTCTTCAGGGAACACATCTGGATACTCATTTACCACCGGTACTTCTTCTACAGTCTTGGTTTCCATTGAAAACACCATAGGGTCTGGTTTACTTCCAAGGGCTTGGCAAACTACTACTCGGGTTCCTTCATGGTTGGTCACTGTAACTGTTCTTCTGAACATGCTATGACACCATCATGCTTGGTTAACCAATCCATTCCGAGGATTAGATCTATCCCCTTGGATTTTAGTACCACTGGACTAGCTAGGAAGGCTACCCCACTTAGGGTGATTCTTATCCGCGAACAACCCAAGTGACACTTGATGTCAGCTCCGGGCGATCGGGTTAGTAAGGGGGTTTTAAGCAGTACTGTAGGTACTTTATGCTTTTCCACAAAACTTGATGATATGAAGAGTGCGATGCTCCAGAATCAAACAAAATTGTTGCAAGAACTGATTCAACAAGAAACTCACCAAGCACAACTCGGGTGCGTCCTGAGCTTCCTGGGCATGGATGTGGTTGACGCGGGCACGTCCAAAGGACTGCTGTGTCTTCGCTGGCTGGTTGGAGACTTGGTTGGTTCCACGAGTGGCTCCAAACATCCTTGGTCCATTCACAGTGTTGGACTGAATGGAAGCAGCTGGCTTGTTCTTGTGGGGACAGTTGGCAATGAAGTGGCTAAGGTCACCACAGTTGAAGCAAGCCTTGGGTTGGTTGGTAACTTGACCACTGCTGTACTGCTGAGTCTTGGTGTTGTTCTGACTCTTCTGAGGAAAGCTGGGCTGACGAGAGACATTGGATGGAGTCCTGAACTGCATTGGGGCTTGACTCTTCTGACCTTGGAAATTGGAGTTCCTAGGCCTCTGGAATCTTTCCTGCTGACGGACTTCATGAGCTGCGAACTTGCGCTTCTTCTCCTTGGACATTTCCATCATTCTTTCTTCAGTCAGGATGGTCTGGTTCATCAGGGTGTTGAAGTCAGGATAGATGTGAGGGGTCATCTGGGTTCCTAACTCTCCTGATAAACCTTTCTTGAACTTGTTCTGCTTCTTCTTGTCAGTTGAAACTTCCTCGGGAGCATAGCGAGATAGTTCAATGAACTTGCGGATGTACTGATTAACAGACATGCTTCCTTGCTTCAGCCTACGAAATTCTTCTGCCTTGAGTTGCATGGTACCTTCTGGAACATGGTAGCGGCGGAATTCTTCCACAAATTCCTCCCAAGTGATGGTTGTGGGATCATCAGTGGCTTCACAGTAGTTTCTCCCACCAGGCTAAGGCTGTCCCAGTAAGTTGATGGGATGCCAGGAGAACTCTGTCTCTACCTTCACAGTTGATAGCATCAAGCTTCCTTTGGATGTTCCTTAACCAGTCATCAGCTTCGAGTGGGTCCTCAGATCCTCCAAAGTTCGGTGGCTTAATTCTGACAAACTCAGCCATCTTACTTTGGAAACCATGCACTTGCTGCTGACGGCGTTGGTTGTTGTTGTTATTGTTGTTCTGCACAAGTGCTTCCAAAAGACGGGTTTGTTGTGCCATAACTCGCCAGGGTGGTGAGCGGAGGGTTAGGCAACTATCCATGGTTGGAGTTCTCAGCTTGAACTTCAGCATCTTGTTCACATCTTCTTCCCTACGTTGTTGGGCTGGCGCTGTTGGCGCTGCTGGATCTTGCAGAGCGTTTTGGCGCATCTGTTTGAGGATAAGGAGGAAGAGTATAAGATGAGAGAAGAACCTAAGGTCTTCTTTATGTTATCATTGGGTTCTCTTTGTTATCATATTTTTTTTATTTTATAAAAGGAGTGCAGGGCACAAGGGCCTTGCTGGCACACACAGCAAGCAATTCACACAAACAAGCAGCACTCACAGATTCATAAAAACAACAGGGGGGTACAACACTAGCGAAGAGCTACTAGCGGTTACACTGCGACTACAAGGGACAAACTAAGACTTCGGGGGTACAGTCTTCCACAGACACTTTCTTGAACTCGGACCGGTAGCTTCATCCCACGATGATTGGTTCTTCACCTCAGTGGACGCTCATGGGTCCTGGGCATCCATGAGGTTGGAGGGGTCCTCCAGACCTCTAGCTGGGGAACCTTCATCCGATGCAATGGAGATGTGGTCTTCATTCTCCTTTGGGAAGGGCTGGGTCAAGGGAAGGGGTTCTTCTCCTTTACCATCCGCTGCAGAGGGCGGTGGTGCAGGGAGGTCTTCTGCATACTTCCTCTTGATGTTGCTTCCCGCAGAGCAGATAGGAATTCCATCCAGAACGGGACGTTCTCCTACTCCGGGGATATGCAGAGTCCTGCAGTGGGCACGCCCAGTGAGATAGGCGGTGCCAACTAGCTTGTTGTAGCGGTCTTCTGCTGACTTCAAGGCTTCTGCGGCAGCAACAGCACGGCTTTCTGCTTCAGCTTCACGAGCTTTGGCTTCAGCTAGCTGAACACGTAGGGTCCTAACTCGTGTCTCAGCTTCTTCAGCTCGAGTGATGCACCTTCGCAGTCTGGCTGCGGTTCCGTCATACAGCTCATCCAAGGCGAGCAGATAACGGGTCATGGCAACCACTGTGGGGTCTCTTTCCGTCATCCTCAGGCCTTCTATTGTCCCCATCCTTGCAAGCCAAGTGGGGCGATTTCTCTCCATAGGAGGGAAAACCTCATTGGCGAGCGACCGATAGGCCTCTCATACGTACATCTGGCACAAGTACCGAAGGGCCTTGCGTGCCACAGCTTGGTAGGTGTCTGGGAATCGTGACCCAGTGGTAGTCACGTTCCAGGGCTTCATCTCGGGGTGGTCATCACTGGCTCCAATGTGAATGGTGACTTCACAGCGCTCAGTGCCAAACTCTTCATACTCTCTTCCGACATACTCGGCAGGCTCCATAATGCCAAGTCTGACCATGGCATCACGTAGCACCTTTGGAAAGCCAGAGGTTTCCAAGCAGTAGTCGGTCACCCATCCATCTTCTTCCATCTGTAGAGAAGATTAAATAAGAGTTTTGCAAAAAGAGGAAAAGAGCTAAGGAGTTTTTCAAAATAGTTTTTGCAAATAATTTTAGCGTCCAAGCCTAGGGTCACGTCCTACAGCCAAGCACGGCTCTGATACCACCTGAAGCGCCCCGGTTATCCCAGGAGCTTAAACACTTTATTATAACCAGTCTCTGGATCAGTCGCTGGTACAATCAAGTCTTACAACAGGTGATATTACAAGTCGCGACCTGGCAGGGGTCGATTGATAAGCAACAAGAACACTAATAGATAGGCAACAGTAAACATAAAGCTAAACCAGAAGATGACTTCTAGGTCATCAAACACCATAGCGGAAGCAACTAAGCGGTAGACTAATGCCACAGGCAGCTCGGGTGCGGACGAGACCAAGCTTAATCGTCTTCCTCACCGTCGGCGTCGACGAAGTCTGGATCTTCCTCTGTAATCAGCAAGCAAGAATGAGTACAAAAGTACTCAGCAAGTCGCAACCCTTACCCTACCATCAATGGATAAAGGTATGCATTTGGCAGTAGCAAGGTAAAGGCCATCAGGTTTAACATTGCAATAAAGCAAGTTTTACACATGCAGGGGTTCAGTTTATAAAGCATTTTAGCAAAAGCATCAAATTAAGATATTAAGAGGTTGGTCAAGTTTTACGTTGCCGGACACCCCGTCCACGACAACCTTCGGCGGAAGGCCGGACCTATTCTCAAAACAACTCACACATCAAGGAGATAAGCACCCATCCCATGCTAGTTCTTGTACCGAACTAAAGCCATGTTCGTGACCGTGGACTCGGCTATTCGAATAGATTTTAACACTCTGCAGAGGTTGTACGCTGTACCCACAATCTGAGTGCATCACAAGCCACCGCGCATCGTGGGTGTGAAGACTCACAAAGCCATTACCCATCACAGCATCGTCCCGACTAATCGCCATGGGAGTTGTCCAGGGGTCTAGCCTCTAATCTAGGTCTTCGACCGGGTCGCACACGTCTGCATCACGTCCACCTGCTCCATGGGCTCCCATTGCATCTCCAGCCTCCAGGCGATTACCAGACTAGCTGGCGGGGTTTAGACTAAGCCGTGCCGCATACACGGTAGTGTGGTCGCACTGAATAAACGGCTAGGTAGGATGTCACAAGCAACTCGGTCCTTATACGAGCCAAGGCAATCATCTCCACATATATGAACCCACCACCGAGGCGGCATTCATCTCCCATTTCACTTGTCATAAGCACACCACAGAGGCGACACTTAATCTTCCATAAATATCATCAGGATCACCTCAGCTCTAACCCAAGTTCATTCATTCATCTTTCTTTAGTTATCACCCAACCTTACTACTACCACACAACACCAATCACGGTTTTCTCATTTGCAAAAGCTAAGTATAAGTAGAGCATTTAGTGATACACAGTCCTAAGCATTCCTATAACAAGGCAATCATCCATGCGTAAATAATAGTCATACATGGATATCCTAGGTTTAACAGGGAATAATTTAGGACAGATAATATAAGGCTCAGTGGTCTTGGTCATACTACACAAAGGTTTTGCAATCATCAGGGCAATCATTTCATGCAATAAAATGGCTTCTACGGGTTGTGTTTATAAAACATAGGAGCAATATGATCAAAGGGAAAACGGATTGTGACTTGCCTTCGTTGACGTCCTCGGGGAGCTCCTGCTCGAAGTCTCCGGCTCCTGGTTCCTGCTCCTCCTCCTCCTCGTACTCGTGCTCGTACACTCCGTTAGCTACGGTTCGCGAAACCGGCACACAAACAAACAAGCAAACAAACACACATAAATACAAACGAAATAGGAGATGAGCTCTACAAAAGATGAAACTGGTAGAAATGGATAGAGCTTGATTTTAGATGAATTTAGGAGGAAGAATCAGGTAGATCGGAGTTCGGACGGTGGAGATATCGATTTTACAGTGGAGGCTATTGGATTAATTCCGAGAATAAATTCGGAAATGGATAACGGGGTGTGCTGCTGGTGGTGTTTGGGCTGCTGGTTGCATGGGCCTGCGTGGGAGGGTATATGGGCTTAAGCTTGACTGGATTTTCTTGACCCGATGGGGTTTATTGGTCCAATGGAGAAATAGATCGGGAGTAAAGAAAAGAGAGAGTAACGGGAACAGAGGAGCGGTCGTGCTCCTCGACTCTGTCCGCCATGGACGAGCTCGGGGAGCTCAAATCCGGCGTGGGGAAGGGAGGATGGTGGCCAGGGAGTGGGGGAATCGGATCCTTGGCTCATGGCGCATCCATTTGAGGCATCAATTTGAGGTTTGGTTGTGGGGAGCGGCGGCTGCGACGGTAATGGGGGTGGTGGCCATGGATGCTCGGGTGGAGCTTGGGAGAGAGAGGGATGGCGCGATTAAGCGGGCTTTGGAGGTAGCTGGGGGCACAAGCGAGCTTGGTGGCCACTCGACCGGGGTGGAGTGGAGCTGGAGGCGGGGGATTGATGGGGGCGGCGCTCGGCCGGTGATGGAGGAGAAAGAGGAACAGAGGGGAAGCTCACCTGCGACTGGGCTTGGCAGCGCGGTGGCGGAAGGGCTCGCGGGGAGGGCTATTTATAGCCGGAGGGGGAAGGGGTGAAGCTTGCCGCGGACGCCTCGACGGTGGCGCGGACGCGACGGCGAGTGCTGTGCTCGGGTCTCCGCTGCTGTACGCGAGCAGTGCGAGGCGTGGGCTGGTAGAGCTGGATGGTGCGTCGTGATGCGGCGTGGCTGGGGCAGAGCGACGAGACGGAAGCGGCAGCTGCACAGGCAAGTGGGCACGAACGGGCGCGCCGTGCGGCTTTGGGCGAGGGAACGCGAGCTGCAGCGAAGAGAGCGGCCTGGGCGGTGCGTCGCGATGCGGCGTGCGCGGCGCAGAGCGACGGGATGGCTCAGGCAGGAGGAGTGATGGTGCTACGGAGCCGCAGTGCGGGGCGTCGGGTTGCGCTTGGAGCGGCTCAGCTTGATGGGACGAGGCGGGCAGGCGGATTGAAGGCGGTAGCTGAGTAGTTCGGGAGTGAAAAGCTTGTCCAGAGGTTGGTGAAGCTCTTCAGCTCTCCTGTGCTGGAGGAGGAAGAAAGGGGCGCACGGGCTGACGGGACCAGATGGGCTGAGCCTGGTGGAGGTTGGGCCGGACCGGAAAGAGTGAAGGGAAAGGCAGGTTGGGTCAAGAGGGAGATGAGTTGGGCTGAAAACAACCCAGGACGGAAAAGAGAGAGGAAAGGTTTTGAAAAGTTTTGAAAACTTCCGATTACAGTTTTGATTTGTATTATGATTTTTAGGGTGAATTTTCAGGGCGTTACAATAATGCATAAACAAGATCGAAACCGAGACACAAATTTCTACGTAGAAAGTCTTTGCCGATAAAACCATGAACGCTGACCGGCGATTTTCACTGTATGAGGAGAGTATCGAAATGCAAAGGAATGACGAGTCGTTAACTCATTCCATCCAGCATATAAGATGTATATATATAACGGCTAAAAATACAACCCGTAACGTGAGAAGACTCCAGCTCTCGCACCTCCGATGTCCTAACAAGGCCTATAATTTGGATCGTATTCTAACAGTCGAGCCCGGAGTCGAGAAAGTCACTGACAAAGGAGAGCCAATCCTGTAAAACATTCCCCTTTAGCCCTACCCCTCGTCACCTTGAACAGGCACTGAAGCTATCCAACCATACATGCATGTTCATGGAAATTTTATTTTTGACGGGTGGGATGTCCTCCTACCGGTGGAGTTTTGAAAAACAAATATTATTTTGATTTTCTAAAGATAAATATGAAATTTAAAAAGAGAGGGTCATCAGAGACGCAGTTGCGTCTACGATGACCTCACATCACAGACGCGATTTTGGAGACGAAAAAAAATTTCGTCTGCGACTAGACTTAATCCGTGTCGATCTGCAAATAGCGATTCTTACATGGTGATACATTGAGTTGATATTGTTAAAAACATGCACACAAAATTTCAATACATAATTTGGTTGAGTATAGAGAAGTTCTAGAGGGATTCAATACATATTAATAGCGTGCTAGAACACCTAATTTGATCGAGTATAACTGGAGATATAGAATATCGAAGTTCAGCTGCTCGCAGTACATCGAGGAACTAAAGTGTCTCCTGGTGACTCGGTTTTAAAATAGTAATCTTCGAACTTATTTTTCGAGTTGGATAGCAAAGATGTAGATACTATATTGGAGTATGTGTAGATTCACCACGAGCATATTTAGTTTTTTATTTAAAAGGAAACTGTGTTTTGATTTTTACAGCAAAAGGGGGGCAACTTTAACATTTCATTTCGTGCAAGATAGATCACATGCATGTGGTGACGTAAGAGAGGTTTGAGATTGAGATCCAGTTTGTTTGTATGCACTTGTTATTCACAAAAAAAATTACACAGATTATCTCACATGTTCTCTATTTTGATTGCTCATTTTTCTTCAGTGCTCCAGTGACTTTAGCCTAAAAACAGAATCATTTATGGTAGTGTTAAATGTTGGGCATAGGGCATGCAGGTACAATGCGTCACCTTATTAGCCTTCTCATGGCATTGCAACATTAAAGATAGCTTAGGTGCAGAAGATAGCTCAAGGAGAAATGCATGACATGATTCTCTCATGTGACTTAAAAGTTGAACTTTTCTCACCATCTCTACACATATAGTTTCAATCAAACATTAAGCTGAATTTATTAATAGTACAAAACAAAAAATGTTACCAAGATGGGTAGTGTGCAATTGTGTGGGCGATGTAGTCTAGTTATCTAAAAAAAAAAACAATACTACTCCCCCAAACTTGCGCACTCCCAGTACTATGTTTGGCTCACCTGTATACGCACTCCCAGTACTATGTTTGGCTCACCTGTATACGCACTCCCAATCCAAGACTCGGCCCACCGACCACAAGTCCACATCGCCTCCAGCCATGCGTAGCTGGACCTCCTTTCCTTCACTGCCCCTCGTCGTCCATCTCCATCGCTGTTCAACAATTTTTGTCACTGCAGTAACCAACTATCGATGTTGAACTTGCCCAGTGTGCATTGCTGAGTGCTGACAGAACCAAAGGCTCGAGCAAAAGGGAAGCTGGGCACGTCGTGCGAGCAAACCGCAAGCATCTGCAGGGTGCTGGCCATGAGGAGATAAAACAGGGACCCGACGCGCGCACATGTCGGCCGCCTTTTGAGTCAATCACGCAAATGGGACCCGACGCCGCCATTGGGAATATATAGCTGGCCGTTTGTCCGCTTGATCAGAACCTGCGACTCTGTGTGGTCCGCCTCTCAGGTCATGATTTATTTTACCTTTTCTTTTCATGCTATGCTCCTTCGTACAGTATCTTGTTTCCATGTGCAGAGAGTCACATTGTTGCCGTTCTTCTCTCTTCTGCGAGTTCCTGCTGCCATTTTTCATCGAACTTGTGTGCTGGTACATCCAGCAATGAAAAGCTGGTGCTCCTTGTTCTAGTAATGGGTGACCATGCCTTGGACGTCGACGTCCCACAGTAACGTGCGTTGGTCGAGACGGACTCGCACAGCACCCAGAAGCATCGCGAGAAGGCACGACCTTTTTCGTCTCTCTCTCTTTAGTTGCTTGTCGTAGCGCATGCATGCCTGTTCATGTCACTGAATTGGAATCATGCATGCCACGTTTTTTTTTCCCCTGAGTGCACGTGCACGTGACTGAAAGTCGTTGCTGGATATGGACAGAGAGCTGCCTGCTGAGGCAGGCTTGCAGGTAATAAGTGATTGAGAACCGACCTTGCCAACTGACGGCGGATCGAGCATTTGGCCCTCACAAATTAGCTGCCACGTCTCGCCCATATACGACGTGTCCATCAAAGAATGGATCGTTCATCAGGTTATTAGTAAGTACTCTTGCTTAGTATTTCGACTATCTAGCCGGTCGGTCGTAACCATGCATAAAGCATGCTAGGTCACGCGTGCAACCAGCTTACATGCATGCAATAAAGGCTATAAAGCAAAGCTTGAGCCGGCCTGCTGCCAAATTGCCGTTCCCGGCTAAGTCGCACTGGCCACGGCCGAGCTCCCCGTCCAGACGTCGCATTCCCATCTGAAAGGCTGTCTGCTGTCCGCCACCGCGCGCATTATTGCTCGGTCACAACACAAGCATGAGCAATAATCCCCACTCTGGATTGATGGACGTACGGAAACCTGGGGCACAGTGTGCCAGCAACATCCCCACCTGGATTCATCTGCAGGGAGGCTTCTACGACTCTACTACCCGTGTCTTTGGTTTTTCCAGTCTCTGGCTCTAAATTTCCGTCCGGCCAGAAGCGGCAGCATGTTTACACACATTAACATTCTTTATGCAGCATGTTTTTCCAGTCTCTCTTAATGTTGAGTGGCTCTGACATTATATCAGGTCAGTTTTAGCAAGATTAGAAAAGCCAAATAGCTTTTTTTGGAGCTAGGAAAAAGAGTTCATGATAAGTAGGCAGATTAGGGGTATGTTGGCTGGCGCTAGGGAGCACAGTTGTTACACAATTATCAAGCTACCAGAAACCGGTACGTGGTAATTCTAACCCATATTATGTTTCAGAACAGGACTGTCCAAGCAATATGACAACTCGGTTGTTAAGTCAACAGATGAAATATATCTGCTTGTGTTTTTTATCGACCAACTCATGCCATCACAGTTCAGTGTTCCCTATGATTCGCTTATGAATATATAATTGATTACTGATGCTACTGAAAACTGTGCTTGGTTTTAGTGAACGTCTTAAGCTCCATCTGAATATATAATCGATCGCTTAAATTCCAATACCTCAAAACGGACATCTGAATCTAGAAAAGGCACCACATGAGGTAGGCTTGTGTCAGTAGCTAGTACTACTCGAGAGTTGGGTGCCGCTCGCGTCGGCAGTGGTGGAGATCGATGGACGCAAGGAGATAAGATGAGCGTGAACACACTCGTATATGGCACGACGTTGTTGATGCAACAGTAGTATCTGTCCGTCTGTCTGTCTGAGATTCGTTGCAACTGGCCCCTAGCTAGCCTGCTTGAATAGTACTTGAGACATGGATGATAAAGAAAAGATGAGCTGAGCTGCCGATCGAGTCTTTCTTTTGTACCGTCTTAAAGCAAAAGGGAGGGGCCACCTTCTCACGACGAGGCTAGCTAATACTGCCGTTTCCGGGGTGGTGAGGTGGGCGGCCGACCTTCCGTGCATCGATCGTTTCAATCATGTGAATTTGAATGATCAGCAGCAGCGGCAGCGAATGCAATGCTTTGAAATTACGTGATCATCATCCGAGGAACAGCAGCTTTACGTTTCATCCCAAGAGTTAGCTCGTCCAAAAGGAAAAAGGTATACATAAGAATGATCACATGCATGTCTCCATTTCAAGGGAAAACAAATGTGTGCATGAAACATTTCTGTGAGAGCCAGCTGCCCTATATGGATGTGACCAGCAGGGTTTGAGAAATCATCTGAACCGCTCAAATCGGAGGGCAGCACAAAAACCGCTTGAAAAACCGGACAAAACCGAGGCGATGCAGCAGCTGCTTCAATTCCTGCTGTTGATCAGGTCGTACGTGCTCGAGCGGTCCGTGTCATCCAGCTCGGCCAGTAGGATGAGTGCCTCGCCTATAAAACAAGCCATGTGCGCAGCACCACAGCTCTCCTCCCACTCCACTCCACCCCTCCCCTCCGCTCCCCTCTCCTCCGAACACCAGCTGCAGATTCTGAAAGAAGAAGCAGCAAGCCGCCGATGGGTTTTAAGCTCCCGAACCACTTCGCGGACCTGCTCCCCTGGTGGGGGTGGGTCCTCGTCGGGGTTGGAGTTTGTCTCGTCACCGAGACCTTTGTTGCAGCGGTCATATGCTGTTGCTGCTGCTGCCTGAAGCGCCGCAAGGCCTCTGCCGGCGACGCGGAGGCCGGCGGCGGCGGGGAGGTGCACGAGGAGGCGACGGGCTGCTTCCTCGTCAGGCGCGGGCGCGGCTCCTCTCAGGCGGCGGCGGCCGGCGACGCGGAGGCCGCGGTTTCGCGATGCTGCTTCACGACGGCGGCGGCGGCGGCTACGGGCCGGCGTGAGCCTCCCCGCGACGGCGAGGCCGCCGCCCCGCGGGGCTTCTGCAGTAGCATCACCGGGCGCCGACGCACGGCCGCGGCGGGCGAGGGGCCGCCTCCCCGCGGCGGCGACGGCAACTTCTTCTGCTCCTGCTTCACGGGGCGTCAACCCACGGCGGCGGCGGGCGAGCGGCCGCCTCCCCGGGGCCGCGGCGGTGACGGCGGCGGGGACGGCGAGGCCGCGCCGGCATCCTGCTTCAGCAGCTTCACAAGGCGGGCCACGGCGGCTGCAGCGCCGGCCGCGGCGGCTGCGGGCGAGCGGCAGCGTCCCCGTCTCCGCGACGGCGACGGCGACGGCGCCACGGATTCGACCTTCTGCGCCTTCTGCCTCACGTGGCCTCGACGCGCGGCTCCGGCGGCTACGGGTGAGCGGCCGCCTCCCCGCGGCGGCGGAGACGTGCAGCTTCCCGAGCTGCGCAGGACGATCCGCGCCGACGGCGCCGTTGGACGAGCAGGACAGAGGCAGCCCGTCGACGACGTCGAGCGGTACCGCGAGAAGGGGAAAGCTGTCGTCGTGGACTGGTGGGAGCCTTCGACCCATACCTACGAGAAGGGCTCCTCATCCAACTCCGGCGCTCCGGCTGCATCAGCATCAACCATCACCGCCGAGCACCAGGTGTGCTAGTTACTCCTAACTCCGCCGACTACCACTGATAGTCAGATCAGAGCAATTCTTCCCGGACTCAAACAAACACTGCCGCCGATCACACATCTGCAGGTTGTTTCGTTTGCGAATCTGCCGTCGTCTCCACCTGCTCCGGCTGCCTACCGCTACCGGGCCACTCCGCCGGCCCGTGCTTCCTCCTCCTCCGCGGGTTCCCGCTCCAGACTCCCCACCTTGCCGGAGGAGGAGCCCCAGATCGCTGACGACGCGCCTGTTCTTCCTGCTCCGGCCGCAGTCTCCAACACTTCTGCTGATGCCTCCACTCCGGCCGTGGTTGCAGCACCTTCTTCTTCTTCGACCACCACGGTAAGTTTCCCCCTTACGGTTCCTGCTCGATCCGGCGCCCTCCTCCCAAAATTAACCCTCAGTTTTCCTCGATCGCTGCTGCTGAAGGTCCTCGCCGGCGGCGACGATGGTCCGTCTCCACCGGCGGCGGAGGAGGAGGCTGTTTCCCTCGACGGCGCGCCTCGGCCTCAGCCTCTCCTTCTCGAGACCGCGGCTGCTGCTGCTGCTGCTGACGGTGACGACAATCAGGGCCCACCAGGTCCTGCGATCGCGACTAAGGATGCTTCGTCCTCCTGCTCCGGCGGGCCGGGCGTCGTCTAGGTCCGTCCGCCATCCATATGCTTGCTTTTTCCCTTACATCCAAAAAGTATTTCATGTCTGTCTTACGTGTTTCTCCCCTTTGCAGGCAGGCCACCAGGCGACAGAGCCATGCATGGGCAAGAAGTTGTGCACAGCGCTTCTCAAGACAACTAAAACCATACTAACTAGTTTGCGCCTTCTGCTAGTAATTAGGAACTAAGAAATATACTACTAAAATGCATGCATGTACGGCCTCCTGGAACATCAAATCAAGGCTGCTACAGTACATGTACATGGATATATACTTGAGAAAATGGACGATATAGGCCTAATTAATGAAATACATGTATGCATTTAGATATAGCTTTCTTTTTAGAAAATGGAAGACTTCCTTTAAATAGGAGTGGATATATTATTGTTAATTGTCAGTTACCAAGTTTCAAGAGGTACATACAAAATTCTTCAAGAAAAGCTTAGGTGCTGAGTTTAGCTAACATAAAGCAAAGTTTAATGACCACAGTACAACTTCTTTTTTTTTGGATCATGACCACAGTAGTACTAGAACTGGTATTTAGCTGAGCTGCGCAGCTTTACATTAATAGAAGGGGCGCGTATATACTTGATCTCATCGATCATTGCTTTCCCAGTTTCCCAAGCATCACTGAGATGGCATGTAGTGCAGTTCCGAATTTACTACTCACTCCGTCCCCAAAATAATGTCGACCGTGTTTGACCGCTTGTCTTATTCAAAATTTTTACACGAATATCAACAAAAAAAAATGTCATGATTCTTTCATAAGCACTGTTCATTATTCAACAACAAACTTGCAAGAGAAACAACTTGCATCAACCTGTCACACGTCGTGTTGAGCGAAGCATTGGTCGAGACGTGTGACGAGTTGTGGCTGTTGCATGCATTGCTCCATCCCACTTATCGGCTGGCTATTTTCACAGCCACAGCTACCACCATTCTTTCTTTCGTGTAGTGATTCACAATTCTGCAATAATGAACATCAAGCAAGCCAAACCAAATTGAGACATACGTGCTTCTCCCAGATCACCTGCTCTATCTGCATCGGAGTACGTACGTGCGTCCCATCTTAGCTACCAGTACACTGCGGGCGATGAACAGTATTCTCGTGGAAGATAATTGGCCGCGTTGATGGATATTTGAGGATGCATGAGAAGATGTGCTGGCCGGCCGCGCAGCCAGCACCCTATTTCCGAAAATGGCAAGCTCGTCTGGCCAGCCAAACACGCTTGCAGTAGCTAGCTAGCTGTCTGCTTTTGCATTACTTTTTCTTTGCATATCTTATCTCCCAAAGATGCTCTCAGCTCTCTTTTCTCTTGCTGACTGATAGTACAACTGAAAACGAACCAAGCAAGAAATCTTCGTTATGAGTGATTTATCGATGGATTGTTATAGCTTAATTGCCAAAACAGGATTGGTTATAGCTACGTTATTTATTTATTTATTTGAACTCCAGCTACGTTATTTGATGCTCTCACCTCTCGTGTCACATGATTTTTTTTTTAGGAAATCTCGTGTCCCTTGGTTACATTTAGTATTTCCCTCATGAACTTTACCTCTCCTGTCACTTGGTCACATGTAGTACTTCTCTTATGGGTTCGGCCCAGTTACACTCGTTTACCTCTCGTGTCACTTGGTCACATGTAGTATTTCTCTCATGGGCTCGGCTCAGTTACACTCGTTTAGCTCTCGTGTCACTTGGTTACATGTCGTATTTCTCTCATGGGCTCGCCACAGTTACACTCATTTACACCTATTCAGGCCCAGATATCTAGGCGTTGGCGCGATTTTGGACGACCTGGTTTCTTTACTTCCAATGGCTTTTGCGCAGTTTGAACCCCGACCATAGGATTTTTGTTGAGTCACCATGTGACCTCCTTTGCATATCATGCGTTTATGTTTTTTTTTTCGATTACACAGCTATAACTCAGACACTCACAACGCACGCACACTCACCTCTATGAACACACGCACGCAAAACCCTACCCGTATAAGCATCTTCGACCATTGAGCCGGCAAATTCTCGAGATTGACGAAGTCACCACTGGCGTCTCGCTGTCGACGGGAGCGTCGCCTACCACTAAAAGCATAATGCCGTTATCCTAGAAAATTCGCTACCACGAGGAGTCAAACCCAGGACCTCAGGTTCTACTGAGGCTCTTGTAACCAGTAGGCTACAAGCCCTTTCGCACGCGTTTATGTACCTGAAGCGGCACTTGTACAGCATCAGAATCAATGTTGGAACCGAGCCTCACGATCTCTCTCACTCAAGCACGAACGGAGGTAGAAGACGATAAACAGTAGCACTGGTTTTTCAGGCACCGAACACCCCGGCCGCCAAACGGCCTGTATGTTGGCTTCTATTCAATCTCAAAGACTCGGAACAAAGACTACACAAAGATTACAACCGGACTTATAGCCCATCGCAACGCAGCCCCCCACGCAACCAGCTCGCTGATCTTCACGTGCACGAACGCACTTCCTGGCGAACCGAACTTCTCTCGCTCCGAGCCGCTACTCTCCACGAGAATCGGTCTCCACCAGCCTTAACCGCGATCCCTGCGCACGCTGCATCCGTCTTCGTCGCCGCACGATCGAAGATCAGGCCACAATCCGGCTCGACGCGGCCCCCTGACCATCACGCACCACACAACATGCTGGACCCAACGCACACAAACTCGATGCTGGACGCGAACACAAGCACGAACACGTGCACCAGCAAGACTCAGACACACGCACACACCATGGCCAAAACACGGCGTGGTTTATTTCCTAACAATCAATTGGCAAACTAGAACGTGGGTAGTCTTGCAAATGATTTTCTTCATTTTGAGAAAGAAGTGCTGAAAATCTATCTATCTATTATATATATAATTGACCAAGAAACGTTCGCTGTAAAATGCTAGGAGCCACCACGTTCGCTCTAAAATGCTAGAAATTTCCACGTTAATCCGAGAAAATAAGAAGAGAAAATTACCCACCACTGCCATTACGAAAAATGTTACCTAAAATACCCTTATACGCAAACATATATTTTATTATTTACTAAAATACTACGGTACAACACGGACGTAGAGACGATCCAGCCTCGTCGATCAAAGTTCAAGTCCGTACATACGGACTCCTTACCTACACGACATGACGGACTCCTCCAACCATGCATGTTAAAGAGAGACTCTAATGAAAAAGCCAAACGCGCTTAGAGAAACTACGTACATCTCCATAGGTCTCCAAAACATATATGTACGTGATGGACTTCATCACACGCATCATGAAGAGGTCAGTCTGATTCACCAGAAACCGATTTGTTGTTGCGTTAAAATATAGCTCTTGCCTGGATGGATTTGTCTCACGCTCGCCAACAGATTACTCGGCAAAATAATTCTCGCAGCCGGAACCAATCTCGCTGGGTCAACTCTGAAAGCTTTGCAGATTGATTCCAACCATCATCACGCAAGACCATAGTAAACTGTGGTACCTTCTTTTTTACTTACAGAGGAACATGAATTTCTCTTTTTTCTATCTGAACCATGCCAGAGAAATTAATGTCCTAGCAAGTTTCGATCTTCAATTGGAGTTCTTTGGACAGCCGGCTATAAAATAAGTTTATGAAGATTTTGTATGCCCTTCAATTATTCATGCCTGCTCATTATACAACATCTCACATTATTTAGATGCATAAGTATTTTACTGTGCAGATTCATACATGCATGTGAGCACTATGTACCAACATATTGATTCATTATGGGTCGCTTAAATCTGCTCGAGAACATATGATCTTTTTTCACTATTCAGCATCATTAATATATTCCTGATGATTGTTGGCTTATACGCATGCATCAGTAATCTTACTGTGTATATTCATACCATTGATGCATGCATATGCGCACTAATCATGTAGGTCATCACTAAAATCTGATCGAAAACATATGATCTTTTCTTACTATTCACCATCATTAATATATCTTGATTGTTGGCTTAGATATATGCACGCCTCAAATCATCTTTGCTTACCACCATCATGAACATATTTTGACTTGATCTATAAGTAACTTTGAGAGGCGAGGAAGAACGGCAAGGGCATATACAAAAATTGAGTGAGTTGACAACAAAAGGACAAACATGGAGTATTAAAGCCAAAGTGATAAGGTCTGGGAATCAGTTGATAACAAACCCACGAGCTTATGAGCCTGGACATGATACTAATAGATGAGAAGGTATATTTTTTCAACATCTGTTTTAAATTATTGAAATCTATATTTTGTTCTACATTGATAGACTTATTGAATAGGAAATAATTGATGCTACTATATGGAAAAGTTTAATAGGTCAAGGAAATTTCTTATATGCAATTAAGTACAATTTCACCAGATACCATCCAGTGAGGAATGAACTAAAAATTGTATTCATGTATAATACAATGGTGAAGGAAGTGAAAGAAGCATCATGTAAAGTTCAGAAATGCTACTTTGAATTTTCTACTAAAGATACATTGGTACAAAGAGAAAATGAAGATAAACAGTGCTCAGGTAACTAACCCATTATATCTGTGACCATTTAGTTTTGTAATCATATTTTTCTAATACTATTTCATCTTCAAATTTTCAGATGTGATTGGCTTACTCACCAGTACAGCAGAGGACAATGCCTAGAGATGAGGTACATATCAACAATTGAAGCATGACGGCGGCTGTTCCAGTTTGAGATGCACTATCAAGATCCACCGGTTGAAAGGCTAATTTTCCATCTTGAGAATGAACAGCAAGTTTTTTTCCCCCTGATTCCACAGATATGAAAAAATAGTCATTAATAAGATATGTGGATGGAGACAAACAAATTCACGGAGTGGATGAAGACAAATAAAAAGACTAAATAGTCATTAATAAGATATGCCAGTGATGCTCCTTCAAAACATAAACCACACTAGTACAAAAACACCCTTTAGTGGCGGACGATTTGCACCTGCAGTGGCGGGCAAACCGTCCGCCACTCAGGCTACGCCACTGGAAGGAGGAGGCAAATAGTGACGCAAGGCATGTCCGCCACTGGAACGCGCCTGAGAAATTAAAAAAAAAGGTGGCCGGGCCAGCAGGCCCAGACCTAGCCCTCCACAACCCGGTCAGCACGCTGGAACCCTAGACGCCGCTGCGTCGGATCCGGCAATTCCGTCGTCGTCGGGTCATCTGGGAGGGGCAACACCGCCGGATCCGCCGTCATCGAATGGTCGAGGAAGAGCACCGCCGCCAGATCCGCCATCATGTCGGGGAAGAGCACCGCCGCCAGATCCGCCGCCCTCGGGTCGTCGGGGAGGAGCACCGCCACCAGATCCGCCATCCTCGGGTCGTAGGGGAGGAGCAGTGCGGCCTCGAGGTCGTCGACGAAGAGGAGGAGCTCGAACGGTCGAGGCACCACGGAGGAGCCCCTCGACGGAGCCGCGCCCGACCACGTCGCACACGCGCGCCGGCAAGAGGGCCCTCGATGGCTGCCCCGGAGAAGCGCCGCGCCGGCCGGATCTGCCCGCCCCCGCGCTGCCAGGAAGGGAGAAGGGGAGGGAAGGCAGCTGCAGCGACGCCAGTGGAGGAAGGGAGAGGGATGCGGCGCCGCCGCGCCGACGCGGTGGATAAGGGGAGGGGCGGCGTAGTTAAGTGGAGGGGAGAGAGAGGGGGGCGCTGTGAAGTGGAGGGGGGAGAGAGAGAGGGCGGCGTAGAGAGAGTGTGGGAGAGAATGAGGTAGGGTTGGGGGAGACGTTGGTTTATATATGCACGCACGGTTTGGGTTCGTTTTGGGCTGGAAATGGGCTCGCCCGCCACTGCATTTGCTGTGACATCAGCATGTCCGTCACTGATATTTGTTTACCAGTGGCTAACTGTGATGACATCATTTTCGTCCGTCACTCCTAGCTATATATCTGATGATATCAGCAGTGTCCGCCACTACTATAAGGGTCAGCTCACTGTAGTGACGGGAATCAGGGTGTCCGCCACTACTGTAAAAAAAGCTCTGTCATATTAGGCTCATTTTGTACTAGTGCCAGGCTGCATGTTTATGCAATGGCGCAAGAATGACAGTAACTCGGCTTGGAAATAAGTCTGTTGAGGCACAGATTATCACAAGGATACATGTGGGGGGATAAAGTATGGATATATACGATGCATAATCATGACACCAACCGATACAAAGTGGCCATTCAAGCTGAAGAGAAGACAATATTTGTCTGTTTGCTTCGCTATGAACGTCAACAAGAGTCAAGGTCAGTCACTTAAACATGTTGGGCTCTATTTGTCCAAACAAGTCTTCTGCCATGGTCAATCAAATATCGCATTCTCTGAAGGTCCTGATCAATGAAGCGGAAAGCCAAGAAGAAAACATGGCAAAAACCATCGTATACAAGGAGATACTCTAATTCTAATGTATACAGACAAATAACGCTAAGATTTTATTATTAAGTTTGTTGCTCATAATAAATTTGAACATAAACATTAAGAAAAAACTATTCTCATTCAAAATTTACATGCATGCAGATCCTCGATACATGTCTTTATGTCTATCTGTTAGTCTTCCCCAGGACTGTGTATTCAGCTCCATAAATAAAAATCTGCTTGTCTTATCTATATGTTTTCTTTCTTACCAAATACTGGATAGACTGTAATACGTATACAAACCAATCGATGAATAAAATTATCTAAAAAAATTGATAGAACAATATATATGTAATAGCACTACTCAGTGAGGCAATACAGCAAACACATTGCAGGCGAAAAACTAAAAGCAGTTAAAGAAACTTACTACCATGGATTCCTGTTCTTACCGCCCAAGTCACAAGAAAACAACCGACTAAATAACCATTGAACAACATATAAGAGCATGTGTGGATCCAATTTCAGGAAAAACAGAGGAGAGAAAAAGGGATATGCTGAGAGAAGAAGGGTCACCACCCAAATTCATATCCTTCAGTGGAAAGTCAAATCCAAAGATACAAATGCAGTAGCACCGGTTGAAAATCAAAACCAGAGAGAGAGAGAGAGACAAAAAGACGCTGCTGAAACTGAAATAAGCAGAGAGAAAACAACACTAGAAAAAACAGTGATATGCTGCCACACTTTGAGACAAAAAAACTCTTTAAGGAAGATATAGTATAACAATTACTAAAAAAGCAAAGATAATGAACTAACAAAAAAATACAGGTGTCAAACAATTTTTAAAAATATCAGTCCAAAATAATAATAATAATAATAATAATTGTATGAAACCAGACTAGCCGCGCAAATGCGCGGGCAGCCTCACTAGTTATATATATAATTGACCACGAAATGGAACCATCATGTTCACTCTAAAGGCCTAGAAATTCCGACGTTAATATGAGAAAATAAGAAGAGAAAATTACCCACCAAGGCCATTAAAATAATAGATACTGAATTACCCCTACGACAGTTTCCTACAATTGCCATTGCCAATAGCCTTTCCTAACTATCTAATCACGAATACTTCTCCTCACGTCATCGTACCCCACGGCTTCAACCCCAGCGCCGCACCCTCTTCGATCAGTCGCCAAAAGCTGCTGGCCGGCTCCGGCGCCGTACAGGGAGGTGCTGTGGCCGCCCGTCCTCCTCCTCTACCGCTCTACCTCGGCGGCCTCCATGTGTTCACATCGTACAGCGTCGAGGACAATAACCTGTGGAGGCGGCACATCGTGACCCATGGTGTCTCAGGTCACGGTGGCCATGTTACGTGTATTTCAGGTCATGGTCCGGCGGTGTGATTTCTGCTGGCAGCGATCTTGCTGTTCATTGCTGGGATTCTCAAGTTTTTCAATAAAACTAGTAAGATGGCCCACGCTAATAGCGCGGCTAGGCTTGTTATGCTATTTTATCACTATACAAAAAAGGCCTAATATGACACTTCAAATTTTTACAGTAGTGGGCGGACACACAACGATCCGTCACTGCTAGCTCGACACCGGTTACTGTAGCAGCTAGCAGTGGCGGACGAGATGACATCATTGCGATACAGGAACTGAAGCACATATCAGTGGCGGACAAATGATGTCATCGCCGTCCGTCACTGGAAAAGAACACTAATGACGGACAAAGTGACGTCATCGTCGTCCTTCACTGGAAAAGGAAACACTAATGACGGACAAATGACGTCATCGCAGTCCGTCATCCAAAAAAAGACACTAGTGGCGGGCGCTGACGTCAGCAGCCCGCCACTGGAAATTATTTGGCCCAATTCGGCCCATATCAACCCAACCAGAGTCGAGATAAACAAGTCTCCTAGGGTTTTCCTTTTATCTATTCCACTCTCCTCGCACAGCAGCCGCCGCCCTTATCCTCTCCACTCCCCCGCCATCATCCTCCTCACACCACGAGTGCGGGGAGCGCTCGGCGACGTGGACAGCGCGAAGCGGCGCCCCTCTCCCTCCTGTCCACGAGCGGTGCACCCCTCTCCCTCCCTGTACACGGCGGAGCTCCGACGGGGGCAGCACGCGGCGGCAGATCTGGGGCGCAGCGCGCGGCGGCTCCCCCAGCTCCCTCGCGCGGCGCCACGACGGAGCAGCACTCGGCTGGCGGCGCGGTGGCTCCCTTGGCGCGGCGACCACAGCGGACGGAGCGCGGCGGGGTTTCGGCGCGGGAAGGGAGGGGCCTCCCTCCTCGTCGGCAACGGGCTGGGGCTCCCTCGCCAACACGGGTCTTCAGCGCGGCGGGTTGGGGTGGCTGCTCCGGGCGCAGCCAGATCCGAGCGGGCAGGAGCGGGACGACAACGCGGCGGCGAGATCGACGACGGCTGGATCCAGGCGTGTGCGGCTTCCCAGGGCGCCGCACAGATCGACGACATGCGGAAGCGGATCGACCGGATGCGGCGCAGAGGTAGAGGGCGGCGGGCATCGCGAGGCTCATTCCCGGGCGACATCGAGGACCTGCTCGAACTTTTCAGGCCGGCGCGACACCGTTTCTGTGTTGAGGTACGCCCTATGCTCTGTGGCCCCGATCCGCTCTTGCCTGAACCCACTTCGTCTGCTATTCGAACATTTCACCTGTTGGCCCTGGTGTCTGCCATGTTTGGCTCTTTTTTTGCAGTGTCATTCCTTACTACTTGCATGTCCATTCGTTTAACATATGCCATAATATGCAAGTATCTAAATCTGCTGATGTACTAACTTCAGCTTTTTGCTGGCTCTTGAATCCTAGCTCAACTCAATATGTGGCAATCTCTGGAGTTAGTCGATGCTTTTGTAATTATGCAGCTGTTGCACATAGGATCTGGTGTACAGCAACATTTTTGATGCTTACAAGTCAGAAACTGGACATGGGAAGTAAGCTTAGATTGTAAAAATGATCTGCAGCTGTTGCCTTGCATGCTGGAATGCTTGAATGAATGTAATCTGAATGAAGTACTTGGCAAAGAGAATGTATGTAATCATATGTAATATGAATGATGGTGTAAAGACTGCTAGGCAGTTTGAGTGTACCAACTAATTTGCATTGTTTTACTTCTTCCTCTAAGTCTCCAGAAGTGCTTCTAATTTGCTAGATTGTCTGCTTTGGTGTTGCTAATATAGCACATTAAACAGGACATCAGGGCAGATTAGAGGTATTAGAGGCTTTTTTTTTATTTGAGAAAATCCATTGTAGTGGCGGGCATGCTGATGGCAGCGTGCCCGTCACCGTTAAAAGTGACTTCAGTGGCGGTTCGCTGAGTCATCGTGTCCGCCACTGGTATTCTTTAACAGTGGCGGTTCGCTGATGTCACCCCCCGTCCGTCACTGATTCTTTTTATCAGTGGCGGACGGTCTGTTCGCCACCGCTCTGGATGGGCTAGTAGTGGCGGAAGCTCAGTGGCGCACGCTTGGCCCGCCACTGTTGGCCCAAAGGCCCGCCACTGAAGGCTATTATTGTACTAGTGTATTTAGTATTTTAATAGAATTTTCTTGATTCATATATATATATATATTCTCTATATAAGGAATGATTTTATTAAAGTAAGCATTTAGTACCAATACAATACCTACAACCACTGGTCCTTTACTTCCAAGCAAGCTGTAGCCAAGTTAACACTGATGTATGACGATTCAAAAAAAACACACTGATGTATGACAGTATAACCCCCCCCCCCCCCCCCCCCCCCCCCCCCCCCCCCCCCCCCCCCCCCCCCCCCCCCAGAGAGAGAGAGTATGCCTTGTATCTCAGTGTTAGCCATTGTGCCTAGCTAGTCGCTTTTTAAAGTACCGCCCACCTGGTAAGGACCAAAACAGGATCAAATGATATCTGCTAATCAAAATGACCGATAATGCTATATGTTGATGATTGAATCAAATTAAAGCATCACCGCTGGACAACAGGCATTCATATATATCAATTGCTTCCGTGACCAAGAGAGGCTGACGGACATGCCTAGCCATCTGCTCATCTTTCAAAAGAGAACTAATACGACCATAAGTAGTTGTTGCTTGAGGAGACGAATAATAACGAACATGGCCACAATGTCAAGATCGGATTGTAGAGAGGATATCCAAGATGATGCCTTCAAGGAGATGCAATATCATAGACGCTACCAATGTCCATCGTAATGATTGCATTTGGGTTTTCACCCATGGTGTCACTAAAAGATGTGGGACATATACTCCTCGACAACACCTCGTGAAAAGTGAACAACCCCAAGACAATTTCATTATTGACACCGAAAACACCTGGCTAGGTTTTTTATTGATAAACATCTCACAGTTGGCCACGTGATATGATTGGACCAGTCGTTGCGCAAGTGCAGAGCTCCCTAGTAAGATCACAACCTGATTACAAAGTCAGCCCAATGGTCTTTGCCGTGATCACCATGCACCACTCACAGGTCACAGCATCCCATCGCCTCTATCACTTCTTTGTCTGTTGTTCTTACTGCATGGGCCAGCAGCAGCGGGGCACTGCCTTCGAATGCTACCTTGGTCGCCGCTGAGTTGACGGTTGGCTCACGTACGTAAGCAAGGCGAACACATATGCAGATTAGAGAAGTGAGCTACGCCAGATGTATCTTTTCATATATCTATACGTGTTGCATCATATCATGTCTGCTACTCCAATGCATGCATAGGTCAGGCCTTCCTTTATCAAATCTTGATGCGTCCTGATGTTGGATATTGAAGCACTGGCAAAATCAGATTAGGTCGGACGGGAATCGAAACATGCATTGTATTACTGCATGGAACGCTGCGAAGACGGACGGACAACAGGCGCGGAGCGCGTCGAGGAGGCGCCCGGTGGTGGTGAACGCGACGTCGTCGGTCTCCTACTCCTCGCCAACTTTCGCCGACATCATGGCGGCTGCAATGTGCTGGGGCTGCGTGCAGATGACCGAGCCGTAGCCGCTCATGGCGAGGCACTGGAGGAGCACCGAGGACTTGCTGGAGCCTGGTACCAAGGCGACGACGATGATGACCTAGTTGTCTTCGAGGTGCCGTTCATGGCGAGGATCCAGCATGTTTTCGGCATGTGGTCTTACCTATAAGCAGACAAAGGACAGAGTCCCAAAGCTAGTACCGTAATGACATACATTTTCCTTTTCTTTTAAACCAAAATAGAATATTACACGTGTTATATTCTGCTGTTTATGAATTGTAGCCGGGCATGGACTATTTGCTGTCCACTACCAGAAACTCGAATTTCCCTGTGTGCCGAAAACCGTCAGGAAATTGAAAAAACCGTCAGAAATAATTTTCCTGACGGTGAACCCTCAGGAAATAACCGCCAGGAATATGACGACAGGAAAATAGAATTTCCCTTAAGGTTGGCACACAGGATATATTTTCCTGACGGCTAACACTCAGGGAAAACATGCTCAGGGAAAAATAAAAAAAAAAACACATCTGGCCATTAATCCAGTGCATCCAATTGTCTTTTTGTACAAGTATCATTCAAATATCATTCAAGTATCACATCTACTTACAAATATCATTCAAATCTTCGAGCAGATACAGAAAGGGAATAGCCCTTAGCGAACTACATCATCTGATCCTCTCATCCAGAAACACAAGTGAACTACTGTTTACATACCCCATAAACACAGTGATATGGATCCTTTGCTCATGTACTCTGCTAGCTTCTGCAAGTGGCAAAAAAGATAGAATTAGCTAAAGGTTTCCATGAACAGCCTCATATATAAACGTGCTAGCAACATGTATATTGACCAGATAAGTGAAAACAATGTAAACAGAGAGAAATACAGTATTTTTTCAAGCCATCAAGTTACTTACGCCACTCTACCGGAAATCGGAAAATCCCTGTGGGCAGAAATTAGTATTTTGTTGGATCAATTTTTGCTGTCTTCTACCCTCCAAGACATCTCATAACTTGCTTGTGTTGCTCTGCAACATAAGGAAATTTAGAGAAAGGTTCAATTTAACAAACAACAAATGTTCAGACTCAGAGGTTCTCCAAGATGGCTTTAAGAATCCTATTAATACATCGAATCAGAGATTCAATTACCAAGTACTAGCACTAGCAGGCAGACAAGCAGACAAGCAAATATGTCAATCAAATGGACTGATAACAGGCTTTAGCTAACACAATACATGAACTATATGACACAGGCCTCAAGTTCAGAGGGACAAAGAAACTATTGTACTATGTAAATTACTGAACTTTTATGTACTGACAATGTGGCAAGGGGGATATTTACATACCTGAACATACATCTTCCATTCTAACCCCATCTCTATGGTTTCCTAATTGCTCCTGTCCCAGAATAGGAAATAAGATAGCAGGTCAGCAGATCCAATCGCTCCCATCTCTATGTAATTTCATAATTTCGCAAGCAGCTAGCAATATTATTTTCAGTTTACAATGTCACACTAGCACTCTGGCAACCAGTATCACGCACAAGCTCTAGAGTAGCAGAACAGGACAGCAAGATCTTGAATAGAGGAAATCGCATACAAATACTGAATAGAGGAAATCGAATACAAATACTGAATAAAACAAAGGAAGGGTCTGGGAGCGATACCTGCAGGAGCTTGCCAGGCGTCGCTGCGCTGCTGAATGCCAGCCGAAGAAGAGGACGAACAGACGGCGGCAGGTGGGAGATTCTGCCCATAACTGAACGAAACAGCAGGGAGGAGCCGTGTTGCTCAAGATCCATAGGAATCCGCCTGGGATGACTCCATTTGACCGCTAGAGAAGAGGAGGAACGTACGGCGGCCGACGGCAGAGCATGGAGAACTGCAGCTGGGTGCCCGCCCCAGCCACCTGCTGCTCCTTCCCAGGTGGTGGCGGCGGAGGCGGCGCCAGGCCGCCCGCGGGGCCGCGGCCTCCAAGCTCAGCTCCAGCGCCATACCCTGCCGCTGGGCTCTTGACGGGCGCTGCAGATCCGTGAGGTGGCGGCGGAGATTGGCGACGGGGGGTGAAAGAGATGGAGTGCCGGGAGCTGCGGGGGGAATGGATAGCAGATAGGGTTTCTAGCCTTTTGTGGGCCGGACCGGGCAGGCCTGTGGGCTGGCCGTCAAGAAAACAGTTGCACCGACAGAGGAATGGCTAATTTTCCTGTGCGCTCTACAAAACACACGGGAGTATTCCGGTTTCCAGTAGTGGTCATCTAGACCGTTAGATCTTCATAAAATCCAACGGCTCATAGCTTTTCTTTTTTCCGATTAACGTGGTAATTTCGTGGCCTTGAGAGCGAACGTGGTGGCTTCTTTTTCTCTTCAAATACTAAGATAATAGATAGAATATGGGCTCTCTCGAGGCTGCAAGCTTCAGCAGCTTGATCTCCACTTCAGTCCAGGATCCAAAGCATCCAGAACGACTCTTTGGAGGGACCCAAATATGGCTGAAGTATATCACTATAAATACAGGAGGCAAGGGAGCTCGCAGCAGGGACGGAGGTAGATCCTTAGCACGTACCTCCTCCTAGCTATTTCAATTTGTGGACCTATCAGCTCCATATTCGAGTCAGGAGGCAGATGCATGACTATCTTGCCATTCACCTTGGCACGTCCAGGGAGCCAGCCCTGCAAGCACAACGACACAGATGAAATTATTTTTCGAAAACTCCACATATGGCCCCGAGACCTCCGTCAAGAACCTCCACGTACGGCCATGAGACCTCTGTCAAGAGCACACCAACGATCAATATGAGCCTGACACGTATTCCATCTACTACAACTAGGTAGAGCCATCAGGTGCGGCAACCAGCAGCAATAAAGTCTAGCTTTCGACCGCGTGATGAGCTAGCAAAGACGATACATTTTCTCATGGGTACACATGGCGGTGCCATGCCGGCACGAAATTGCAGCACCGCAAGCCTGCATTTGCCCAGCGAGCTGTATGCTCTTGACGTGGGAATTCTTTACTGTTTTTGTCCAAGGTGAAGCAGTTATGCATGTGAATTCAGCAATTATCTTCTGATTTCATTTGAGCAAGCAGTTCCACGTGTGACTTCAGCGTCATCGGTCATACATGCAGCAGTAGTATTTTTCAAAGAGGTGATCAGACAATTTCTTCTCTTCCAACTACTCAGTTTGAGGAAGTACTTAGGTCAATATTTTTCTGCTCTGTCTGCCAGAATAGTTTAAGAAACAAAGTTGGAACTAATGGCTGTCAATTAAATCCGCCCAGAAAACAGTGGCAAACAAATATATCATCCTTTAATGTTTTTATAAAATGTCCATCATTGTATTAAATAGTCCATAAAAACCAATATGTGAGTTTATAAATTTATCAATTATGTTAATATCTGCAGAAAAAAATAATAAAGAGTCACCATGTTCCTCTCAAGGGCTTATCATCACTTCCAGTAGGAATAAATAGACACAGATCCTCAACAAGTTTCAAAACTACACAGCATGACAACTACGAAAAGTATCCCAAAATAATTATATATAAGTTCGTAAGTCATGGACTATTGCCATTAAAAAATGATAAGGAAACATAAAAAATAAGGCATCAAAATATAAATGAGGCATGTAATATATAATACAGTACCTTATTAATGACTCATTCACTAGTCGCGCAAATGCGCTGGCAACCTTACTAGTTATGTGCAAAACGGAACGCTTCGGCCCTCGCATCGCTCCCACGTGGACGACAAGGCGGCGGACGAAACCCTAGACGCCGCCGCCGCCCCTCACCCCCTCCTTGCCGCGTCGCAGCATGAGAACTAGCCGCCATAGCGAGCCACCTGAAACCGCGTGGTTTGCCGGGATGGCAGCGGTGAGGCCCTGGTAGCTAGCTGTCCATCTCGAGCAAGATGCGTTCAGCAAAGGATCACGAGTCCATGAACTGGGCAGGTCGTGCCGGCAGCTCGTGGCGATGTCGTCTCCTCTGTTTTGACGGGGGTACGTGTGGCGGCTGCAGGAAGTACTGCGGCAGCCAGATGCGCAGTGGAGGGCATGGCGGCGGCGGTCGTGCAGCGGAGGGCGCGGCGGCTGCGTGGACATGCTCGACGGCGCGGTGACTGCACGGTGGAGTAGCGGTGGTGCAATGTGCACGGTGCCGGATCTGGCCATGGCGGCCGAGCATGACGGCAGCACTGGCAATGTGGCAGAGTGGTCCGGCAAATTTTAACATGCTAGACAGTCCTTCGGCACATAGCAGAAAGAGAATCGCTTTTGGAGAATCCCCCTGCTTGCCTTAAGCACAACAGAATTCTCAGCACAAAACAAAGGGAGCCTCCCACAAAGATCCATCTCGACTTAAAACGTACTTCCGACATTGTGAAACTTCTTCCCTGTCAACCAAGCGTAGAATAACTAGCCATGCAATACTTAAAAGAAAATCAGATATTGTTTAAAAATGATATCACACATGAGGTGGCATCTCTTGTTTCTCTCTTATTTCTCTTTTTATTCCGTTCTATCCTTTTTTTAGTTAGTTCGCATCTCTTGTTGGTTTGCATCTCTTATTGGTTTTGCCTCTCTTGTTGGCAAGTTCCCGCAAGCTTCATCTCTAGCCTACCCCAACTTGCTTGGGATAAAAATGCTTTGTACGTTGTTGTTGTTGTATCACACATGAGGTGGCTTGGATTCCTGTAAGACCATGTAACTCACAAGTAACAAAAATTCAAGTGGAGTTTTACGGAGGCCAATACCACTATTATTATACTAGTGGTATCATGCATACCACCAGTATATACTAGTGGTATTTAAAGTCCGATGATCCAGCTTAGTTCTCCTCCAATCTTAAATATAATACCACTAGTATTTTTAAGTAGTATTAATAATACAAGCGTAATTTAGGGAAAAATTATTAAATACTGACGTGAAATCGGTGACGGCAAATGGCAAATCAGTGGGGGTGTAGGCCGGACAGCAACATCATAGGTGGTGGAAGGGCAACATGGTGGGAAGAGAGGGTGGCGTTGAAACGATTTAGAAGCGGGTCTTTGCCTGCCAAGTATAAATGTGCGCCGGCTATAACAACAACTTGAACATATTCACTTGACAACTAGCACTGGACTGCTGAGTGAGTAAAAGCGGGGTAAAATTGATATTTCCTTCCACTGCTATTTCTCTCTGAACTACAAAAATCTCTTATATAATGAAATGAACAGAGTATATAGCACCACCGATAGTGCAAGACGATCTTGATTTTGTGGTACCATACCCATTTCCTTCCTCCTGAACCAAATCATCTACCTTACATTTTTTTTGTATTATGTTTTACTAAGCCCCATGAACAAAGGTTTGCATTCAATGCATTTTACTGAGGGCTTGGAAGGCGTCAGGATAATTTGACTTGCATGACTTCTGATACTGAACATTTCAACGTTTTGAAGATGCTAGCTGCGTTTCGCTGGTGTCCGAAATTTTGGAGTTGGTTCATCGTGTCAGCAAATAATTAGGGCTAGAGAGAGCTACTCAGCAACGTGGTTTCCTAGGTCTTTCTCAAGAGAATTTCATTTCAGATAATTAGGGCTCGATCATTTTTCAACCTCTCGTACATCACTCATCTAGGCGCTTGTCCTGGCCATGACACGAACTCTACCGCCAGCTGGTGAATATGGGTTCTGCGTTTTTCTATGCAGGGCAATATGCGCGTGTGGCAGAGAAGGGGAACAAAAGCATAAAAAAGTTTGTAGACGTGATGTGTTCAGGGGAGTTACACTGACTTGAATAGTTTGAGGGAGTAAATTGAGTTAGATATCATTTAGCGAGTCAAATGGACAAAGTGAATTGTTCGAGGGACTAAAATAGACAATCATAGTATACAAGTTATATTGATATTGCAGGGCAACATTGCGGCCGGCTGTGCTCAAGGCCCTAGGGAAGACCAATATAAACCACAGCGTGAAGGCGTGTCCGGCAGTGCTCAATCTTTATAAACTACTCTGATTCATAAAGTAGTCCCGATAAACCTAGGTCTTTGTGGGATCAATCAGAGTAGTTTATAAAGATGAGTAAAAGACCTATGTTTGGATTATACTTATATATTTCACTTGTGCTCAAGGGATCTGCAATTCTGCACTTCTCAAAATTCTAGTGCAAACATTTTTAACATTAAAAATAAGTAAATAAGTTATTATTGGAAGATGAGGTCCTAAAAGAATATTGTTTGTTGTGGATCATTAAGTTGCCATCTTCTGCTTGGCCTGTTAAATTCATATCTGAGCTTACAGCACTGACATAAAATTCTTTTCGTGCTTGATATCCGCGCGAGCCATTAAATTTTGAGCTCACTACGCTTGACATGGTTTGCATTGGGCTAACTCCATGTCAATTTGGGGCTTTGGGCTTCTCCAGCTTGCCTTACATCTTCACAAGTGCGCCACCAAAGTCCTCCGCTGCTGCCACCCAGTCCTTGCTACTCTTTTTTTTTTTTTTTTTTTTTTTTTGAGAACAAGTCCTTGCTACTCTTGCCAAGCCAGAGCACTCCCGCGACAACGGCGAGCATGCCAAACTTTCATACAGTAGAACACCTCCTTAGCCATCACTCGCGAGAGGCCCGGATGAGAGCGCGAGGAATGAGCAATGGCGTGCAGAGGTAGATTTGGCCAGGAGAGCTCGAGTTTGATTACGAAGTTTCAGCGCAAAACCTGAGAGAGAGAGAGAGAGAGAGAGAGAGAGACAGAGAGAGAGAGAGACAGAGCAGGACCCGTCCAGTTCCTCATTCGTAGAGGTTTCGTCAGCGGGTTCGTTTGTCTAGACCTTTCCCTACAGAAAAGGACCACCACACCGAAGTGTCAAAATAGAGCACTCAAAGACCAGAAAATTGCAGACTTATCTCATGTTCTTGTACCTAGTAATACTGAGCGTGACTACAGGAATTCACGAGTTTCAATTCAATGGAGACGACCCATTTCACAGAGGTCGTACGTCTCGGTGAATACGTTCGTCGAACCTGAGCTGAGAGAAATGCTACTCACACTGAGCAGCAGGACTGCCGGCGTCTCGATCCGTCTGGTCGCCGTTGAGCTCCAACCGCTTCGTCGGCAGCCTTATACCAAGCACTCGTGGGCAAGGATCTGCGCAAGACAGCGATGAAACATACACCGCCGCCCATATACTCTCTAGCTACATTGAACGAGTTGCGAGACTGCCAAATTAAAGAACAAGCCATGTTCTCACTTACAACAACTTGAAGTTTCAGACCCTCTAACCTTGCAGCCTGCAGGTGGCAGTTGCTGGTAAAAGAAAATCGGAGTAGATAAACCTTCCACTTGATGCTCGACCCTGCTTGCGCCTGACACCCTCCTAGTTAAGAATGGGGAAAGTTTGTGCGTACAATTTTACCTACAAATCGGCATTCTACTATGACAAATGCACAAATAAGAGTCGAATTGATGCCGTTTGCTACTAGAACAGACCAAAGCATGCATACGAATACTATTTTTCTTGTTATATTATTTTTATATTGATTTCTAGCAGCGGACCTTTCCCCGCCAAAGTATAAATGTGCGCCGGCTGGACATATTCACTTGACAACTAGCACTGGACTGCTGAGAGAGTAAAAGAGGGGTAAAATTGATATTTCCTTCCTCTGCTATTTCTCTCTTTGAACAACAAAAATATCTTATATAAAGAAATGAACGGAGTATATAGCACCACCATTAGTGCAAGACTCTCTTGATTTTGTGGTACCATACCCATTTCCTTCCTCCTGAACCAAATGTCTACCTTCACTTTTTTTTGTAGTATGTTTTACTAAGCCCCATGAACAAAGGTTTGAATTCAATCCCATGTCACTGCGGGCTTGGAAGGGATCAGGATAATTGGGCTTGCATGACTGTTCTGATACCGAACATTTCAACGTTTTGAAGATGCTAGCTGCGTTTCGCTGGTGTCCGAAATTTTGGAGTTGGTTCATCTGTGTCAGCAAATAATTAGGGCTAGAGAGAACTACTGAGCAACGTGGTTTCCTAGCTAGGTCTTTCTCAAGAGAATATCATTTCAGATAATAAGGACTCGATCATTTTTCAACCTCTTGTTGATCACTCCTCTAGGCACTTGTCCTGACCATCACACGAACTCTACTGCCAGCCGGTGAATATGGGTTCTGCGTTTTTCTATGCATGGTAATATGTGCGTGTGGCAGAGAAGAGGAACAAAAGCGTATAAAAATTTCTAGACGTGTTGTATTCTGGGGCGTTGCACTGACTTGAATTGTTTGAGGAGTATCAGTGGTGGATCCAGGATTGCAACTATGTGGATACAAATTTAACCATAACGTCCACCAAAATTCAATTTGTGTAGGAACAAAAATTAGATATCATTTTTTTCATTTGTTTTGCTCTCTCCTAAGCATGTAGGCTTAAAAAATGTATATTTGATAAGGTTTTCAATCTATATAACATGGTCTATGGTATATATACATAGTAGTTTGTAAAAAAAAAATTGGGGAGTAAACTGAGCTAGATATCATTTAGTTGTAGATCTTGAAAAGTTAACTTTGTAGTTGAAAACTTTTTGATTTGAATTTGTTTAGGTCCTCAAACAAGAAATTTCACTCGGTTTAGTATAATACGTATGGAACCAAAACGGAATGTAGACACAAGTGATAGTGTGGTGCAGTGGTAGAGGGGTTACGCGCGAGGGGGAGGTTCGAATCCCGCCGGCCGCATAGTGTGCGGACTTGTGAAAAATGCCGCGACTTGTGACTTTGACGGAGCGGGCGGGGGTGGCTGGCCGGCCGATGGGGTTCTCCCCGAATTAAATATTTTCTATTTTTAAAATTGGTTTCCTGAAAAATTCTTTGCCGAGTGCTTTTTTAGCACATGGGAAACTCTTTGCCGAGTGCCCATCAGAATATTTGCCGAGCACGCTTTGCCGTGGGTGGCTCTCGGCAAAGCCTTTGTCAAGTGTGTATAGGGCTTTGCCGAGTGCCCCAGGCAACAGGTTTACATTGCTATGCTCTCTTCAACAACGGGTTTCCGTAGTGATCGTAAATCGTGCCAAGTATAGGGCTGTGACTGTCTGTAGTCTTGGTTGTCAAAAGAAAATTGAATACCCATGGTCTAATTCCTGAGCCCGCCCCCAAGTGGGAAAGATTGTTGACAAGTAGAATGGACGGGGTGTAATTGGATATATAATCAATAAAGAAAGAAGTGAATTAGCAAAATATCAGGATTCCATTTCCTAAAAAGAATTACTTTCCAAACAGAAAATAAAAAATTATAGAAATAGTGATGGGTGAAAGTCTTGCATCCTAGGGTGGAAGAGTTTATCTTATGCCTCGAGATCTACTTAAATAGACCGTCCACAATTATTCGGGACTACGGTTAAAAATGCCTTATAAATTGCTCAAAAGGATTTATCTCTTATATATTTGGTTCTTGATCTCCAGTGGTATCAATCAGATTAGTTTAGAAAGATGAGTAAAAGACCTAGGTTTAGTTTATATATATATCACTTGTGTTCAAGGGATCTGTACTTCTCAAAATTCTAGTGCAAAACATTTTTAAACTTAAAAATAAGTAAATAAGTTATGATGGAAGCTGAGGTCCTAAAAGAATATTGTTTGTTGTGGATCATTAAGTTGCCCATCCTCTTCTTGGCTGTTAAATTCTAATCCTTTTTTTTTTTTGGACAATATTTAGCTCCAATATGATTGTACTGAAGTTGGTGAACCGCATCGATCGGCTCACGACGAGAAGAAAAAAAATTGCATTCATTTGTGAACTTATAGCACTGACATGACATTCTTTATGTGTTTGATATCCGCGAGCCATTAAATTTTGAGCTCACCACCCTACCTCCACGTCGATTTGGAGCTTTGGGCTTCTCCAGCTTGCCTTACATCTTGACAAGTGCTCCACCAAAGTCCTCCGCTGTTGCCACCCAGTCCTTGCTACTCTTGCCAACTGCCAAGCTGGAGCACTCCCACGACAACAGCGAGCATGCCAAACTTTCATACAGTAGAACACCTCCTTAGCTATCACTCAGATCGCGAGAGACCCGGACGAGAGCGCGAGGAATGAGCAATGGCGTGCAGAGGTAGATTTGGCCAGGAGAGCTTGAGTTTGATTACGAAGTTTTAGCGCAAAACCTACTAGAGAGAGATAGATAGAGAGAAATAGATAGAGAGAGAGAGAGAGAGAGAGAGAGAGAGAGAGAGAGCAGGACCGCTAGGTTCGTTCGTCTAGAGTTTTCCCTATTGAAAACTGTTGTTGCACTTTGCACACAATTACAGAAAAGGACCATCACACCAAAATGTCAAAATACAGCACTCAAAGACCAGAAAATTGCAGACTTATATCTCATGTTCTTGTATCTAGTGCAAGTGTGACTACAGGAATTCACGAGTTCCAGTGCATTCACGAGCCTTATTCTACCCCATTCACGATTAAGTACCCATTCGCTACAAGTATAGAAATGATCACTAGAAAGATGCCGCGGCCTTGCCGCGCCTGTTGGCCCCCATGAAAATAGTGATATGTTTGGAGCATGTCGTTCTATTGTATCGTATTCAATTCGGTCCACTGAAGCCTGCAAATGAACAGGTGCACCGGTTCAGTTTGTTCTTACTGTCTAAAACCAAGACTACCCAATACTTTGTGATGTACTCCCTCTACTTCAGAATATATGTAGTTTTGGCTCAAAGCCACATTATAACATGTTTCTAGTGATAACATCGGGTAAGATACGATGAAATGATATCGAATTATTAAAAGGGAGAAATCTAGCGTCGAGCTAATCGCTAAGCATTTAGAATGGAACTACAGGTCGAGACAAAACTAATGAGACAAGAAATGCATCAAACGGAGATCGGACAAATTAAGTACGAAATAAAGAACCAAGGTAGAATTTGAATTCAAATTCGATGATCAAATTTGAATTCATACCAGAGAGGGGATCCTATGGATCTAGAGGATTAATTGCAGATCTCTCGATAAGATAAAATTAACGTAACTGGATTCATCATTTTAAGGCCAAGATGAATAAGATACGAAATTACGAATATAGGTAGCTAAGATTTGATTTCTTTTTTTTTTCGAGCAATTCGGGGGGAGAGTTTCCCCACCTACTATATTAGTCAAAAGTGATCAGCGTGAGCTGATTACAGAGCACGTGTGCACGCACACAAACACAACAACACACCCGTACGTGCACAGGCACGCACACACACACACGCACGCACGCACGCACACACAAGCAAACACACAGGTCGGAGAAGCATCCCAGCACTACCACAGAAGGGCCGCCGATCATCGGTATGCACCACCACTCTCCCCGCTAGCCGAACCGCGCCATCCCTTAGTAATCTTCAACCCGTAGACTTCATTGGGCCAAGGCATGCAAACGCAACCTTAGCTGTATGGTCGCCACTCTAGTCGACAATCTCCGACACCCTTTGGGGGAAGGAAGCCCCAAAGGAGGGAGTTTTGCCTAAAGAGAACAAGCCCTCTGGCCTTGCTATAACCCGGCTTCAGACCAAGAAGAAGGCGCAAGGGACAGAATTGATCGGACACAAAGACATCCAATCCACAAAAACTAGGAGAAAACCGAAACTCGTCAGATGCAGCCTTTTTTGCCGCGCTTAGCTGACTTGCAAATTGGCACCTCGTAGCCGAGGTTGACAACGGCGACCCATAATAAGCCAGGACAGGGGCTGGCTTCTCAAGATGCCATCAAATCCAACGTGGGGAAGGAAGCCCCAAAGGAGGGAGGGCCGCCAAATCCAACGCCCTATGGGGGGAGGAAGCCCCAAAGGAGGGAAGAATGTTGGGAATGAAGCCAGAGTCAACCATGCGAGAGGGATGAAAAGGTAGCAAGAAGTCCAACGGAGGGCTCACCGAATCTAGGAGACAACAAGTGAAGTAGGACAAGGAGCAACGACCCGAAAGAGGGACGGCGATGACAAAGAAAGGGGTCAGCACCGATGGAGAAGTAAGGACTCCAATTCGACGCCTCCAAGGAGGGACACGACGTCAAGGACGCCATCGTCAAGGTTTTCACCTGGAAATCCTACGAATGAGAGAAGCAGAGGCACCACAGCGTCGTCTCCAAGGAGAAATGTGGCGCCCAAAAGCGTCACCGTCTCCAGCACCAGCTTAGAGCCGGTAAGGGATTTCGCCCAGCCCCTTTTACCTCACCTGCCATTGGAGCCAGTTCATGCCCCAGGGCGCCCAGAACAGGGCCCCCTTGAGAGGATCCGGCTTCAACTCCACCACCAGCCGCTGCTGCCGCCGTCGAGCTCAAGAGCGCACACACCAGTCTAGAAAGCCAGACACCACCCACTGTAGCACCCCCGCCGTCGCCCGGCAATCCCCAGCCCACCATGGTGGTGAGCCGCGGATAGAGGAGTGGGAGCAGATCCACATCGAGGACCAGATCTGGCCTTGAGAAGACCAGATCCGAGGGAGGCATCAGCTGAGCTTGGGGGAGGCGTCCATGGCTGCGCTCGGCACGACAGAGGAGGACGCACAGCGCACCGGTGCGCAGCCCAGGCCGGCGCCGACAGGACCAGGCCGGCAGCGCGGCCCAGATCCAGAAGGAGCGGCACCCAGCGCAAGGGTCTGCGAGGCCCGTTGCATCCGAAGCCGCTGCGCCACAACGAAGACGGTGGACCAGCGCCACCGCTGCCCCGGAGCCGGGCGGCGCCCCCACGCCACCTTTGAGCCCCAGACATGGCGACGGCCGAGAGCGCGCGTCCAGGCGAAGGACAGAGGGGAGAAGCCCCGCCGCCGCTGTCATCGCGGGTCGCGTGGTTGGCCGGCTTGCCGCTCCGGCGGCGGCGAGGTTGAGAGGAGGGGAGGGTGGGGTGGCGGCTGCGGCGGGTTAGGGTTCGCCCGTGCCGCCCCTGGGGAGCGACGCGGACGAGAGTCGTAGGTGGTTGTGATCTACTTGACCATGGACACACCTAAGATTTGATTTCTGGAAAACAGAACAACACAGGATCATGTGCTAGGTGGGTTTGGTCTACGGCTGTCCAGCTACAACTTGAAGTTCTACTGCCAACGGTCCACGAACAGCACGTGCAAGCAAGAGTACAAGAACCAGAACGGCCTCGTACATTGGCGCACAGGAATGCCTAGCTGTTCCAGCGGCGGAGCTTCGCCGGCGCCGCGCCAAACAGCGGCCCGGATAGCGGGAATTTGACGAGATGCAGACCAAGAATAAGTATTCGATCAACGAGACTGCGGCGACGTGGTTCAATACAGCTGCAGCTAGGAGCAGCTCACTCGACAGCTCGCAGGAGACGGCAACCGCGGCGGCGTTCGATAGGAAAAACAAAGGAGACCGAATTGCTGCTGGGTTTCCAACAAGACAAAGTCGGCGAGCTTCTGCTGAACAAACTGAACACGGCGAAGCTTCGTACAGGCTACGGAGCTAAGACATATGGCAAGCTTCTTGCAGCCACTGATTCCAACTTCCACGAGCAAGCTGCGGCAACAGGTTCAGGAATTCAGGTGAGACTGCGGACAAGTAGTAAATGACCACGGCGCTCGACGAACAGGGACAGCAGGACACGAACGTGGGACGAAGCATTCGTCGAACAGCTTACGAGCAATGAACAGATCCTAAACAGGAGAAAGGTGTTGGCGGGGAGGCGACTGGGGCTCACCGCGCACATGAGGACTACGCCAAGGACGAGCTCGACGAAGGGGAAGTAGACCCGTGGCGATGAAGGAGTTGACGCGGTGCCGCATCCACGCTCATGTCCATGGCAGTGTCCTGTGCTTGGCTCGTCGACGCGCAGCTGTACCAGAGGAAGAGGATGTAGTCGATCCGCGACGGGGTTCCCAAGCTCGGCGCACACGGCTCGGCGGCGTCCGCGTCTCAGCGACTTCCAGAGCACGGCGAGGACAAACAGCGGCGCGATGACGTGGAGACGCGGAGACGAGCTCGACGACGTGGAAGCCGAGCCGCGGCGGATTACTAATCTACCACAGGCGGCAGGCGGCGCCCGTGGTGATGGAGCGACTTCGGTGTCCTCGGCGTGGGATGAAGAGGTTGCAGCGCAGCTAGCAGGTGCCCGTCCTTGGCGGTGACCACGCGTGTGGCAGCGTCCATGGCATCTTCGCGTTCCCAGCAAACTAAGAAACAAGAAGATCAGAGACTTGGCAAGATGGTGAACTGCGTAACAAGATAAGAGAACTGGAACTGGCTCAACGAGATGCTCACCGGAGACGACGTCGCGACGATCTGAAGCTTTCTGTTCGAACTGAACATCGACGCTTACTCGCTGCTCCCGTCACCTAGAGACGAGGACGCGGTCGGAGATGAATCCAGAATGGAATGTAAGCTCGTAGGCGCTCGATCTTGACGTGGCGCGATTGGCGCGGTGGTGGTGCTCTGCTGATCTGCTCGTCAGCGAGCGGCTTGGGGATATGGAGGCTGTGCCCAGGGAGGAGGCGGCTGCGCGAGGGGGTTGAGTAGGTGGGAAGCTACGGGGACAGGGGCTCGCCGCGGCCATCATCGTCGTTCGTGCCTGGGACGTGTCGCGATTAGCGCAGTGGTGGTGCTCTGCTCGTCAGCGAGCGGCTTGGGGATATGGAGGAGATGGTGGTGGGCAAGGGAGAAACAGAGGAGGGAGGCGGCTGTGCGAGGGGATTAAGTAGGTGGGCACGCCGCGGCCATCATCGTCGTTTGCGCGCGGCGCAGGCAGAGCTTTGTTTGGGCAATGCGTTTCCTTGGCAGAGGGGTTGGTCGGCTCGGTTTCTTGGCGGGCGCGTCCAGTCCACGTGTCCAGGTAACCGATGCTTCCGACGGCGCAGAGGAACGACGTATGCCGACGCACGCAAGTCGAGAGAGAGGAAGGGGAGGAGGGCCAGGTGCGTCAGCGAGCTCCAGCTCGACGGCGGCTGTGGCGTCGCTGCTGCTTTCGGACCTCCTATATGCAGGGCGTCCTATGGTTAACATACGATAGATTGGCCTAATAGCCCACTAAATCTGAACAGCCCAGCCCAAGTCTGAGCGTTAATATTTTGAAACAGAAGAGTTAACATTTTTGTAGTTCTATTTCAACATTTTTAAAATAAAATAATATTTTTATAAAAAATGTTGACCACAATAAAAAAATGTTGACATAGTATAAACAAAATGTTGACATAGTATATTTAAAATGTTGACGAAAATTTTAAATTTTAAAAAATTCAAAAAATATTCATATTGGATCTCATTTTGTAGAATTAATTGTGACAAGCACGTAGGTTCAAACGAATTCGAAAACGGACTTACTGTTTAGGAGAAAAATGCGTTTAAAGTTTGAAATTCGTTTCTTTTTCTCCCACCTCCCACCCGCCCCAATCAGCGAGCGACACGTGGCAGCTTCTCAGCCATCCCCTTCTCCACCTGCGCGAATCTGAACCGTTGCACGAATCTCAACACTGTTCTATCAAAGCTTAACTATAGCCCGCCCTACATATATGATCCACCGTTGCTTTCCGTCTGAAGGAAAGGGGAAAAGGAAACAAGAGCACGTGGGTTGGTTGGGCTAGGTGCTGGGCCGGCCTGAGTTTGTTGCTTGGTCCAGCGGGCAGAAAAGAAAGGAAGCGACGTGGGTTGGACCAGGTTGGAATAGAAAGAAACAAGCCCAGACTGATGGCAACAGGGAAATTCCTTTAAATATTTTCCCACGAATTGAAGCTTAGATTAGCATTCCAAATTGATTTGACATTTGAAGAGGAGTTGAACAAGATCAAGGAATTTGAAATTATGGCACGGATTACAAGACAAGGAAATCAAGTAACATCACAGAAATGAGAAGTTTGATACGAGAAAATTTTGTGATCATGATTTTAATTTGAGCTCAATTTATCCAAAATTCAAGGATCGGATTTTTGGGATATTACACACCAATCCAGCACTATATACCAGCCAGTCCTGCTTGAAGAAGAAGAAGGTCACCATGGGATTCGGTTTCCCGACAAAGGTGGGGCCGCCTTATACCCTGGTGGGCTTGGTGAGGACGGCACGCCTCAGCCTAAGCCGACTACGAAGGTGTCTCCTGCTTCCACTCTGGCCGACCAAGGTGTCTCCTGCTTTCACTCCGGCCGAACTTGTTGCCAACAGTGGCGGAGTCAGGGGCCGCGTAGGGGCCTGTGCCCCCCTATGCTAGCTGCATTTGTCTTGTACGTGTACATGACAAATTGGCCTATAATCAAGTAAAAATTTAGATTGTGGTCTAGTGCAGTTGTACGAGCGGAGTGCGTAATGCTCCTGCTCCTCTTAATTACATCCTCCTAACAAATTAATTAGGCACGCTTGCTTATTCCATGAGTATGTATTATAATAGTATTATTCCTTATTCAAGGAGTCTCATGATTGTGCTGCACGGGTGGAGTACGCTACGTACATGGTAATAATATACTAGTGAGCGGATCAGTAGAGAGGACAGCGCCTGATTCATCAGTAGACTATAAAGACCTCCCTTCGTCTTTGCTTTTTTACTTTCCTCCAAAATGAGTATGTCATCTGCCAATGTTGTTTTTACCCTATGCAAGTGAGAGCCATGGCGGAGAAGGTCACCGCACCTCTCTTGCCTACTACAACTATTGCAGTAATTAATTAGTTCGTTGCTTCTATTACTGTGAGAAATATACTCCCTTCGTCTCAAAATATATGCACTTCTAGAACTGCATATATTTTGAAACGGAGGGAGTATGTACCTAATGCTCATCATGAGCACTACCTTAATTACTAGCAGTCCGATGTGATGTTATTACTTCAGTAACTGGGTTTAATAATATTATGTTACAACAATGTAATGGTAAAATTATAAGGATAGCCACGAAATTGTTAAATATTATGCTTCAGAAATTTTCATGTAATCTAAACTTATTTGACTAATAGGAAAATTCCATCTTTGTTTAGCTACCAATCAACTCTTGGTGGCATTATTCTTTTGTTTCTTACCAGCACAATACATAATATTTGTGGCAATAGTTTTGAAACTATTGTCAAATGTTTGTATGTAGAAGTTATATCATGACTGGTAAAATGCCCGTGCGTTGCTGCGGGTGCTAAATATCTTACAAAGAAAATGATCAATCCATCTTAGTTCATGTAAAAAGCAGAATTAACAACTTAGTTAAGTGGATTAAAAAAACACAAGGTTTTGATCTGTTTAAAGTTTGAAATGATAATTCCGGCAACGTATGCATGCTGCACACATGTGATCAGAATGATAACAAGGCACGAGTTTCCTTTGAAGAAAAAAATATTTAGACTTAACGCCTAATCACACATTGAGATGAAATATGATCATGATATGTACTGTTCAAGCCAGTAGAACAATGTGTTGTAACAGGAGTAAAAAAATTTAACAAAATAATAATATATACTTGATTATATATAACTTCAAGCATTAATGAGTGATCCATAACACTAATAATTATTTACAATCATATGAGAAATCACTACGCAAAACCCGACGTTTAACACTTGGCAAAGAGGTCTTTTGTCGAGTGCCTAAAAAAAAACACTGGGCAAAGAAGCCTTTGCCGAGTGTTTTTTTTGGCACTCGGCAAAGATTTAAAACTTTGCCGAATGTCGTCCCTCTCCGACACTCGGCAAAGAGGCTCCTTTGTTGAGTGTCCATGTGTACACTCGGCAAAGAGGCTCCTTTGCCGAGTGTTTTTCTCATTACACTCCGCAAACAAAATTTCAATTGATTTTCTGATGCATTAAATTAATTCAAATCAAAAAGGTTTGAACTACAAAGCTGTATAACTTCTCAAGATCTGCACTTTTTATTTAAGTATTTCTTCATTCGACAAAGCATCAGTAAACTTGTTCACAAACTCTATAGCTCCCGTATAGTTTCCTGAAACACGAAAAGAGATATTTTAAATTGGAGAACAATGTTACTACCATTATGTCAGATAAAAAAATACCAAAATAAAAGTTCTAGATCTTCAGAAGTTACACAACTTTGCTGTTGAACACTTTTTCATTTGAATTAATTTTGTCAATGAAAAATACGTTTGAATTCCTAAAATTTGAAAAATTCAATTTTTGAAACAATCTCGGATGGAGAAATAGTAAAAATAAAAGTTGTAGATCTCGAGAAGTTATGAAACTTTGTAGTTGACAACAATTTTATTTGAAATCATCTTGTCAACAAAAATGTAGTTTGAAAAAAGTTCAAATTTGAAATTCAAATTTTGTAAACGACCTCAGATGGACGACCAAAATGAAAGTTGTAGATCTCGAAAAGTTATGAAACTTGGCCTGAAACAAGTAACTGACACTTGGTTTAGTCTAATATGTGTAGAATCAAACAGGATGTGGGCACATGTGATGCTGTGGTGTAGTGGTACAGAGGCTCCATGCGCAAGGGAGAGGTCGCGGGTTCGAATCCCGCCGGCCGCGTAGCGCACGAATATTGCACGAAAAATGCCGCGACTTGTATAGTGGGAGGCCGGAGTTTAAGTGACAAGCATAGACAGGGGGAGTGCTGTTATACGTCGTGTTGTGAGCCATTTTTCCACGATTCTCTTTGCCTCCTTCTCCTTAGAGCATCTCCAGCAGAGAACCAAAAATTGGAAACCTAAAATTTGTTTTAGGTATAGGAGAGAGAAAGATTTCAGAAAATTTTTGTACTCCTCTCCAGCAGACTACCTAAAACTAGATACCTATAAAGCATTCTGAAAATACTCTTCAGCTTAACGGGCGTTTCATAAAAATGTCAAGACACATACAAACTGTGAATATTTACAAGTTTCGACGAGGTCTTTTTTGCAAAAAGGCCGCCATTGCCTTATCCACACCGTCTTCATCCTTGTTCTTCCTCCCCCAGCAATCCCGTCGCCTCCGAAGCTCACCCACCGCCGCCCTCACCTGAAGCTCGCCGCCTCCCCATCCTCAAGCTCGCTGGCCTCCTCGTGCCGCTGCCCCCTCAAACCCGCCCCACCTCCCTTTCAAGCTTCAAGCCATGCTCAATTCCCCGGCACGCCATCAATCTCCGGTCCTCGAGCTCGTGCAAGCTCGCCCGCCGCCGCCTCCCTTTCAAGCTCCCCTGCGCTGCCGCCCGCCGCTCCCATCCCCGGCGAGCCACTCATGGGGTCGCCAGCCATGACCGCCTTGCGGCGAGCTCCTTTGGCGGTGATGGCGGAAGGTGGTCCTCGCCGAGGATAATAGGAGGCCCTATTCGAACGGAAGGTGGTCCTCGTCGTCCATGGCGGCAATGGCGGGCGGATTCGCTGTGTCAGGCGCGGCGTTGGCGGCGGGGCGAATGCGGTCACGGCGGCGGCGAGGTGGTGAAATGTCCGTGGCTGGCGGTTGGCCTCTTCCCGCGCGCGTGAGTGAGTTTTAGGTTTTCAGTGTACGGAAACCTAAATATGAGTTTTGGAGAGAGAAATTTTGGTAGACACCAAAAAAATTTTAGGTTTTAGTTTCCGTTTAGGTGTTCTGCTGGAGCAGTATTTTGGCCGTTTTGACAGTTTTTAGGTTTTGGTATCCTCTTTAGGTGTTCTGCTGGAGATGCTCTTAGGCATCATATTATGCACTTTGCAACATTGGAGTCTTGCTTCAACACACTACTGACTTAGGGTTTTCATACGCTCACGTTTGCTTTCATTTGCTCAGGTTCCATTTTATTTTTCTGGAACGGAAGGGTTCCATATTTGCATCCCTTGCTATATCACAGAATTGGGAGTAACAGACAACAAACTCAGAAAGTTGACTGTCATCTGTAGATGCTCTATTGATTGTATCATGTGTGCAGTGTGCTAATCATCCAAGGCATGAATATATGGGCATAGAACTCAGCGTTGTCTCAACTTTACTACAAGTACTTTCTTACAGTACAGTCACCGCCAATCATCCCTTTCTGCATCAAATAAATATTCTTGTCAGGCTATATTCTTACAACAAAAGAATATTTTATTCCCTTCTCATGTCAAGTCCATGAATATTTAATTTTTGAATATAAGTGAGGGGACGAGGGGAAAAATCTCATTGGCATAAAGGATAGCTAACAGGCTATGGTAATTACTGTAGAATAGGATAGGAGAGAGCTTTTACATCATGGGAGCCCAGTCATCGAAATGGAAAATCACAGAGGTATTATTTGATTTACATTGGGACGCATTTTGTAATTACACTAAAATCACTGACAAATACTGTCCCCTACGAGATTGCTGTTGCAAAACATTCCAAAACAAATATTCATTAAATCTAAATTAGAAACAATAGTGTATACAAAGACTTATTAAGGTTATCCTCCAAGATCCTTTAATTTAAACATTGATTAGATATATGTTGCACATGCTGAAATTAGAACAACTAAGAACAAAGATTAATAAGTGATCTCTAGGAGCTTAGAATATACTTACTTTGAGATATAGTAATCAAGGGTGTTCCACTGAGACATATGGGTATCATGACGATTACAGAGTGACGATTGATCAAAATGTTGCCAGGACACTTTGTTTTATGACGATTCATATGGGTATAGTGACGAAGATTAGATGCACGTCATAAAAACAAGTCAAAAATCGTCACAAACATAGAAAAAGCCACATTGTGAGGAATATATGTTTGTCATGCGAGCCAACAAACAACGTCACAATTTTATGACATTGATAAATCGTGACTACTTTGAATTTTGTATGCAATACAATTATTGACATTCAATTCAAAAATAAAAACATTGTTGTCAAAGTGTGGATCGAACTTGCTCCCTTACGGTGGGAACTAGTGACCCTTACCAGGAGCCCTGAGCTATTAATAACCACAAAAGAAGGTTATTTTTTTATAATCTAGATTGCATAAAACTTGGTTTAGATAAGTCCATGCAATAGAAAGTAGAAAGAATTAATTTAAATCTCAAACTTAATTTAGATAAGTCCATGGATTTTTTTAAAAAAAATTGTTGGACCTACGTAGCTATTTTTTAGAAAAATAATTTTGCAACAATCATTTCATGAATTATATTAAATATATTTTCTGAATATAAATCATGATTTACATGTTTATAATACATTCGTGCTAAAAATAGACATGTAGTATTATATTTGAATCTTGAGTATTTCATATCTTGAAAAACAATATTTTACTTCGTTTGAAGTTCATTTGAATTTTTGTTTTGGCTTATTCAAAATTCCTGATATACTTGAATGGGCTGATTTCAGCCAATTCGGGCTAACTAGCCCATGCTGTGCCACCTCTTGTTCACGCCAAGCTGGGCCACCAGGCCGGCCCATCCTTGCTCACGCCCAAAAAAAATAAAAAAAATTAGTGGCAGCACCGGCCCATCCATGATCTCAATTTTTTCTTTTGATTCACAATTAAAATTTTCAACATGTATAAATTCTCCATATATTGTTCAAATGGGATGATTTTTGTTTTCAATTTTTTCTAAAATCATGATCTATCATGTAGAGTCATCTACATCATGTTTCGTTGTGATAAATGTTGCACTTATATATTGATTCATTAATGATCACTATTCATTAGATGCTTCACTTTTTTATAACTCTCCAAAAAAATCGATTTCGGAAATGAAATGTTGCAAACATGTAACACTTATGCATCTCTACCTATAGTAATTTTGTGAAATTTTAACAAATGCTTGGATGTGTTGGTGTTCACTTTGCAATGTATTTGGTTCCGAAGTAAATGAGATATCTATGAGATACATGTGTTTCAAAACACGCGCAATCTCAAAAGCTTTAAAAAATTCCAAAATAATTATCAAGGTTGTAGTAGATATGAAACATGCTCACAACAAATTGAGCAGACGACTCAATATAGTTTTGGAGATAAAATACCCAGAAAAAATGAAAAAATCTCAATTTCTTGTCCTTTTTGCATCTCTCAGCAAAAGATGAGATTGGTGCCAAAAATTGGTGGAGATATGTTACAAAGCCACATTTACCTATAGTAAATTTTGTACGATTTTTGAGAACTATTGGTCCATGTCCACTTGAAAAGTTTTTGTCACATAAGTTAACTTTCAATATACTTACATGGCCAAAAGTTTGTCAAAAATTTATTCAAACATTAATGGTGGTTGTAGTTGGTTTGTTACAGTTAGAGAACAAATTCCGAGTGTGCCATGGCCCTGCAATCCTGTCTACTAGCCCACTAACACAGTTTTCAGCATCAGGCTGAATGCTGCTTGTGCTATTTTTCTCTGCAGACAAGAACAAGTAGTAGAAGTAATAGGATTGCTGAAATTTCTGTGTAGGCTATAAGCAAGGCTACAGTTTCTTCTATTGGATTATTAGTTGTTTTAGTAGTACACTTGTTGTCTCATCCTAATGCGAAGTAAGCACTTTTGTTAAAAAAATGGTAAGTGTACTGTCAATGGCAGTTAGCTGATACATTGTAGAAGGTTCGTATTGGGTTTATCGAGTTAGCATGTCCTTATCTAATACTACTATCTCGACGAGTCATGTGGTACATCGATTTACCCTAATTAGTTCTTTTTAGACTGAAACTACGAATTTCCTATACCACACGCGCCCGCGCGTTGGCGTCCGCGCGCGTCACCACGTCGCGCTGGGCGGGGAAGCAGGCGGGCGTCCGCGAGCGAGAAAAGCAGGCGGGGTGCAGGTGCTGCAGGAGCCGGTGCATGCTTACGGGGGCTCACGTTTGACTGTTTACATTCGCGTGGGTAGTAAAGGCTAGTTTGGTTGCTCCCCTGAGCAACTTGCCTGAGCAAAATCCTTGCTTGATCAGGCACGACACATTTGCCTGGTCAGGCACCACGAAGCTTTGGTGTTTGGATGGCAGAAATTTGCCTGAGAAAAACGTACGCTCGTAAGACGTCTTTGGAACTCAGAAGCGTAAAGTAATTAATCTGCCTCCACCGCACGGGTCTTGTTCCTCCAATTCCTTTTCCCTCTTTTCACCCACGCATGCAAAGTTGCAAAATTCACGATACAGTCCATGAAATCGATGAAATTGATCATACTCTAACCTTCTAAACCTTCCAATGAATCCATTTGAGTGGTCACGGGCTCCAATCTGACCAAAAATTGATGCGGACGATTGATCTCCTGAAGGACGTCCATATGGTGCAGGCTGTGTAGGCGGGAGCGACTGCGTTGCGCTTGCTGCTGGGGGGGCAGCGTCGTGAGCGTGGGGCGACGCCCTAAGCGCGGGCGATGCGAGCCCGGCGCAGGGGGCGGCGGCGTCTCGAGCTCGGGCTGCATGGGCGGCACCTGCCGGGCGCGGGGCGCGAGTGACAGCATGGCCCGACGCCAGGGTGCGAGCAGTGGGGTGGGGACGCGAGCCCGGAGCGTGGCCCTGCGGCGGCACGCGAGGCATAGGAGCGATGGGTGGGTGCGAGTGAGCAAGAGCAGGAAAGAAAGTAGCGAGACCGCGAGAGGAAGAAGAATGCCCAGGCATGGATAGCTGCAGCACGCGTTTCCGTCAGGCGCTCGATTTCGGACGCCTGAGATTCACGACTTGCCTGAGCACACGCCTGAGCAGGCAGATTTTCAGGGTTGCAACCAAACAAGCTTTCGTGAACATCAGGCACCAACTCAGGCCAGGCAAATGTCACGAGGGCAGCAACCAAACTAGCCCTAAGAACTAGTGCTGCCAGCAAGTGAGGTTAGGGCCCACGCTTTTTTTTAAAAAAAAAGCTAGGTTCATTCCAGAATAAAAGTTTAAAAAATTGAGCTTGTATCTCCTAAGTTATTACAAAAATTTAAAAATATTCAACATATGTTTGCTCATAAATTTGTTTTGTAAGTTTGTAACTCATAAGTCCGTACATAAGTTGTTTCGTAAGTTTGTATCTCATAAGTTCGTACAGAAGTTGTTTCGTAAGTTTGTATCTCATAAGTCCGTACAGAAGTTGTTTCGTAAGTTTGTATCTCAAAAGTCCGTACAGAAGTTGGTTCGTAAGTTTGTATCTCATAAGTCTGTACAGAAGTTGTTTCGTAAGTTTGTATCTCATAAGTTCGTACAGAAGTTGTTTCGTAAGTTTGTATCTCATAAGTTCGTACAGAAGTTGTTTCGTAATTTTGTATCTCACAAGTCCGTACAGAAGTTGGTTCGTAAGTTTGTATCTCATAAGTCCGTGCAGAAGTTGGTTAGTAAGTTTGTATTTCATAAATTTGTATATCATAAGTTTATAAAGAAGTTGACTCATAACTTTGTATCATAGAAGTAGTTTAAAAATAAATTTAGATATAAGTTGTAAAAAAGGAAAATTTAAATGGAAACAAAAGACCTGGCGCCCGGCCTCACCACATGCATGCGACATCAACCATGCCTCGCTAGTAGTAGCTACGCTGCCGCTGATGGCTTGCTGCTCCGCTGCGCACGTGGGGCCCGACCAAAGCAGCTGTCGGCTCCCTGTCCGAAAGAGTGCGCGCAAACGGCCTCGGACGCGCGCGCGCGTTTTAGCTGTGCCCGACTGAAACTAATACATGTCTATTTAATTTGTATGTGCCACATAGGCCTCAATTTCTCAATTGGCTGATTGGTTCCAATTTGTCACCAGGCCAAGGTAAGGGGAAATAACCTATTTCTACTTGCAACTATTCTGATAACCGGACCACAAATTATTTCCCTGCACATCGTAGTTTTTTGCCAATAAATATGTTTGAGCCACTACTGGTTAAGCACTGGACGTGCACAAAATACTTGTGTAGCTCACTATTTATTCTTTCCACATGCCTTGCTTCATCCTGCTTGTGTGTATGCGCTCCCTTTTGCAGTTCATTTTTTTGCCGAACCTTGTTTCCTAGCAGCTTGTTTTCAGTTTACACGGAGTTTTCAGATATGTCATTAAGTGTTGAAACCTTTCATCCCTGTTTTGATGCATGCTATAGTGACTATGAGATTAATTTTTTCTATGACTAGTACTTGGCTGTAGCACTTCTCCTTGAAGAAGCTCTTGTTTACTAGTTGTTTGCACGTACCACAGTTAGTGCATCCATTTTTTTACTAATGGCAAGTTATAGTCAATACCTTAGTGATCTTTAATTAATATATATAATCATACATTGCCATGGAGTTTTTTTTTTGACTACTCCATGGTGCATGAGGCCATAATTTTGCATGGTTCAAAGAAACATTTTGAATTATTCTTAAGCTTTTCGAATGGACCAATAGTTTTGCAAACTCTGAAAATGTTTGGTTGATTTTTCCAAACATTCCCCTTTTTGGTGGAAAGAATTTTCAAAAGCACACGCAAAGGAATTTATGACCAAAATTAGGAGTGCTTAGTTTCAAGAGTACTCAAACCTTAACTAAACTCAATACATGAACAAATAGCTATGAGTGGGGCTGTTCCGAATATTATCATGATATGGCTCTGGTAGGTAAATAAATCCTCACACTAAGAGAAGTGTTCCAAAATAGAAAGGTTTTAGGTACTTGCAGCAATTCAAGAAAAACCATCTCTGGATGTAACCATGCTAAGAAATTGCAAACAAGTCCTAATCATGCCATATCACAATCCTCAATGCTCAGACTTGGTGTAACAAATGCAACCCACAGAAACAAGCAATACTCATGATGTGATTATGCTCAAGTAAAAATAACATGTATGTCAGGAGTAGAGGTTGCATCAATGCGACACATGGGGAGCTAATTATAACTAGATCATGATTTCTCGTAAGTGCATCAGTTCACCAAGATTCTAGCATTTATTCGAAACAGGAAGTATTTTATTGATCGTTTGAAATACTTACCTGAGGGTCCTCCCCAAGTTTGAGTCTTTGCAAGACTCGAGCTAGTGTTGAACTCCATCTTACATGTCGGTCCTCCCCAAGCTTAAGTCTTTGCAAGACTTAAGCTTGAATGGTCCGCTTCCTCCTCCTTCTTGTCCTGCAAAAAAGAGTGAGGGTGATACATGTAGCTAGCCTTTAATGGGCATCACCTAGGATGTAATATTTTTGGTGTTTTTTTCTAGATTTTATCATTTTTATTTTGTTTTTGTTAAGTTTTTAATGAAAGCAAGTGCCAGGCCCGGCTAAAGGATAACGATTGAGATGGCCTCCCCAATCGGAGGTGCTCTCATTTTTACGTCTTTGAGCTAGACGATTCTCGTTCTTGTCTAGCTCGTTTGAACCTCGCTTGCCGGAGAACTTGGCGAGGCTGAGGTTCCTTCCTTCTTCCACCACACTTGTCTTCGTGTTTGTGGCTGTTGACGGCTCTTAGAACAAAAATAAACCGTCAACTAGCTGCACCTTTTACCCTCAAATCAAAAACTAAAGGTAGACTTAGGTCTTTAAACTAATGATTTCCACAAGTCTTGGTGAATTTGTGAGTGCAGCTGCGTTCATAGGAAAACGGGGAAAAGGGAGCATAAAAGGCCAACTTTGCAAACACCAAATTTCCCCGACATAAAGATATCTCCCTATGAAGCCCAAAACTCCAATCAAAAGGCTTCAAGTCCATCCATAGCAGGTGGATTAGAGGAGGAGACGACCCAAGACACAGCCCAGAGGAAGGCCAAGCCCAGTAGGGCCCACCCCAAGTCGGCCGACCTAGGGATTTGGGTCGGCCGACCCCTGTTGGGGGCCCCACTGGCCCATCTTCTTATGGCGGTTTGCAACCGACCTTAGGAGGTCGGTTCCCCTTGCAATCAATGCCATCAATGCCGGGAACCGCCTCAGATCAACCGACCTTCCAAGGCTATAAATAAAGAGGTACCCCCTCCTCCAAAGCACATCACAAGAATCCCAAGAGGAGAGCACCACTCCTACATCTCAGGCCTAGAGCCTCTTGTATAGTAGTAGAATAGGGGAGAGGGCAAGGGAGAAGAGAGGGATAGCTTTGTCTTAGTTATTTTCCTACTCTTGTACCTTGGCGGATATTTATCTTATTAATAGTTCATCGTTCGTTCTTCGTTCGTTCGTCGTTTGTTCTTCGTTCGTTGTTCGTTCATAGTTCTTTCGTCGTTCTTATTCATAAGATTAGTATTCGTGGTGATATTGATCTAGCGAGCTTATATTTACTAGTCGTTACTCTTGTTATACTTGCTTACGGGATCATCGCTCCGCGAGGAATGCTCTAGCCTTCCAGATTGATACCAGGACCGGGATTAGAGTAGTAATCGACGGCATAGACGTGGTGTCTAGGCTAGAGGTTACCTTTGTTTGCAGCGTGCCACACGGTTTGTAGAGATAGGCGGCAGGTGGTGACAGCCCTGTCCGTCCCGTGTAATCCTCCACGTTCGGGTTCGTCGTAGAGCTACAGGCTAGCGTGACTTGGCAGGCCAGGTCTATACCAGTGCCCGAAGTAAACAAGTAGAACTTGAGTGCGTCTGTCCTACGGGATAACTAGATCTTTATTCATCCTCTCAATCCTATACTACTATCATTCTTGTTGTACTTGGGTGAAACTAACCTTGCTGTAGGATATCTCCGTTCCTTGGGGAAAACAAATATGATACCTTAGAATACTCCCGGGTGAAGTGCTACAACGGTATTCTGCGCGCTTGCGGATTTATTCGTGGTGTAAGAAATACCAACAGGCGGCCTCCTGACCGCTGGATTGATCGCACTCATCGCTTGGTGCTGCAGCTGTTGCACCTGCAGGCGCCACAAGTCTGCTCCTGCTGCAGCCGGCGATGAGGAGGCGGCGGCGGCGAGCCCGCGGCTTCGCACTGCACACTGCTATGACTGATCCCGATCGAGCAAGTCTTCGATCCCGGTTGAGAGCATGTGCCCCCCCCCCCCCCCCCCACCTCTCCCCGCGCGTGGCCACATGTCGATTCATCCATGTGTTGGAGGGGGCTCAGCATGGCCTGCTCCTCGTGGGTGAGACGCTGGATTTGCGGGGGGAGGACCGAGGAAAGGAAGGAGGTCACAGCGACAACAGTGGATCTTGGAATCGAGGAGCGGGGCGGCGTGGAGCGTGCCTGACGGGTGTGGCAGGGAGGAGGAGCAGGGAGAGATGGCTCCATATGGTCAGCGCCTGCGGCTTCGGGAGTTCGCCCGCGGCGGCGGCGCATGATGTTCCGTTGTTTGGATGCCGGAGGTTGAAGATAGGGGTAAAATGGGCATTTTGAAAAATATTTAACTGCAAATGTTGATGGCGTTGATGGCGATGGCATATGTGATAGAATATGTGCTGGCAGATCCTAGATTGCGAACTTTTACAGTGGCATATATCTAGTTGACCCTTTCTCCGTCCATTGCAAGTTTACTCCTGATTTAATTTCTCAACTTGCACGATTGCCCCTGGTTTCTGAATTTGAACATTGGTTTGCCCCTTGCTCTGTTTTATTGTGTTAACTATGTTAAGTCTAGATGTGAAAAGACATTTACACCATTTGCAAAATAATGGACCTACTTCAGCAGCATGAATAATTCCGAAATAAAAAAATGTAGGATCCCATTCTGGGCTTAAAACATGCATGAATGAATTATGAAAGAAAAAAAACCAGCGCGGCAGGACTCCTTGGTGTCTCTCGATTAATTTGATCATTGTTTAATCTCCGTACCGTGGCAGGCGATGAGTTCTTGCGATGTTGCCAATCATCCCTTCACTTATCTCGTAGATGTGATTTTACAGTTCCGTCCAATTTCGCAGCCACAAGAGTAGCAAGAAAGTGGATCGGCTCAGGAAGCTTCATGGCTGAGGAGCCTCATAAGTCATAATGTCAGACCGTACACAACATCCATGCATGGATGCCCTGCTGATTGGGTACCATGGCCAGATCAGCTATGCATTGTCGCGGAAAACGGGGACTTGAGGTTGTTGCGCGGAGGAGCAATTCCTGGGGTGGTGGGCTACACTCACCATTACGAGAAATCGGCGGCAGGCGCATGGCGATGGGATAGCAATGGCGCACCCGACGTATTCGCCAGCGTCGTCTCCTCGCAAGAGCACAAGACTTGTGTAGCGGCGCGACCCCCCTGCCAGAGCGCGAGCCACCGGCCACAGTGCGAACACGAGCACATCCGGCCGGTCTGGCCGCGCCGCCTTGTCGCCGGCCACAACTGCGAGCCCTCGGCCGCGCGCCCATGGCCCAGCCCCAGGCCAGCACGAGCTCTTCGCGCCGCCAATTTTCGAGGTTGCGGCGCTGCCCCCTGGGATTTGCTGCCGGTGCCGAGGAGCTAACGTTGCTGCTCATGGTCGCGCAGTCCACCCGTCGCTCTGCCCAACGGCTTCCGACATTCAAAGAAACAACGGGGCACCGTGCCATTTCTGTGACCAACACACGGCGCATGCCACGGAACATTATTAATTCTAGCCGGTGGGCATGCAGCACGGCGACTAAGCCCTTGCAAGTGCCTTCCTGATGTCTTCCAGGCCTGCGTACGATGCAGCAGCATATTAAAATGCAGGATGGGAACATCGCGTGCTGTGACAGCAAATGAGGGATTGTCGTTGTACAATGCTATAGGCCGGCCTATCGTTTCTTGTATTTATAGGCCAAGCGTTCTGATAACCTTACATGCAAAAGGTCAGCAAATGAGGGATTGTCGTTGTACAATGCTCTATAGATCGACGGACAAAGGTTACAATAAAATGCAATTCACGCTCCATCTTGCTGTACTTGTTGTCCTGGGAGAGAGATCCGAGGTACGGCCTGTTAAATACACATGTTCTTGCGGTCCGGGGATGATCATGCACCTGGATGCGGATTGACTTGTGGCAGAGCCTTAGCTGCCATCACAAGAAAGCAAGGCAGATTTTTCTGTTGGTCTAAGCAGTAATTAAGAATACCACATAAATAATTATTTTCGATCGAAGCAGATACTTATTTAAAAGCTAGGGACTTAATAGTAGTTAGTTATTAGCAGTGTTACTTCAGTCAAGCATTATTCTTATTTTCCTTACGGGGACTTGAGTGCAGCAACAAGCAACAGGCTAGAGCTAAGCAGTCTCTGTCGCTCCACAGATCGAATACGAAACCGCATCGCTAAAACTTCATAAGTTCATATCCATGCCGCACGTGTCCGATCAGACGACTACCCAGAACCCAGAACTACTTGGATTAGCGACCACACCCGTCCTGAGCAGAGCCTCCTTTGCTTTGTTCCGGGCCACATGAGCTTCCCATAACATCTTCAGATTCTTCACCGACATCGCGTCATCGCCGCTGCCCGATTGAGTACTGCTCGTGGCTTGTTGTGAAGGCTGTGTCAGATTTCGGCTATTCATATGTGTAGCGCACACGTGTACTGTACGGCAAGATGCTGACGAAAAAAAGTGTAATCGTTACACACCTAGTGGTGTTCGTTCCAATGATGGAAGCAGCAGACCAGCACTATATATGGAGTACTAGCGAGCCCTGTCTTCCCTCATGTATGTTGCAAGAGAAAATGTTTGACAGTTCCAAAGAAAAAATAGAAAGAGAAAAAGTTTGAATTGGACTGATAAAATGAGAAAAAAAATTATAATTCCGTTGGGTAACCCTTTGATGTATCTAAGCAATACGAGAGAAGTAAAATTATCAGTCTTTTGGGTTTCATGGTTAGGCTTGCGAGGCTTCATGAAATGCACAGCTGCATGAAGTAGGATCACTCTACCCACATCTGACAGCAGATGTAAAGAGCTCAGAACGTAACCTGCAGATTAACTAAAAAAAAAAAAAAAAGAACGTAACCTGCAGATAGTTGTTGGTTATGTATACCAGCACTAAATATACCAGCCGTTGTGTCTTGAGTAGATGCTACCTTTGTAGTATTACGGTGCGTGGTGTATACATAAACCATGCATTTGGGGTATCAAGAGCTGCCTAGGTGTAGTTTCTCCTTTATCTGACCAGTCTAACGTGTTACTACACTGTACCTATAGTAGCCCAGGCTCAGAGTGCTAGCTATTCTGTAGTATAAAATGTATCCTATAGTTAGGTTCTTGCAAGAGATGGCTTTCATACGAATGAACCATTCTTCTTTAATTTAGTACATGCATCCGCACCACCACCACAACCAACAACAACAAAGCCTTTTTATCCCAAGCAAATTGGATAGGCTAGAGATGAAACCTGCAGGAGCCAACAAAAAAAAGGCAAAACCAACAGAAGAGCATATGTTTATCACAGTAGTAAATTTGAAGTTCCAATTTGGTATTTGACGTATTTTTTTACCTTTACTACAAATGAGCAAAATGTTATGTTGTACTTGGCTTACCTCCCAAGTGTAAAGAAACTGTCCATTTTTGTGTGTGTGTATTACTTTAATGACAATCGAACTAGATCACACTGTACTTGGCTTACCTTCCAAATGTAAAGAAACAAAAATGAGAAAGTTTTGGTTGTTCATCTTTTAGCCCAAAAATCGTGACAGCCCGTCTATAGTCTATTTTCACCCCCACCAAACTCGGCCCAATGGCCCAACTTGTCTTCCATTTAGGCCTTAGCAAAAAAAAAAAATCCCGAGCTTAGAAATTTTGTATACCCACATTCTTCAAATCCTTAGCCCGCCACTGGTGTCATGTCCCTGGTAATAGTGGCCGCTCCATCTTGTGGCGCGCATCGTTCACCGGCACCTGAGGCGTGACTAGCCAGCACCATGTAGTGCTCGAAATGCCAGGTAGGCCCACTGGCCACTCGGACAGCCAGACATGCATACTCGTCTGGAGTCCGTCCATAATTAACCATCGCCGTCGGACGGGCAAAGAATCGAGGATGCTTGTGGTCGCTGTACACTACAACAAATCATGTAGTCTATGACATCTCAATTTTGTCATAGATCACTAAAATTCCGTCACAATGTAATATCCGTGACCTTTTTAGATTTGGTGTATTGAGAGTCACAGATTCCTGCGTGACGTTTCGACTAAACCGTCACGGATTAACTTAATCTGTGACGTTTCTTAACCGTCATAGAATGACCTCAGGCCCGCCCAGCCCAACCCAAGCCCAGAGTTATATATGACATTTCTACTAAACCGTCACGGATTAACTAATTCTGTGACATTTTTGTCACCATCATTGAACAACCATAAACGTCATATCGTCATTTGGAATAAAAGTCTGTCATAGATTGGATGGCCATAGGCAATTTCGTTTTGAATTTTAGGTCCACTTTCTCTACCATATACACTATTATTATTTCATCCCAACCACATATAAAAAGGAATGTGCACAATTGATTATCTCATCAGAAGCAATAATACAGATGGCCACATCATCACAAACAGCACATCCAAATGCAACATCAAAATACTCAACTCGTCACTGGTCAGTATATACATTATACTACGTGATCCAAATAAACACCTATGGAGAATCACTCCCATTTCATCCTGAAACAGAAAGGTAAAAAGTTTTATGCCTTCAGTGCTTTTGCCAAATGCAGTTTGAGGGCGCGCTCTGACAGCCGCATTGCCTCCACTGCTGCCTTAGACCCTCATCATGCTTGAGGCCGACATGGCAACACTTGAGCAGTAGCTCCGGCAAGTGTCTACCTTCCCTTCTTCTGCAGGTGTCTTTCACAATGGGTTTCACTTGCGCCTAACAACAGCAAGATAACATCACGAGCCTAATTAGTTTGAATTACGTTCCAAATGTTCAGATATATCAAGTAATGGATAGATTAAAAGAACATGTGCATTCTCGAAGAGAAACATGTAACATTTTTTTTGACATTTTTCTCAAACAGAAACATGAGCATGCAAACTGGAAAAGGATAATAATTCTAAATTACTATCATCATCCTACCAACATCCGACAAGTTAGATCAGACACTTGCACATTTAGCATTTTAGCTAGCACAAACTTAGATCATGTGTGATGAGTACATTATCAAGAACATGAGTAGGTGTCATCAACACTTGTACCTTCTTAAAAGCTTTATCCAGTAGTTGTGAAGAGAGAATAAACAACTACCAGAGCACTTGTTGCAAACATCAGTTTCAAGCATGCAGCAAACTAACTTTCGTAATAGGGCTAATCTTTCACAAACTAAGAATGCTTTGAGTCAAATTACTTATAAGTTTTCACAAATTAAGCAGGGGATCAATCATAATATTTGCAACCTAGCAACAAGTACAGGATACTACTCACTTCTTACTTGCTTGTTAGGCAGAATAGCAGTGGCTCTAACAATCAGCAGCCATTTCAGAAAACATAAACATGCACGCTCAACTCTGTCATAAGCAAAGTTTAGATGTCAATGTTTGGATGTATTACATGATTAAACCAAAAAAGCGAAAGGGCCCTTGGCTTAGCGGTTAAGACGCCCCGGTAGCACCCCACAGGTCCCAGGTTCGAGTCCCGGTGGGAGCGAATTATGGCCTATGGGTAAAATAATTCCCTCGCCTCTCCCAATTCCCAAAGCACAGGTCAGAAGGCCCGGCCCAGCTGTGGTTACGGTGCTTGCGCCGGCCCAGCGCTCACGGGGTAGCGTGGCCCCTGTGTAAGGGTGGGAGGGGGGTTCGGGAATTTTCTCGGTCGGCGTGAGAGACCTTCTTCTCGTCATGGAATACTGTGGGGGCGGCTTGACCCCTATCGGCCGAGTTTTTTTTTTAATTAAACAAAAAAAAAAGCAATACTGAATATCTTTGGTGCCCAAGCCTGAAGCTGAAAGCAACAGTACTAATACAATAATCTGAAATCATGGATTCATCAGGCTCATCATCATTTACCACTTTTATCACTGGAGTCATGCAATTAATTTCCTGTTCCTCCTTTAAAAAATTCTAGTCTCTGTAAACCACGCATGCTTGCAAGGATAATTAGCTGGATGCACTAACAAATACAAATTACTCAAACATATGTTCAGAGTGGCACGCAACCCGATTAAAAAAGTGCTAATCAAACAAAGGGGTTTAATTAACTAATCATAATCACACGGCAAAGCACACAACCAGGGAGCTTGATTAGACAAGCTAAGCATGTATCAGAGAACTTGCCCCTAAGTTTCATGTATGAATTTTAAGTTACCATATTGATCGCATCAGCACATTCACGGCTATCCAATAGCAAAAATTTCTAAACCCGGTTCGTTTGTTGCCACATGATAATACGATCCAGGGAAACAATTGGTTGACTTGCACTACGAGCACATTCATACCACATACGTTGCACATAATACTATCCTGAAATCAAATCACAAACAAGGTTTCCAAGACCACAGGGAGTGGTAGTTAGACACACATTCATACTACAGATGTTGATGGCTCTTATTATGGATACTTAGATGCCAACTTTGGGACCAGGCTATAGACGGCGACATGGAGCAAGCATCGGACCATGGAACCGTAACCCTAAAGGGGAGAAAATTCAAGCGAAGGGTATGGGAGCAGTGCACATACATCTTCTCGAGCATGAGGCACAGGGCCGCTTCCACATCCTCCTATCACTGATGTGGGCGTCCATCCCCGGTGACATCCATTGGAGAAGATGGGGAGGGCGCCACTGGTGTGGGAGATGGTGAGGACGCAGCTGCCGTTGGAGCTCGCGGAGGGAGGTGTCGGCATGGATCTCGCAGAGGGTGGTGGCCGGTGTTGGTGCTCGCGGAGGGCGACGGCCGGCGTGGATCTCGCGGAGGGCGACGGCCCGAGTGGATCTCGCGGAGGGCGCGGCCGGCAGGGGGAGGAGCTCGCGAAGTGCTGCGGACGGCGTGGAGCTCGCAGAGGCCGACAACCGGCGTGGATCTCGCGGAGGCCGCGGCGGGCAAGGGGAGGAGCTCGCGTAGTACTGCAGACGGCGTGGAGCTCGCCGAGGGCTCGACCGGCGCTGGAGCTTGACGATGGCGGCGGCGCAAGACGAGTGGCCGTCCCTCTCTGTTGTGGCGGAAGCCATCTACCGCTTTGGGCCTTTTTGTTTTATTAATGGGCTGCTGCTGCACAGCACTAACAGCCTATTATTGGTTTTCATTTTTTTAATTTTCAACTAATTGACGCACCTAATTTTTTTAAAAAAATTATATGCAACAGAGTGCATATGTTTTTTTGTGTGGGAATTTTGAAGGTGCGTGTAATCCATGGTATACCGGCTTTGTTTAAATTCGCCTTCAAGAAACATATTTATAATCCATGACGATTTTAAATTCGTCAACATAGTATATAGCCCTAATTTGTGAGTGGAGACGGATTTAAATTCGTCATCATATAAGCATTGTACTATGAACTAATCTATGGCCTAATCCATAACAAATGATTTCGTCACCATAGTATCATTGTACATATGGTCTAATCCATGACGGATTAAAATTTGTCACGAAAGCATCATAGTACCTATGGTTTAATTCATGATGATTTTCATAAAATCAATTGTGATGTTTTAAGGTTTCGTCACAAAAAGTAAGTAGCTTCTGGCCAGGTACTATAAATCCATGATAAAAAATTGATAATCGTCACAGATGATATATGATCCATGACGTTTTCTTAAATCGTCATCAAAAAACCGTCATGAATTACAAGATTTTAGTGGTAGTTGACCGAGTGCGGCAGCAGGTGCCGGGCCAGCAGCCGGCGTTGCTTGACCGCGACGCCGCAAGGTTGCCCGCCTAGAGAGAGACGGGAGAGGACCTCCGTCCGTGAGCGCGTCGTTGCGTAGAGACAGGGTGGATCACCTGCGCCGTCTCCATGTAGACACGTGTGTGATGACGCGTTGGCTGTCAAAATCGATCCGGAGATAGATACTTGTTTCTGCAACTTATATATTGCCGTGCATGTAACTTCGTTAATTGGAGTCCAACCTGAAAAGTCAATTTTTTTTTTTTGATAAGTGAAAAGTCAATTTTGGAAGAGCACAGTAGCACGTGCTGTGCGTTTGGATTCGTGGTAAGATTGCAAACATATAGGAGGTATAAAGACATTGTCTCGAGCAGTATGGCAGCGTCCTACGGCTAGCAACAAAAGTTACACTAATACATTTTATATGTGATTAATCTCTGATCCTTAGATATTCTATCATGTGACCATTTAGTTTCTTATAACAATTCGAAAAAAGAAGGAACATTAAATAGTTGGTGCTGCATGAGATCTCGCAGGGGAATAACTTTCAAGTACTGAACTATTAAATGACCCAGGAAAAGATATTGATAGTCAACGTTTATATCTGTGTTTTTGTTTTGAATGGCAACGTTTATATGTGTTGAGGAGATTACACAACCCGGCCAAGATATGATTCAGGGTCTTTCGTTATCATTAAACAGTGTGCATTGTCACCGTTTAGATCATGTGGCAAGAGACTATATAGGTTACTAAAGAGAGATGACAGAGGTTTTATCTAGATGAAACCACTAGTAAATTGTTTCTAGATACAAAGATTGAATAGATGAGCTAGTTTTACCTATTCGCATCTGGGAATATCCTTCCCTAACTGCTTTACATGGATTCAAAAATTATGAATATAAAAATACAAAAGGATGAATGGATTTGAATTCCACTGGATCAACTTCTTACAGATGTCCGACCATACATGGCGTGTAGACAAACGATCCATCCACGGAGTAATTCCATCCGTGTAGGCGTACACTACCTAGATGCTGAACCTTGGAGCCTTTCAAGTGACAGACGCACCGCGACGTCGCGAGGCTGCCGTCAGGTAGGGATAGTGGCTGCCACCGGTTGTATGGATGAAATCCAAGGAGACGGTAACGAACTACACTGTCAGGCAAGTCATCTCCGTTCCTCAACAACAAGGACTCCTCGGAAGAAGGTGCTGCAACGTCTACAATGTCATCGTCGTCCAAGTCCCATTGGCTATCTTGTTCTAGTAGCCAGCATGCCGCCTTCTTTTCCCCATTGTCACAGCGATCCAAGTTCCAGGGACCATCACCTCGCTTGAGGGCAGGTGCCACCTGCATCCACCGGACGCATGGTTTGAGGTCACTTTGATGCTTGAGTACCCATTCTGTTTCGCAGCGCAGATCATGGAAGACCCAGATACGAAGCTGGCGGTGCGTGTAGTGCACATTAGCATAGTAGTACATGCCTTTCTCGGATTTCCCTAGAGAAGCGAGCAAACATATGTAGAAATCATCCTTGCATGACGGCGTTTTGATTACTCTGTAACTGTTGCTTGACAGAGACATCCTACAAAAATTGGTTGTTTAATTAGACAGCTATATATACTAGAGGGGTGTAAATGTTATGTAGAAGAATTTCGATCAGGAATATTTACCTCAAAATGTAATCACGACGGAAATCCAGGTAAAGTATTCCTTGCCAATAGGTGGCAGATTGCCAAAAGTCGGAGGGTGCGTCCTTATAGTAGGTGTTGTACAGCAACTCGCCGACTGTACCCGCCGCATCGCCTTCCCCAACGACGGTCCTGTCCCCCCATTGTCCGTTCCTGGACGAGAACACATGCATGCCATGTTCATGGCGTTGGTGGCCAGTGGCCACTCCATCATGTGGCACGCTTCAAGCTCCACCGGCATGTGGAGCACAACAAGCACTTCGTAGTGTGGCGACGTGGCAGGATCAAACGCCAGGTAGGCGCACCGGTCCTCCCTCCAATGCCGTGCGTTACTTTATCGAACTGAGACAAAGCAGATACACGCTGAGGCATTCGGTCGAACAGTTTGAGGGCGCACTGATGTGAAGATCCTAAACGAGGAGATGGGGATGGCGATCGAGGAGGGTCGCGTGCTCACCACGGGAAGGAGGACGAGGTCGGGGAGATTACTTGAAAACGTGGAAGCCGGGCCGCGGCGGCGTACTTCACTTGCGTCCTTCTTCCGCTGGCGGTGATGGTGCTCGATCAGGCCGATGACGAGGCGGAGTCGTCCACGAACGGGAGGGCGGCACTCGTCTCGCTCACTACGACCCAGGAAGAGCATCGACAGCCGGACGACGTGGTGGTCTGGGTGAAGGAAGACGGCGGCGCTCGACGACCAGAGGACGTACGGCGGTGTCTCGCAGCTTGCGCCGCGACGGCGTCGTTCACGAGCCGAGTGGCATGCTTCACGTTCAATGACAATCCGAGAAGCGAGACCGGGTGAGAATAATCTTGCCGGGAAATTGGAGCTTGGTGAGGCGACGTGTCGATGATGGCTACGATCGAGTTCTTCGCGGAGCGCGCCTGCCTCCGTCTTTGGCCCGCTCGCCGAGATTGTCCTTAGCTTGCCGCGTGCCAGCGACGAGATGGCGGAGGGTTACGGTGAGGGAGAGGTGTCGGCACGGCAGGTTGAGGAAACAGAGGGAGAGGTGCGACGGCGTCCGGATTATACAAAGGTAACGCGAGGCTAGGATTCCGTGCATGGCCGCACAGGGACAACATCCGCGCCTGGGAGGGACCTAGCTCGGATGCTTGACCCATAGCGCGGGCTGGGCCCAGGCGTGCACGCCGTGCACTGGTTGCGCGGCGTTGCATGGCGATGAAGGTGTCCACGTCGACTCGCGAGCGGCTGCTTGGTGGTCAAGGCAGCGTGGTCGGTGGCGTGCGAGCGGTGCGCGTGATGCATGCCTTGGCGCGGGGGTTAGCGACGCGCGGATTCTAGAGGGATCCGAGGCAGTCTGTCGCGCGGGCGGCGCGAAAGGCAGGAGACGGGGCACCGGCCACGAGAGGTCGCTGCGTGCCAGCGGCCGAGGAGCGGTGCGTCGTGGTAGTACGGTCCGGAGGATGAAGAGGGGGGCGAGCACGTAGGGCCTGGTGGGCTTCTGCTTGGTCGATGGCTGGCTCGGTCCAGGGAAAGAAAAAGAGGAAAGGTAGACGTGGGCTGAACCAGATCGAATGGAGGAAACGGCCCAAGCTAACCGGCGCAAGGAGATTTCTGTACTGTATGAAATTTCTCTCCCGTTTGAATTTGCAAGGTTCAGATCTATATCCGAACCTGCAAACGATCGAGCCCCCGACGTACCCGCCACCGTCATCTCCATCGGGGCCGGAATCGTCTAGCGGCGCGAGCCCCCGGCCTGAACGCAATCACGAGCTCGAGCCTCCGGCGTCCGGCCACAATGCAAACGCGAGTCCCAGCTGCGAGCCCTCGAGCGCGCGCCCATGGCCCGGCCCCAGGTAAGCTCTTCTGCGCACTGGACTTTCGAGGTTGCCACGCCGCCGCCTTAGATTTAGTGCCGATGCCGAGGAGCTGCCGTTGCTGCTAATGCTCACGCAGTCCACCCATCGCTCTGCCCAACGGCTTCCGACACTCAAAGAAACAACGTACGGATTTTTGTGCCAAACACACGGCGCATGCCACGGAACATTGTTCTAGCCGGCGGCAGCGGCAGCGCGTCAATTAAGGCCTTGCAAGTGCCTTCTTGATGCCTTCCAGACCTATGATGAAGAAGCATATTAAGATACAGAATAATAAACATGTTTGTGGCAACAAGCGAGAGACTATCGTCATCCGTGCCAGAGGGCTATTGGTTCTTACTTACGGTATTTATAGGGAAACAAAACAGTGCTCTTGTGTTGGCACCTTCAAGTCCCAACGACTCACCCAATGGATACTGCAATAAATTATTTTGGACAAATCACAAAATGGTACTCTGTTAAAAGCAGTTGCTGGTGCTCATGAGTAATCAGAAAGCTCTCATCGCAAATAATAATAATAATAATAATAATAATAATAAAAATCAGAAAGCTCTCTCTTGCCAGAAGAAAAAAAAAAAGAGTAGCTTATTGGATGATTATGCAACACCCTACCACCTTGAAGATATCAGTACGTGGTTGCACCTTTTTCTCTTCTTAGTTTCTCTTCTTAGTTTTTCCCTTGAACTCCAACAAACTCAATGTCTTGGAAGAATTGTTTGCCTGCACGCGTGTATTCTCGTTACCACCTCGAATAATCCATCCCATCAAGTACACGATCGGCACGTGTATTCTGTCATGAAAAGCGGAGCCACCACGGTTCACTACCTCGTTTGTTCCAACGGCGGCTTCCTACTTATGTATGCTCATGCATGAGTGAGAGATGAATGAATCGACATGTGGCCCGGGGTTGGGGGGGGGGGGGGGGGGGGGGGGTGGGGTGGGGGAGGGCACATGCTCTCAACCGGGAAGACTTGGCTCGTTATTGGAGGCAGCTGCAGTAGCTCTGAAATGAAAAGCAATTGCAACATGACTATCAACAAGGCACCATGCACGTGTTCTGGCAGTGCTATTATGATAATTCTGTCGGGTCCTGTTTAGCTTTTGAGTCTTGTAACATATGCTCTTTGGTCGTGTACAAATGGCAGTCAGTTCTCATGTAGGATATGAAATGTCGGTTGCTCTTTTCATTCCATTCATGTAATATATGCAATGGCAGGCTTCCTCTTTGAGATGCAAGATGACAATGTCATAATTCATTTGCACTGTTAGTTATGATTTCTGGACGACATTGGTTTTGGATTTGTCAGCAGGGATTTTGTTTCTTGTTTTTTAAAAAAGGCAAAACTTGTTATTAGCAAGACAGTTGCAAATATTTCCGTTTCCAATCATGCCGGTGGTGACTGCTTCCAACAAGGACAAGAAGCAATTTCTGTCCTGCTACGCCGCACACCGAGTGCGGCAGGAGGTGCCGTGTCAGCAGCCGGCGTTCATCGATGAGGTGTTGCCACGCTTGAAGATAACGTCACCGGAGACGAGGGACGGGCAATGCGTGGCAGACGGCGGCGACACCCGGCGCGGCGGCGACGTGTCGATGATGGCTACGATCGAATTCTTCACGGAGTGCGCCTCCTTCTTTGGCCGCTCGCCGAGATTGTCCTTGCCGTGTGCCAGCGACGAGATGGCGGAGGGCTGCGGTGCGGGAGAACTGCGCGAGGCCGAGAGGTGTCGGCAGGTTGAGGAAACAAAGGGAAAGGTGTGATGGCGTCCGGATTATAAAAAGGTATGGATTTGCTAAATAACACTCGAGTGTTTTTTACGCTGGCTACACTCGAATTTGACGCCGTCGATCCTTGTTCTGCGAGAAGTGTAAGCATTGTGTCTGGTTTTTTGCTGTAGTGAACAGTCCTTTTTAGATACTCTATGCGGTTTTAAATTGTTGACATTTGACTATTTTTGAGTTTTGTTTGACCGTTCGTCTTATTCAAAATATAAGTTATATTTCAATTTTCTTTAGTGATGAAACTAATCATAACAAAATCTATGATTATTTTTTTAAATATTTTGAATAAGACGAATAGTCAAACATAACTCAAAAAAGTCAAACGTCAATAATTTAAAACCGGAGGGAGTATATTGGTTAATTTGTATTCTTTTTGTCACTTATATGTGTAATTATCTATTTATTTATTCTACTGTATGTTTGTTTAGATGGTTTGTAGAAGGCCGCATCCTTTGGTTGAAATCTATATTAGTGATGGTAGTGAGGATTCAGATTTTGAGAGGCCTGACAAGTATCGGATTCATCATAAAAAGAGTTTTGCATTGTTTAAGTCACCTCCAGATCAGCATGTTCGGACGCCGGAAGCCTCTGGCCAGTTCTCTACTAAATCCTCCTACAAACAATACTTCACGGGAGGTATAAGATTTGAGCCATATAAGAGGCTGTGAAGACATGGGCGCCACTCAGGACCAAGCTCTTCATCTAGCTAGCTATCTGGAACCGGTGTTGGACAGCTGACCGCTTGGCTCGCCATGGTCTCCAACATCCGGACCACTGCCCTCTGTGCGACCAGGCCGACGAGGACATACAACATGTCCTGACAACTTGCATTTTTGCAAGGGAGGCATGGTTCCATGTTCTACAAAGGTTAGGCCATGGCACATTGTCCCCGTCTACAAATGAAACAAGCTTCAAGGAATGATGGTGCCGATCAAGTAGGCAAGTGTGCTCAGAAAAGAGGAAGGGCTTCAACACACTAATCATCCTCGTGGTGTGGGAGATTTGGAAACACCATAACCGCGGCGTCTTCGACGGGATGTGGCCACGTATGCAGGCGCTGCTACGAGTGATTAGGGAGGAGGCCAACTTGTGGATGTTAGCGGGGGCGAAGAAGCTAAAACAGCTCATGTAAGCCGTGTATTTTGGTCGCTGGGTAGACAAACTAGCAAAAGGCGCGAATGTATTTGAAAAAATAACCTCGGCCAGAGCTTGGCATTGTACGGAATAATTTCTTCTTCTTAATACAATAACACCCAGTTCTCCTGCGTGTTCGAGAAAAAATGTTGGCTTTATAAGACTTCTGAAGTATATTATAGTGCATGTTTCTATGTGCATCAATTTTTTTGTAAAATAGTTTTTTCCTATGTAGGGTGGGGGTTCGAGTGATGAAATCAGTATCTTTTCTATTCTAAAACTTGAAGGTTTCTTGGCTTCTGATTGGTCGGTTACTTCCCACCGTTGATATGCCGATTAACGCTGGCGATCTGTCCAGTCTCTCACTGTTCGTTCCTCCAGTTCCCGCACGCCATCGCGAGTCGCGAGAAACTTCGAGTGCCCAATGCGCCCGCCGCCTTCAGCTCCACCGATCAGCGCCTTCAGCTCCACCCCCCCGCCCTGTTGCACGATCTTCCCACCCTGGCTGCTCTGCCCTCCAGCCTGGCATTCTCAGCCCCGGCGAGGCGGGCTCGCGGAGAAACTTCGCGTCAGATGGCAAGGACTCTGCCTCCTGCACCTCCGACCCCGTTCGTTCCAATCCTCGACCGTGGCGCGCCTTCCTTCCTCTCATCAACCAAGGCAGCCAACGACTCCGCCGAGCCGCCTCCCTCGCTAGCATATGACGACGATCGTTGTTGTCTTCGACTCCTTGCCGCACTCCAGAGCTATCTCCTCCGCCACCGCCACACTACCTCGAGGCCGGGCAGCAACGACGAGCGAGCGCGACCTGCTGGGTCACATGGGCGTGCGTGTGCATGTAGAAGCAATAAGCATGCTTGAGTTCCGCATAGTGTCTCGCGTAAGCTGGACAAATGCAAACGCTAGGAGCTTTGGCACACTGCTCCAACTCTGCTCTGCTAGCCCTCAAAACGCTGCTGCTTTCCAGATGCTTGACGAAATGTCTCATTGGTACAACGAGAATTTACTTATGGCTCAATGAAAATGCAGTAGCCCAATCTCTCCATTTTTGTTGTTTTTCACTACCTTATATGATGGTCCAGTTGAAACTGAAGCTATCAATGAAACGCTTGTGTGTAGGTATACCATTTGAGGCCTTTTTGTTTCATATTGCAGCTCGACGGAAGAACATCCTTGCTATCAGGTGTGAATGGACCTAAGCCTATTGGTTTAGTAGCATTGCCAGTAGCAGTAACATGTACAGATGTGTTACAGTTTAAATATGCAGGTTGACATTATGCAAACTGAAGTTTCACATGTTTGATCGTTATGGACTGTAAATTAGTCTTTGTATCTTCATCCCAATTTCATACTCTTTTGTTTCCTATAGGTTATTAGATAAATTACAAAAATTCGTCAGCTAAAAGTGTCAAACATGTTAGTTCGAAGTGTCAAACATACAGGATTATGTACATTCTCTTTTGATAAGTGGAGCAAGTATATAGAAGATCAATTGATTCTTTTAAAGGAGTGGCAATCGTTGGATAGGGGACCAATCTCTTTTACTTACCAAATTGCTAACATATAAATCTGGTTAGGGCCTGATTGAGTGGATCCTTTGATCTTCTATCTTAGTAGGGTTACCAGTACCAATGATCACCAGCGTCCAGCGGCCTTGCAACAAACATGTTAGCCTCGTGTAGATTGACTTAGGTAACTTGTGACCCATGCATGAGCAGGGCTAATATTTCATTTACTTTCAGTACAAATTTTAATTTTTTTTATGCCATGGGGCATAAGACTTTCTCGGAATGTCCCAATGTCCATGGGGCATAAGACTGAATTCATGGCAGGTACAATTGCAACATGATGAGAATTCATAGGACTCCATTCTAATCTCAACTTGTACTTCTTTTTTTTTCTCTGTTTTTGGTCTGCATGCTAGATGTTAAATTATTTCTTTTTTCTGTATAGTTTTAACAGTAAGATAGTTTCCTGTTTTATGCAGGTTTTAACAGTAAGATAGTTTCCTGTTTTATGCAAGCTGAAGTTTCTCTGATATTTTCTTTATGCTGAAGTACTTTCAGTACTCCTATTTGCAGATGAGTGCAGAGAGTGAATGAAGCAACAATTGCTCAGACAAATGGAAAGTACACATCTATCTCAATGATGGCAGGTGTGAATTTTTTCACATGCCAATTTGTATTGTGCTGTTTCTGGTATACATTGATCTGTTCTTAAGATGTGTGCTGAACTCTGGATGGCTTCTTCCTATTGAGTTGTTTACCTGCTTCTCCACACCTTACCATGACTTGTATTTCTTACAACTTTGAATCCATCACTTGGATGCAGAACCTTCAGCTGCGAAGATCTCAGACAAGCATAGAACATAATTGGAGAACCTTTGGGAATATGTCAGGTACAACCTCGCCACTGAAAGTAGACTACTTTTCTGTTATTAATCTTGATGTCTGTCTGAACCATATTTCAACTGCTGACTGAATAGAATACAATGGCACTTTGATTTGCTCAGTTTCTGTGGTCTCTACATTGTATGGCCTAGAAAATTATCAAGTCCTAACATTTTTTATGGCTTGGACAACAACCTTGACTACCCTCAGACCAATTGCAATATAGCTGCTACTATTAAGCCACTGTCACTACTACTATCACTGCTACTTGCTCATACTTCAATTACTATTTGTGTTGTCACCACCAGATTAAGCAACTATTACTTAGCAGGTCTTGTTTTTCAGCTGCAGCTTGAAAGCAATGGCTATTGGGTGGAGGGAGAATTAATGGTGAGTCTGATCTACTGTGTGATAGTTGTGCAATCTTGAACAGGTAGAAGCATTGCAGTAGAGCAGCTAGCTACTAATAAATGGCAGTTTTGCAAGATTTGATTGTTGTATGACACTGATGTAATTTCTTACTTGGATTTTGTGAAGCTTCTCTCTTTGTACACTCCTTTTAAGATTTGTTTAGTGTAATTTGATGGAAATATGGAGAACATATGATCAGAGCACCCGCGTTTTTTTAAATTGGTTTGGAGACATCACAGACGGGCTTTATGTAACCCCGGCTGTGATACACGTCATCTCAGACAGGGTTGTGTCATCACAGACGGGGTGAGATTCCCGTTTGAGATCCCGGTCATCTCAGATGGGGCTCTTTCCCGTCTGTGATGGACTTTGAGCCCTTTTGAGCCCCGTTTGTGAATTGCGATTTTGTAGTAGTTCTTTACAGATATTTTAGGCTCCTGTTTAGTTTGAAACTTGTCCACATATTGGCTTATTTGTAACTTGATATTGACAGAAGGTAGTTTTGAGATCTCTTTGCTTATTGCCTTCTCATGTTCTGCGGCGGCGTCCGGATTATAAAGGCAACGCGAGGCAGATGCCGGCATCAACGTCCGCGCCTGGGAGGGAGCTCGGATGCTTGACCCATGGCGCGGGCTGGGCGCAGGCGGGAAGGCGTGCATGCACGCCGTGCTGCGCGGCGCTGGACGCGTTGCTTGGAGAATGAAGTTGTACACGTCGACTTGCGGGCGGCTGCTTGGTGGTCCAGGCAGCATGGTAGGTGGCGACGTGGCGTGCGAGCGGTGCGCGTGAGGCCCGGCTGAAGTTCTTTTGGCGGCCGCCTTTTTGCTCTTCACCCAATGATGCGCCTTGGCGCTGGGGCCGGTTGTAGCGTTACCGCTTTTCGCAGGATCGAGTCGGAAGCGCTGATGAACAGACACAGATAGTACATCACATAAATAGCACAAATTTACATCTTTAAGTTATTACAAGTCTCAAATGATTTAAAACACGTGAGTAGCACAGCGGAAGTCTATAGTAAAGCAACTACGAGCTCTCGACGATACGTGGCCGCACATCAAAGCCCTACGATGTGGACCTGGTGACTCTCACTGCTGGAGCTCCACCAAGGCATCAACGGAAGCAAAAACAAACCTGCACAAAAACATAACGAGCCAAACCCTGAGCAACTAATACTCAGCAAGACTTACCCGTCAACATGGCCAACTACAGCCGACTCCTAGCATGCAAAGGCTACAAGGGGTAGGCTGACTCAAAGTTGCGAAAACGGCACTAATTACTTGGTCCTTACTTTCAAGTTTTAGCTCAATTTAAGTAATTAACCAAGTATCATGTTCTGCAACTATCAACTATAACAGACAAGTAGGATAATCAGGCAATATAGTACAGTAAATACAGTAAGTAAAGCAATAATCATATATATCATCATCATCATCCATAATCACACTACGATGTGGCGCACTGAACAAGGGTGCTTATTTCCGAGAGCGGCGGCATCGATGTACATCCTGCAGGAGAAACCTGACCACACGACATATGCGCCCGCGAACAGACCACATATGGCAACCTTTCACAAAGCCCCCGCAAAGCCGAAATCTAGCTGCTGCTCCCGGCGAAATATGAGGACCACCCCCACGCGACACCCGGCCCCGCCGTTGTCCGCGGGTTGTCCCATTCCCCCGTAGCAGCAGGGTAAGCTTCGTCCCCACAGTTGCTAAGCTACGTCGGTTTACTGATGCCCATATCACCAGCATGTGAATCAGTACAAGTCAAACTTGCTCAATAGGGCCAACAACGAACGGTCCTTAATCGACACAGACGGGGCTACCACCGTGCCCAGCCTTCCCAATCCATCCTACACAAACAATCCCCGTCCGGTCTCCAACAACCTATAATTCTTCTAGTACAAACCAGGGTATCATCATCTATAACATCCCAGCCCCTAAGCCATCGTTTTAAGAGAGTAAGCTACCCGTTACTACGATCTTCGAGAATTCAAAACAATTTAGATGAAAATTTTCTGAATAAAATAATACTTTGATTCATTTCAGTGTTCACAAAAGCTTTGTTGTGATTTCAATTGAGATGTTCTTATTTGAGGTTTGAAGTATTTGGATTTGGTTCTCATGTTTGAATTTCATATTTGAATAATTTCTGAAATTTGAATTCATGCATACCTTGCATCTCATATGTGCACCGAAACTGTTTGAATTTTTGTGGGAATTTAGCTTTACAAAAAATTCCCCAAAATTCACCGTAGCTCTAAATCTCATAGAAGTAATTTCTGTGAATTTTTAATAAATTTTGGAGAACGTTTGAATTGGTAGAAAATTCATTGTATAGCATCTGCCGTTGGAAATTAGAAAGGGCTGATCCTATGCTTCATGGGCTCAATCAGTAACTCGGCCCATCTAGAAAATAAGAGAAAATAGAAAAGAAAAGACCTTACCTGTTCGGCCCGTGCAGCCCACCTTGGCCCAGCTCAACCCATAGAGCCCACGCCGCGAACCGTCGTCTTCCTCGTGAAGTCAAGCGCGCCGCCGCCGTTCGACCATCCCTGCAACGCCACGCACCGCGCTACGTAGTAGCTCGCCGTCTCGAGCCTTCCTCTCTCAGCAGCACGCGCCTGTACCTCCCTCTGCCCACCTCGTTGACTTGGGCGACGAAAAGACCCAGCCGAGAAGCCTCTCGCGCCACGCCGTGCCTGCCCGTTGGATGGCACTCCACCGCCTCCCTGTTTCGCGACTGTGCGAGCACTGCAGCGCCGTGACATGGCTTGCTACGCGCGCCACGGAGCCTCGCACACCTTCTCGCGCACGCGCCCGCGCTCCTGAAACCCCCTCCTTTCTTTTCTTTCTCGTGCGTCGCTGACGAACTGGCCACGCGCCAGTGCGCGACCACCCCAAACCGCCTCAATTCGCTATAAAAGCTCGAGAAACTTCTCATTGCCCTCTATTTGGTCCTCTATACCTTCTCTGAACCATTCACGGTGAGAGAGACGGAGTGAGCAAGGTGGAATTTGAGTTTCCCCAACTCCGGCCGCCGCTGCCATTGCCGACAATTGGAGCTTTCCCGATGAGAAACCACGTCGATGTTTTGTCCTTTAGCATCTCTGGACCATGCTGATTCTTTTCCCATCCTTTTCTTCCAAAGATGATGGACGGAAAGCCGTGTGCACCGTCACCGACTCTGTTTCACCGCCGCGGGTCGACCAGCCGTCACTCCAGGCCACCACTGCTTGCACTTCTTGCTTGGTGAGCCTCCTTGATACTCGTAGATGCCGGAAACACAACATAAACTTGTAGCCGCGCCTCTTCCTTGCATTGCGAGGTTGCAGCTCCGCCGCGCCGCCTAAGTCGCCGCCGTGCCGCCGCTACAGGTCATCCCCGTCAATGCGTAGACCACCGGGCGGTAGCCCTTGAGTTCGCGCACCGCATAGTGCACACCATCGACGTAGTCCGGCTCTAGTTCGCCGCTGGCGAGCCATTTCCCACCACCGGCTACTGTGCTCGCGTTGTTTTAGCTTGAACTCACCATAAGCCAACACGTGTTGCGCTACGATTGGTCAGTTTTGGTTTAATCGTTTTTAACTCGTAATCAATAGGAAAATAATAGGGAAAAATTTGGTAAAAATGTTAGAATAATTCCTTGCTATTTTTAGGACTTTTTGGCACTGCCCATCAGAAATAAATTGTAGAAAAATTTGCTAGAAAAAAAATTTGATAACTAGTTTGTCCATATTTTTATGAAATAACTTATTTCTTCATAGGAATTAATTGGTTATTTACATAATAGGAAAGCATGCAACTACTATGATTAAATGTGTAGGTTTGCCCCCTTTTGCATACACTTAATATAGCATAATTACCTTATAGGTCATGCTACTAGATGTATGAGGTGCACACCCATTTTATTTGCTTAAATCATTAGATTGCACTATCTTTTATAGATACAATTTCATAAAATATATGACCAATTAGATTGTTTTCTAACGCATTTAGGATCATTTTCCATTGTTTTATAATACTTAAAACATAAGGCATGACATACAAATATTTAACTTAAGTCATGCATGCTTCTTATGAGTAATTGCATAATTACCTTTTTGATTAATAGAGAGCTTTATATGACAACCATTTCTATAAGTAAAATATACATGTAGATCCCACCATACTCCTCATATATAATTACTAACATGATAGCCTTGTCCAAGTCTTACTTTAAATGTTGAATTGATTAACCCAACTAAATGAGTATATTATTTATGCATGTGCATATAGGTTTATTTACAACCCATACTCACGAATATATGTTGCGCATCATATGCATACACACAGCCATACATAAGTAATTTATTTAATGAAGGATGAGATAACATTAGTAATTAGATTTAGTTTGAAAATATACATATACAACATGTATGTTTTCCATGCATATAGCTTATACACGCATTTCCATGCATTCTTGTTTTATTTAAATACTAGGGTCACATATGCATATAGGAACATACTCATAATATCTAAATCATGTAAAATAAATTCTTAGAACATGCCACATGTAAATAGTTTAGTTTAAAAGAAATATATCTTTAACTATGTCATATATAGACATAAAGGCATATAAATACTTATAGAAGATAAGTTAAGATATAATACATAGGAATGTTTCCATATGTATTAGAAGCATGTAACTTCATTTTACATGTAAATCATTTTAGGAATAATAGCTACGTAAATTTAGTTTATTTATTCATGTTTGTTCGAACAACGTCATGTTTATTAGTAGAAATAATTATAGATTTCACATAATAGATGTGCACGCAATCACCATCAATAAAACATGTGCATCTCATCATTTTCACTATAGTGGTTTTGCAAATAAAGGTTCATGCATAATCTTATACCTTGCTCTCTTTAAACAGAAATAAGGTATAAATAATTTGTCTAGGTGAATATGGCCTAAAAAGGGCCATGAATATTTCTTTTAGCAAATTATCACCGTAGAATTAATGGAGTCGCGAGAACCCTAGTATCCCTTCTTCTATTTATTTATAGATAGAACTCGTTGATGTGTACGGTTCATACGAACTCCGAGTACATATTTATTTTCATGAAATGCACTCCATGATCATGCTCTTTGGTTTTTATTCGAAATATTCTGTTTATTATTGTAGATTTTATTGGATCTTCTTGGATGGCTTTATTTGGATCTCTCGGTGTTTATTGATCGTGGATTGATGCGCACGTGAGTGAATCGTCGAACGACTACACCAAGGGAAGATTGACATATGAAGATCATCATATGAACTATGTAAATAAAGGTGCGAGGCAAGCACACCCCCTTGATCATTTTGATCCTATGTTTGCAAATGCATTTAAGTGCTTAATATGTAGGATTAATTTGTGCATAATTTATATCACTAAAAATGCTTACTTGGGAAATGGTAGATACTACCTATTGATTTTATCCCCTTTGTTAGAATATATCATACTCCCTTGTAACCATAGGTTGGGCTATCATAATGGTCATACGCTCTAAGCTTCATAATATAGTTAATTACTAATTAAGCTTGCTTAAATGAAAGGCTATATTTTGTATAAATGTAAGTACATGTATAATCATTAAATTTACGGATTATGTTGATGGGAAATTATTGTTGATGATATATGATGATAATTTAGATGTTGACGGGTTTGGATGTGATAATGTTAATTGGATTAATGATTGATTGATAATGATGATTTTGGAGACCCGTCACATCACATAAGGACCGGTACATTTGTATCTTGATTTAGGGAAACATCGTGCGACCATGGATGCTGGTATGGGACGGCCATGGCTAAGTAATTAGTTGAATGTTGCCTTGCCTTCTAGAAGTAGAGAATGTATGGATAATTTTACCCGATCTGGTATTTATTCAGAGGGACCTCCATCACTACGGTTTTGGGCTCAAGGTTTACCAATACAATGAATTGTACCCTTTTAATTCCTGCCTAACTATCCATGTTTGAAGGAGGGGAAAATTGTACCTCTGGGATGTTAGCTGGTAGGTACGGAGGGATTTTTACAATTTAGGGAAGGCAAGGTTAGCAAACGGCTAATGAAAACGTCATGCGTGATACCGATGTGCACACTTCGTGAGTGCACGGTGCTTGCAACACCACAGACGGTCACTCACTGTCCATGGGTACAGCGTACAAACTCTGCAGAGTAATTAATCCATTCGAATGGCCGTGCTTGCGGTCTCAAGCTCCTTAATGATAGGTCTTTGTTTAGAGAATGGTTGGGACTAAAATTGATCATGATTATATTTGTTATTAATATATGAATGGCATAGTTGATGATTGTTGTAGGGACTTGACTTGGAGGTCAAGTATGACACTTTATTCTTATGATATTTTACTTGTGCTTACATTTATGCAATTTATATTCAAGCAATTTAATTTAGTAATTATTTCATTAATCAAATTTAGATTGCCATTTGCTCATTTATGCAAATTTACCCATATTATACCTTCCTTCATTTGGCCCTGCATATAATTATGATTTTGCTATTATTCACCCGCATTGCTTGCCTCCGATAACTTGGTTTCAGAGATGACGAGGATCTCGGTGAGGAACGATGCCGTTCTTTCTAGGAGTTCAACTTCCAGTCAAATGCCTGCGGGATGATCACGGGGCACACGCTGGAGATTTGAGTTCCTTCATGTTACCGATGTGTTTATTTCTTAAGGTATTTCGTCGGTCGTTGAGCCAATATTTTGTAAATTTCAAATAAACTTGATAGTTAAAATTTGATATCGCTATATTTCCACTGTGATTACCGTGTGTACATGCCATTGATCCTGGGGCAAGTACGGAAAACACAGAGTTTCGGGTGATTTAATTACCCGGGATGTTACATCATCCTATCTCGCGAGTGGGACCTACCACTCGACTTCTACCGATCACTAGCAGCTAAGCATAGCAGCGCTAACGATCGACAAAAGCCTAACACTGCTAACAAGGTGATCAAGGGTAACCAGGAAGGGTAATCCTAATGCAGTTCTAGGGTTCCAATCAACTCCTATAAACCTAGTGCACAAACAAACTAGACTCCATACATAGTGGTAAACGAAAAAAAAAAGGGAAACATAGGACAGAATGCACCGGGGCTTGCCTGGCTCAGGGATGACGCTAGAACTAGCACAGTTAGAAAAGCGATCAGTCAGTGGCTCCTCCTGAGCTGCTCAGCATCATAGTCCTCCATCTGCTCCTGGATCACCTCGCGAACTATATGTCATTACAAGGAAATAATGCACGTCAGATGCAATGATATGATACAGTAAGATTTATTTACTTGACAGGACAGTCATTTACGTTATATTAAGAAGAGTGAATTTCATTAATTTAAATGGTGGGGTTCTGCTGTGAGTGGTTAACTTTATTTAATTTACTTTCGTCTGAAGTATTTCCTTCATTAAAATAAATGTTAAAGTTGCTCAATTAGATTAACTTAAGGAAGTAATTTGGATCAGCATAATTTCGAAAATTAACTTAGGGCAGAGGCATTTTTCTTGGATCTGGAATGACCCAAAGTGAATTACTGTGAAGTTTGGTGATTTATTGAATTGTGGATTATTTATAATAATTTACACAAGACACAACACGATTTAAATCATAAGAAAATAATTAAGCAAGCACTGACAGTGGAAAAATGCTCTATAAGTGTGTTGTTAGCTACTGTACAAGCATGCAAGAGTTCAAGATTTATGGACTTACAGAGAATTTAATATGATTTAAACAAGGATTAACACATTTGGATTTTTACAGAGAACAGATAAAAATTTGACATTTTTGTTGGATAGATCTGCTCACAAGGAGTCCAACAAAAATGGTTTCGCATTTTTCTGATTTATTTTTGATTTTATATGAATTTTACAAGCTTCTGTGATTTTCTGAGGAATTAAAGAAATTCGAGAAATGAATAAAAGAGCTGGGCCGCGGATCTGGGCTAGCTGGGCCGGGGCTGGATCTGGGCCACAGGGTTCGGGCCGGGTTGGATCTGGCCGGGGCGGCGGCCGACTCGCCAGAGGACGGCGGCGCGCTCGTCGGAGTAGGTTTCCGGCGGCCATTTGGAGAATGGTGAGCACGGGAGTGAAGAGCGGGGAATCGGGATCTCACCTAGGTTAACGAGATGGCGCGGGGTTGACCGGAGCGGGGTCGGCGACGAGCGGCAGCGGGTGGCGGAGCTTCGGTACGGTGGCGAGGTCGACGGAGAGGTCGGGGATGTGGCGGATCTGGACGAGGAGCTTCAAGACGACTCGGTGGAGCTCGGCGCGGACACCATCGACGACGAGGAGTTCGGGAAGGCGGTGCTTGACGAGGACGGTGGTCGCGGCGGCTGGATGGCAGTGGGGAAAATCGGTCGATTCCGGCGACGTCAACTGCGGAAACGGTAAAACGATGAGAAAGGAACAAGCGTGAGAGCGTAGCGGAGACACAGGCGCGAGGACACGGGCTAAAGCTCACCAGAGTGGGCGTATTGCTGGGCAAAGCGGAGGAGCTCACCCACTGTCCATGGCGAGAGAAGTTGGCCGATTCGTCGGCTTGGCGCAAGGAGGAGGGAGCGGGTTGGTGGCTCGGGCTTCAAGTCATCTCTGCGCAGCTGCACACGCGATGGCTACCGCAGAGGCGCTCCGTAGCAGCGGCCAGCTCGCTTGACCGGCAATGGCGGCAGAGGAGGGTGACGGCGGAAATGGGGGAGGAAGCTAGGGTTTGCGGACCGAGGGAAATGGGGAGGCTTTAAGCGGCGGCGCACGCGGCTGGGGAGAGAGGAACGCGGAGGCGCACCCGGTCGCCGGCGTCCACGCGGCAACGCACCGCGTCCGTTGCCCAACGGGGAAGAAGCTGTGGGACCGAAGTCACTGACGAGCGGGCCCGCGAGGCTTTTGCAATTTTGACGATTTAAATCTAGCGAAGTTTGCTGAATTCTTCAGTGCACTTCCTGACCTCCAAAAATTCTGAAACATTCTGGGAAGATAGAGTGCAGATCCAGCTCCAACTTTGCTTTTGGGTCGATGAGGTTTTGAGCAACAGAATTTGAAATAAAAATTCAGGAATGCAGCAGTTTGTGCTCACTTCACTGAATTTTTAGAGGGTCTTCCTGAATTTGTAAAATCTTAGACAATTCTCCAAAATTCTCTTTTCTGACAAGCTTTCACAGGAATTTTTGGTTGGGTCAAGTTGTTATTGAAAATTTCGAGTTGCTTCACAAGCATTGGTTTGACAATTTGTTTGAATTTGAAGTTCGAATTTGAATTTGACTTGATGTTTGGTGCAGTTCAGTTTGAGTTGGTTTCAGAAGTTGGCTGCAGTGACATGGGATGTCACAGCCCTCCCCCCTTAAAATAATCTCGTCCCGAGATTAAAGAGGAGAGGAAAAACGACGGGAAGAAAACGACCGAAGAACGAAGGACGAGAGCAAATCGCAGAAATGGAAGCAAACTAAAAACTCACCTCGAAGGTAGAAAACCCGGAAAATGAGAGTGCAAGAACTCTTCTGTCTCCCAAGTAGCCTCGGCCTCAGAGTGGTTGCTCCATTGCACCTTAAAGAATCTGATGGTTTTGTTTCTGGTGACTCGGTCTTTCTGATCAATCACTTTGGTGGGCTGCTCCAGATATGTAAGATCTGGCTCAAGCTGTCCCACATCACTGATCACAGCATCGGCAGGAGCCTTTAGACACTTCTTCAACTGAGATACATGGAAAACGTTGTGGACTCCCGAGAGGTTTGGTGGCAGCACCAAACGATAAGCAACAGGTCCACACTTCTCAGAAATCTGAAATGTACCAATGTATCTTGGGGCAAGCTTCCCTCTGACACCGAACCGGCGTACACCCTTCATAGGAGAGACACGAAGGTATACGTGATCACCAACTGCAAAGACCAATGGTCGGCGTCTCTTGTCTGCATAGCTCTTCTGCCGAGACTTGGCAGGTCGCAAGTTGGACTGAACAAGTCTAACTGTCTCCTCAGCCTCTGTCACGAGATTCGGCCCAAAGGTGACTCGCTCACCAGACTCAACCCAGTTAAGGGGAGTACGGCAGCGACGTCCATACAATGCCTCGAACGGTGCCATCTTGATGCTCTCCTGATAACTGTTGTTGTAGGAGAACTCTGCCAGTGGTAGACACTCATCCCATTTCTTGCTATGTGTCAAAACATATGCACGGAGCATGTCCTCAAGAATCTGATTCACCCTCTCAGTCTGGCCATCTGTCTGAGGATGATAAGCTGACTATCTGAGGATGATAGGCTGAACTGCGAATAAGCTCGGTATCCAAGGAAGCATGTAGTTGCTCCCAGAAACGATTAACAAACTGCGGGCCTCGATCAGAAATGATAGTCTTGGGCATCCCATGCAAACAGATAATCCGAGAGATATAGAGCTCAGCATACTTCTGCACACTGTAGCGGGTATACACAGGGATGAAATGAGCAGACTTGGTCAATCGATCAACAATCACCCATATAGAGTCATGCTTCTGCGATGTGAGAGGTAACCCAACAATGAAATCCATGCTGATATCCTCCCATTTCCAAGCAGGAATACTCAAAGGCTGCAAGAGACCGGCAGGCTTCACATGATCTGCCTTGACCCTCCTGCAAGTATCACACTCAGAAACATAGCGAGCAATTTCCCGCTTCATGCGGGTCCACCAGAAACGACTCCTCAAGTCCTGGTACATCTTGTTGCTGCCTGGGTGAATCGAGTACTTGGACAAGTGCGCCTCATCAAGAATCTTCTTGCGCAACTCAAAGTCCTTAGGCACCACCATTCTGTTCTTGAACCACAGAATGCCTTCTTCATCCTCCCGGAAACACTGGACTTCACCAAGCTTGAGCCTTCTCCTGAGGTGACCCACTTTAGCATCCTTCTTCTGCGCTGCAACAATCTCATCGCGCAAGGTCGGAGTGAGTGATATGTTGAACAAGCTTCCATAAGGATATACCCGAACACTGGACTCCTCCTCTGAGGGGCATGTAGCGGTAAGACAATGACAATGCGCCTTGCGGCTCAAAGCATCGGCAACCACATTTGCCTTCCCAGGATGATAGTGGACCTCCAGATCATAGTCCTTGATCAACTCCAACCATCTCCTCTGACGCATGTTCAGATCTGACTGAGTGAAGATGTACTTGAGACTCTTGTGATCTGTATAGATATGCACCAGATTTCCCAACAGATAATGCCGCCATACTTTCAAAGCAAGTACAACAGCTGCAAGCTCGAGATCATGAGTAGGGTAATGCTCTTCATGTCGCTTAAGCTGTCGAGAGACATAAGCAATCACCCTTCCTTCCTGCATCAGCACACAACCAAGACCGGTACCAGAGGCATCACAATACACATCAAACAGCTTGGTGATATCAGGCTGAGCTAAAACTGGAGCTGTAGTGAGAAGCTTCTTCAGAGTCTGGAAAGCCTCCTCACACTGCGGACTCCACTCAAACTTTACACCCTTCTTGAGCAACTCAGTGATTGGCTTGGAGATCTTGGAGAAGTTCGGAATAAACCGACGGTAGTAACCAGCCAATCCTAGGAAACGGCGAATCTGAGAGACAGAAGTGGGAGTCTTCCAATTCAGAACATCCTGTACCTTGCTAGGATCAACAGCTATGCCCTCTGCAGAGATAACATGTCCCAGAAAAGGTACCTCAGTCATCCAGAACTCACACTTGCTAAACTTAGCATACAGCTGATGGTCTCGCAGACGCTGCAACACAATGCGGAGGTGCTCTGCATGCTCTTCCTCATTCTTGGAATAGATAAGAATGTCGTCAATGAAAACCACGACAAACTTGTCCAACTCAGGCATGAACACAGAGTTCATCAGATACATGAAATAAGCCGGTGCATTAGTCAACCCAAAGGACAACACCAGATACTCATAGAGGCCATATCTGGTGGAGAATGCAGTCTTCGGAATGTCCTCTGCACGAATCTTGGTCTGATGATAACCTGAGCGGAGATCAATCTTGGAGAACACCTTGGCTTTAGCTAGCTGATCAAACAAGATATCAATGCGAGGCAAGGGATACTTGTTCTTGATGGTAACAGCATTAAGGGGCCTATAGTCCACACATAGCCTAAGTGCTTGATCCTTCTTCTTCACAAACAAGGCTGGACAACCCCAAGGTGAAGAGCTCGGACGAATGAAACCCTTGTCCAACAGCTCCTTCAACTGAATCTTCAACTCTGCTAGCTCATTGGGTGCCATCTTGTACGGCCTCCTAGAGATGGGAGCCGTGCCTGGCTGCAGCTCAATTCTGAACTCCACATCTCGATCTGGTGGCATGCCTGGCAACTCATCTGGGAACACATCTGGGTACTCACAGACCACAGGTATCACATCCAGACTCTTGCCAATAGCCTGATATACAACTGGATTCTGGGCAGATGGAGGTGAAAGCTGAATGATCATCTGACCATGAACAGGAGAATCAAGTCGAACAGCACGAGAAGGGACATCGAGCAAAGCTCCATGGAGTTTCATCCAACTCATACCAAGGATCACATCTATCCCTTGGTTCTCAAGAACAATGAGGGATGTCGAGAACACTTTTCCTTCCATCTGGAGAGGTGCATGCCTGACCAACTGATTGGTAACAATCTGTGCCCCAGGGGTGCGAATGATGTATGGAGACTTCATAAGGCTGATCAATAGCTCATTCTTCTGCGCATATGACTTACTAATGAAGTCATGTGAAGCTCCTGAATCAAAGAGGATGATAACTGGATGGCCCTTGAGTGAAAAGGTGCCCGCTAGAACTGGTTCTCCTTCTGGAACTTCCTCCAAAGTGGTATAGTTGACATGGCCTGTCTTAGCTAGAGCTGCTCTACTCTGAGGGCGCTGCTGAGATGAGGATTGGCGCTGCACTTGAGATGCATTGCCCTGCACTGTAGGAGGAGTGCAACTCTGACTAGGCCGCAGATAACGGGGTCGCAGTATATACTGCGACTCTGGAGGAGGACGATAGATAGCCAGCTGCTGCTGCTGAGGAGGACATGGAGGCTGGGCTGAGAGTGGAGTGTAAGCCAGCCTATACCTCTGAGGTGCATCACATGAAGGTCCAGAGAGAGCCCTTTTCTTCTTCTTCTCCTCTTGGTGTCTCTGAATAGCATCCTCAACCATAATGGCAGCGCTAACAAGCTCAGTATAGCTACCACCAAGACTCAAAGCCAAGCGGGACTGCAATTTGGTATTGAGTCCTCTGTAGAAGAAGTCATTCTTCTTCCCATCTGTGTTCACATGTTCTGGAGCGTACTGAGCAAGCTGGTTGAACATCCTGGAGTATTCCAATACACTCATGGTGCCCTGCTTGAGATCAAAGAATTCCGCGAGCTTCCTTCTGATGATGCCCGCGGGAATATAGTGAGCTCTGAAAGCCTCTCGGAACTCAGGCCAGAGAACCTGGTGATCTGCAGGGAGCATCGCCTGGTAATTAGCCCACCAAGCTCCTGCATCACCCTGAAGTTGCTGAGCTGCAAACAAGGTCTTCTGCAACTCTGTGCAATTGAGCAGGCTGAACTTGGACTCAATGGTGCGAAGCCAATGGTCTGCGTCAAGTGGCTCATCACCCACGAAGAAGACGGGCGGCTGAGTCGCTAGGAATTCAGCATATGTGCTCTGCTGGGGCTGACCCACATTGTGCACCAACTGATGGAGCAATTCATTCTGCCCTTGAATAGCTGCCTCAAACGTAGCTGCAGGTGGCGGATTTTCCCCATTGTTCTCATCATTAGCAGCCACGCTGCAAAATGAAACAAGGTACAACATTAGATGTCTTCGCCATGCACAGACCAACCATTAACAATTAAATAGGAGTCGAAGCTGTAAACATCATAAACTGCTTTGACAGCAAAACCATGCTAAGTAAAATTTATAGCATGATAGAGGACTCCTTGACGGTCTTAGCAAGCAGCTACAAGCAACCATTCGAGCGAAAACAAGAGAGCAACAAGCCTTCCAAACAACAGATCGAAATCTGTCCCGACTGCGAGCAGCAGTCACAAAAACGAATTCTGGCACTTCTGGAGGCGTCAAATGAGAAAAGTCAGAAAGCGAAAGTTGTAGAAAACTTCAAGATCTTTCCAACGAGTACTCATGCGCCTCAAACGGATCAGCAGAACAGGAGATATCGAATTTTGAAGTTGGCAGACAGATTCTGGAATTTCAGGCGAGATAGCAAGAGATATAACTTTTGGTCAACATATTTGGGTGATTTTGAAACAGAATTTCGTGGGTAAAACTCATAGAATTTTATAGTTCACGTTGTAAGCTTTCCTTAGAGGGTTTGTTCATAAATTTTGGCTCAACAGTTTAAAAGTTACGTCTTCTTGAAATTGCTTAGTTAGAAAATCTTTTAGTAAGCTGAAATTTGTTGAAGTCTTTTATATGCCATGCATGCTCGACCTATATGTCCTCACAAAATAGAAAGGTGCCTAATATAGCAGGCCGTAGACAGCGGTGGCAACTAAGTCGCACTCGACAGACGTATTCTACACGATCTACGCGCGAGTTAGTGTACCTGCAAGAAACCACACATCGTCACCTCAAGCAACCTACATAGGTGACGTCCATCATAAATCAGAAATGCATGGCTCATACCATCACATCCCACGAGTACGATGACTCGGGCCAGAATACCACATCCCACGAGTTCGATGACTCGTGCCAGAATACCATATGAGCCATGCAGGTCATTACCTTTTTACCTGGGCGTCGGTGCGTCGTTACAGAAAAGTAAACAAGCAACTCCTATTACCACCTGATAATCTAACATCCTTATATAGGGCTTTCGTTCCTCACTCGCAACGTAGTTAGCTTTTCAAAAATAGGCCTTTATGTGCTGTACTATCCCCAACACGGCTCTGATGCCTGCTATAGCGTTACCGCTTTTCGCAGGATCGAGTCGGAAGTGCTGATGAACAGACACAGATAGTACATCACATAAATAACACAAATTTACATCTTTAAGTTATTACAAGTCTCAAATGATTTAAAACACGTGAGTAGCACAGCGGAAGTCTATAGTAAAGCAACTACGAGCTCTCGACGATACGTGACCGCACATCAAAACCCTACGATGTGGACCTGGTGACTCTCACTGCTGGAGCTCCACCAAGGCATCAGCGGAAGCAAAAACAAACCTGCACAAAAACATAACGAGCCAAACCCTGAGCAACTAATACTCAGCAAGACTTACCCGTCAACATGGCCAACTACAGCCGACTCCTAGCATGCAAAGGCTACAAGAGGTAGGCTGACTCAAAGTTGCGAAAATGGCACTAATTACTTGGTCCTTACTTTCAAGTTTTAGCTCAATTTAAGTAATTAACCAAGTATCATGTTCTGCAACTAACAACTATAACAGGCAAGTAGAATAATCAGGCAATATAGTACAGTAAATACAGTAAGTAAAGCAATAATCATATATATCATCATCATCATCATCCATAATCACACTACGATGTGACGCACTGAACAAGGGTGCTCATTTCCGAGAGCGGCGGCATCGATGTACATCCTGCAGGAGAAACCTGACCACACAACATATGCGCCCGCGAACAGACCACATATGGCAACCTTTCACAAAGCCCCCGCAAGGCCGAAATCTAGCTGCTGCTCTCGGCGAAATATGAGGACCACCCCCCACGCGACACCCGGCCCCGCCGTTGTCCGCGGGTTGTCCCATTCCCCCATAGCAGCAGGGTAAGGTTCGTCCCATAGTTGCTAAGCTACGTCGGTTTACTGATGCCCATATCACCAGCATGTGAATCAGTACAAGTCAAACTTGCTCAATAGGCCAACAACGAACGGTCCTTAATCGACACAGACGGGGCTACCACCGTGAAGGCCCAGCCTTCCCAATCCATCCTACACAAACAATCCCCGTCCGGTCTCCAACAACCTATAATTCTTCTAGTACAAACCAGGGTGTCATCATCCTATCTCGCGAGTGGGACCTACCACTCGACTTCTACCGATCAGCTAAGCATAGCAGCGCTAACGATCGACAAAAGCCTAACACTGCTAACAAGGAGATCAAGGGTAACTAGGAAGGGTAATCCTAATGCAGTTCTAGTGTTCCAATCAACTCCTATAAACCTAGTGCACAAACAAACTAGACTCCATACATAGTGGTAAAAGAAAAAAAAACGGAAACATAGGACAGAATGCACCGAGGCTTGCCTGGCTCAGAGATGACGCTAGAACTAGCACAGTCAGAAAAGCGATCAGTCAGTGGCTCCTCCTGAGCTGCTCAGCATCATAGTCCTCCATCTGCTCCTGGATCACCTCGCGAACTATATGTCATTACAAGGAAATAATGCACGTCAGATGCAATGATATGATACAGTAAGAAGTAATTTGGATCAGCATAATTTCGAAAATTAACTTAGGGCAGAGGCATTTTTCTTGGATCTGGAATGACCCAAAGTGAATTACTGTGAAGTTTGGTGATTTATTGAATTGTGATTATTTATAATAATTTATACAAGACACAACACGATTTAAATCATAAGAAAATAATTAAGCAAGAACTGACAGTGGAAAAATGCTCTGTAAGTGTGTTGTTAGGTACTGTACAAGCATGCAAGAGTTCAAGATTTATGGACTTACAGAGAATTTAATATGATTTAAACAAGGATTAACACATTTGGATTTTTACAGAGAACAGATAAAATGACATATGTGATTTGACATTTGTGTTGGATAGATCTGCTCACAAGGAGTCCAACAAAATCGGTTTTGCATTTTTAAGATTTATTTTCGATTTTATATGAATTTTACAAGCTTCTGTGATTTTCTGAGGAATTAAAGAAATTCGACAAATGAATAAAAGAGCTGGGCCGCGGATCTGGGCTAGCTGGGCTGGGGCTGGATCTGGGCCACAGGGTTCGGGCTGGGTTGGATCTGGCCGGGGCGGCGGCCGACTCGCCGGAGGACGGCGGCGCGCTCGCCGGAGTAGGTTTCCGCCGGCCATTTGGAGAATGGTGAGCACGGGAGTGAAGAGCGGGGAACCGGGATCTCACCTAGGTTAACGAGATGGCGCGGGGTTGACCGGAGCGGGGTCGGCGACGAGCGGCAGCGGGTGGCGGAGCTTCGGTACGGCGGCGAGGTCGACGGAGAGGTCGGGGATGTGGCGGATCTGGACGAGGAGCTTCAAGACGACTCGGTGGAGCTCGGCGCGGACACCATCGACGACGAGGAGTCCGGGAAGGCGGTGCTTGACGAGGACGGTGGTCGCGGCGGCTGGATGGCAGTGGGGAAAATCGGTCGATTCCGGCGACGTCAACTGCGGAAACGGTAAAACGATGAGAAAGGAAGAAGCGCGAGAGCGTAGCGGAGACACAGGCGCGAGGACACGGGCTAAAGCTCACCAGAGTGGGCGTATTGCTGGGCAAAGCGGAGGAGCTCACCCACTGTCCATGGCGAGAGAAGTTGGCCGATTCGTCGGCTTGGCGCAAGGAGGAGGGAGCGGGTTGGTGGCTCGGGCTTCAAGTCATCTCTGCGCAGCTGCACACGCGATGGCTACCGCAGAGGCGCTCCGTAGCAGCGGCCAGCTCGCTTGACCGGCAATGGCGGCAGAGGAGGGTGGCGGCGGAAATGGGGGAGGAAGCTAGGGTTTGCGGACCGAGGGAAATGGGGAGGCTTTAAGCGGCGGCGCACGCGGCTGGGGAGAGAGGAGCGCGGAGGCGCGTCCGGTCGCCGGCGTCCACGCGGCAACGCACCGCGTCCGTTGCCCAACGGGGAAGAAGCTGTGGGACCGAAGTCACTGACGAGCGGGCCCGCGAGGCTTTTGCAATTTTGATGATTTAAATCTAGCGAAGTTTGCTGAATTCTTCAGGGCACTTCCCGACCTCCAAAAATTCTGAAACATTCTGGGAAGATAGAGTGCAGATCCAGCTCCAACTTTGCTTTTGGGTCGATAGGTTTTGAGTAACAGAATTTGAAATAAAAATTCAGGAATGCAGCAGTTTGTGCTCACTTCACTGAATTTTTAGAGGGTCTTCCTGAATTTGTAAAATCTTGGAAAATTCTCCAAAATTCTCTTTTCTGACAAGCTTTCACAGGAATGTTTGGTTGGGTCAAGTTGTTATTGAAAATTTCGAGTTGCTTCACAAGCATTGGTTTGACAATTTGTTTGAATTTGAAGTTCGAATTTGAATTTGACTTGATGTTTGGTGCAGTTCAGTTTGAGTTGGTTTCAGAAGTTGGCTGCAGTGACATGGGATGTCACACCGGTTAGCGACGCGCGGCGCAGCGAGGGCCACGTCGCCTGATTCTAGAGGGATCCGAGGCAGTCTGTCGCGCGGCGCTAGGCAGGAGGCGAGGCGCAGCAGGGCACGGGCACGAGAGGTCGCTGCCGCGAACGCGTGCGAGCGGCCGAGGAGCGGTGCGTCGTAGTACGGTCCGGAGGATGAAGAAAGGGGGCACGCGTGATAGCGGAACGCGCGTCCTTCGCCCCCGGCCGCCACGTGTTTGACAGCCGGCCGGAGCGCCGTCAGATTCTTCGTCAACTTCGGCCGCTACCCCCGCCCTGGCGCTCCGCTTCGGCGCCGTCGTCGCCGCCGCACCGCCCCAACCTCCGCCCCCCACCACGGCCGGCGGCGCCACGCCGCCTCGTCGCGCTGCCCGCACCCGCCTCCGTCGCCAGACAAGCCGCCGTCCAACGCTAACTGGTCGCGACGTGACGCCCCGCCGTCTACCCCGCCCACCGCCCGCGGCTCCGGCGGCGCCACCGCCCTCGAACCTCCTATGGCCGTCGGGCAATGGAGCTCCCTTCCCCAGCTCGACAACCTCGGAACTCTAACCCCGCCGCCCTCCTCCACCGCCGCACCACGCCGCCCGCCCTCGGCAGCTCGCCGCCGCTCACGCAGCTTCGCTAATGGGCCAAGCCCACTCGGCAGGCAGGCTGGGCCACGTGCGCGAGGGACGCGCGGGTCCGGACGCCCTATAGACTTATCAATGAAGAAAGGAGAATAGGGGCGAGGACGTAGGGCCTCGGTCCAGAGAAAAGAAAAAAGAGGGGAAAGAGGTAGACTGGGCTGGACCAGATCGAATGGAGGAAAGGGCCCAAGCTAACTGGCGCAAGGAGATTTCTACACAATTCCGCAGGAAGTTTTGGATGAGATTCGATTTGGGATCCGATCTTAAGCCTGAACCAAAATTCGAAATTGATAACAAGGCACCGGTTTTGAGTCAAAGGATCGTTCCAGAAATGAGAGTTTAATTTGATACAAGGAACTCGAAATCATCATTTTTGTTTTGAGCTAAATTTATCCAAATTCAAGGTTCGGATTTCTGGGAATGGCATGTTACAAGTCACCCAGATAATAACAGAATTGCTGAGCAGCCATCCGCGTTGTCTGATGAGGGCGGCCGGGTCGGTGCTCGGAGACGACGGCGCTCGGTGGCCCCGGGGAGGGAGAGGATGCCGCGCGCGCTCAGGGAGGACGCCGTGGTCGGGGTCGACGAGGTCCCGTCATGCATGGTCCTGCGTGGCCCACTATCCTTGCTAGAGCTTCTGGCGCTACTGCCATGAGGACGTACACATGGAAATAATACTCATGCAAGGGAAGGGAACACCATAAGTTCTCTCCCGTTTGCAGGGCCTGACTAGTTTCCAGAAAAGCTCAACCGTTAAATATAGATCAAACGACTACAAATTAATTGTCCAGTCGTAGAAGACCCACGGCAAGTGGTATCAAGGCGTGCCACAGGCTGGGCTCGACGTACGTCGCAGAGTGAAGGCGGGTGATCAAGGGCTAGCGACGCGGCGCTCTAAAGCCTGCATATACAGCTCACCGTTACTGAAGTAATAGTAATATACAGCTCGATAGTGATCAAATCATTAGTACCCAGCTTTTAAAGAAGTCTTTGCTACCATCCAGTTGTACAACAACAAGCTGACCATCATCCCAGCTATACATTGCAGCGTCGAATTTTGACTTATCAAGCGATGGACGTTTCAGCTCTCCGCGGGGTCCCCGCCGGCTAACGCTTGGGAGGGAGCTTGCCACAGCTAGCGCGCGCAGCAGTTCCCTGCAGAATCCTGATCGGATGGGGGGTCGATCGACTTTCCTCTCCTTTTCCGTCTGGTACATACGGCGGATCTCTCCTCGTTTCTTGCGTCAGCTAGGGCCCACCTTTATCTTTCCTTTTTCTTTCACAATCAACATTATACATTCCAACGACCGATGGATTGGAACAGGGAAACTCTCAAAGCAAATTGTCATTTCCATATTTACTCTTTCTTATTATATACTTTTTACTTGTATACTAGTTAGAAACCGAGCATATATGCATGCATGCATTCTATAACGACGAAGGGAAGTTCATTGCTGCACAAGATGTGTTTACATGTATATCTAAGAATCTCATGTATTCCATAACGATAAATAAAGGAACACAAGATTGTTACGTGATGTCTTTCCATGTGTATCTCAAAACTCCTGTGTATATAAAGCCCACGTGATGCAAGCAAAATTCTACACGGGCAAACAACCTCAATCGCTTTGTTCAATTACATTACAACCTTACTCGATCTGCTTCATATTACATCGGGATACAACATGAGGGGCTCCGTCATATTCTTGGTGGTTTTGTTCCTGTTTGCATCGCGCGGGCAGTGTAATATCATCTACCTTGTCTCTCTTTCTTCGTTCTATATTATAGGTAAAACTTTGTGGTTAACACTAACATGTTCTTTTGAAGCAGGCCGCCCTCATCAACTACTCACGGATGGTACTGAAAGGAGGAGCTACCCACATGTCCTCACAGAAACAATGAGGAACAACGCTACAAAACTATTGGATGAAAACAAGCTGGAAATCATATTTTGTTCAAGGCTTCATTGTCATCTAGGAACGGATTGCTGGTGCTGCATGAATCTAAAGCCAGAACCATTGTGTTACGACACGATGAAGGAGTGTAGGGATGTGTGCCAGGTCTGTGATCCCCATTGCCCGCCGTCGTAACTGGACTCTGATCGTCGTATACAAGCTAGTGAGAGGATGCAAGAGTCTCAAATTTTGTATCTCAATTTTATGTGTGCTCTATCTCATTAATTCCTGCAGAATAATGTAATAAACTAATTTTGACCGTATTTGGCAGGATCGATCAGCCTCCAAAAAGTTTGTCACCATCTAGCTTCTAGCCATAGCAGTAACTAAATTAGCCAAGCACACGATTACATGATCCTTAGATCTTCCGCTGTTAGCAAATAATGCGTAAACAAGATCGAAACGAGACACAGATTTTTACGTGGAAAACCCTTGCGGGAAAAAACCACGGGCGCCGACCGGCGATCTTCACTATATGATGAGAGTTCACAAATGCAGGGGAATAACAATGAGTCGTCAACTCTTCCCGTACAGCATACAAGATGTATATATATGGTGGCTAACAATACAACCCGTAACGTGGGAGGACTCCACCTCTCACACCTCCTAGGCGTCCCCAGCGAGGATATAATTCGGATCATATTCCAACAAACTCCACCTTGAGACGAATTCCATCATGTAGCAAATGAAGTATCATCAATTAACTCACTTCAATAATAAATAACACCGCGCGCCATCAAGTCACTAGGACTTAAACTTTAACACCAACCAAGCTTGAGCATAGCTCAAACTTAGTAGTGGGAACTGGCTTTGTCATCATATCAGCAGGATTATCATGAGTGCTGATCTTGCACACTTTTATATCACCTCGAGCAATCACTTCTCGAATAAAATGATACCTCACCTCAATATGTTTTGATTTATCAAAGAACATCTGATCTTTAGTAAGGTAAATAGCACTCTGGCTATCACAGAATATAGTAGTGCAAGAATCATCTCCACAAAGCTCAGCGTATAAACCTCTCAACCAGAGAGCTTCTTTTCCAGCTTCAGAAATAGCCATATATTCAGCTTGAGTAGTTGAAAGAGCAACAGTAGACTGCAAACATGCTCTCCAACTAACAGCACAACCACCAATGATGAAAACATAACCTGTGAGAGACCTCCTTTTGTCCAAATCACCAGCAAAATCTGAGTCAACATAACCAACAAGTCCATCTCCAGATTTCCCAAACTGCAAACAAGCACTAGAAGTACCGCGCATATATCTCAAAATCCATTGAACTGCTTTCCAATGCTCTCTGCCAGGATTAGCCATGTATCTACTGACAACACTCAATGCATATGATAAATCCGGACGAGAGCAAACCATAGAATACATAAGAGAACCAACTGCGCTGGTATAAGGAAATCTAGACATGTACTCAATATCATAATCTGACTTAGGACATAACGCTGAAGATAGTCTAAAATGTGGAGCTAATGGAGTACTCACTGGTTTAGCATCATGCATATTGAAACGACGAAGGACCTTTTCAATATAGCCTTTCTGACTAAGATATAACTTGCCAGAACTCCTCTCTCTGATAATCTCCATGCCAAGAATTTTCTTTGCTGCACCCAAATCCTTCATCTCAAATTCACTATTCAACTGAGATTTCAGTTTGGCTATTTCTGACATATGTTTTGCAGCAATCAACATATCATCGACATAGAGTAGCAAATAAATAGCTGAACCATTTACGGTCTTCAAATAAACACAGCTATCATAATCAGAACGCTTAAAACCATGAGAGAGCATAAAAGAGTCAAATCTCTTGTACCACTGTCTAGGAGATTGTTTCAAGCCATAAAGAGATTTCTTCAACTTACAAACAAGGTGTTCTTTTCCAGGAATAACAAAACCTTCTGGTTGATCCATATAAATGTCTTCATCTAATTCTCCATGTAAGAATGCAGTTTTAAATCTAACTGCTCAAGCTCATAATTTTGCATAGCAACAATACTGAGTAATGTGCGAATAGAGCTATGTTTCACAACTGGAGAAAAGACATCATTATAATCAATACCTGGAATCTGGCTATAGCCCTTAGCCACCAACCTTGCTTTATACCTTGCAGATTCATTAGGAGAAATTGCTTCCTTCCTTTTGAATATCCACTTGCAACGAACGGGCTTCTTCTCTTTAGGCAACGGTACTAAATCCCAAGTACCATTCTTATCAAGTGACTCCATCTCATCTTGCATAGCGGTGACCCAATTGTTGCAATCAGCAGAAGAAATAGCCTCAGCATAATTAGAAGGTTCTGCACTACCTTCAACATCTTCTGCACAACTCAATGCATAAGCAACAATATTACACTCCTCAATTAACCTCTTGGGTCGAACATGAGGCCTCCTAGACCGATCACCGGCAATAGAACGTTGTGAAGGCTGCACAACGGGAGAAGAATGTGGGACAATAGATGAATCATCATCAACAATTGAATTTTCATCAATAGGTGCATCAATAGTATCTGGTGTATATTCTGAATCAATGAAATGCTCCACCTGCACACTAGAGGTCTGCGAACTCTGAATAGGAACATTAGTAAACATAGCAGATTCATTAAAGACAATATTTCTGCTAGTAATAGCCTTTCTAGATTCAGGATCCCACAGTCTATAACCTTTCACACCAGAACCATAACCAAGAAAGATGCACTTAATAGCTCTAGGCTCCAATTTACCATTATCAACATGAGCATAAGCTGGGCAACTAAAACTCTCAAACCAGAATAATTTGCTGGAGAACCAGACCATACCTCAATTGGAGTTTTCTTATCAATAGCAATAGACGGTGAACGATTAATGAGATAGCAAGCAGTGGAAGCGGCTACAGCCCAAAAACGTCTATCCAAACCTGCATTGGACAACATGCAACGGGCCTTCGAGATGATAGTTCTGTTCATACGCTCAGCCACACCATTCTGTTGAGGAGTATAAGTAACGGTGCGGTGTCTCACAATGCCTTGAGACTTACAATAAGAATTAAAAGCATTAGAACAGAATTCCATCCCATTATCAGTACGAAGTACCTTCACCTTTCTTTCGGTTTGCTTTTCAACCATAGTCTTCCACTCTTTAAATGCTGAAAATGCATCTTCAAGAAATAAGGCCAAACCTTCCTCGAATAATCATCAATGATAGTCAACATATAACGACGACCTCCAAGAGAAGTCTTGCGAGCTGGCCCCCATAAATTAGAATGCACATAATCAAGAATACCTTCAGTTGTATGAACCGAAGTGTTGAACTTCACTCTCTTGTGTTTGCCAAACACACAATGTTCACAGAAATCCAGCTTACTGATGTTATCTTGCTCAAAACTGCCAACCAAGTTCACTCATATGCCCAAGACGCATATGCCAAAGATTAGTAGCATCAGAATTAGATAATGACTTGGAAGAAACAGCAGCATTACCAATAACTGTAGTGCCTTGAAGAAGATATAAATTGGCAGTTAATAAATCACCTTTCATGACAACAAGAGAGCCTCTAGATACCTTCATAACTCCACCTTCAGCGGAGTACTTATACCCTTTGCGATCAAGAGTACTTAAAGAAATAGGATTTCTCGTCATAGTTGGAACATGCCTCACATCTGTCAATGTTCTGACAATACCATCAGACATCTTAATCTGAACAGATCCCATGCCTACCACCTTCCGAGGTGTGTTATCACCCATCAAAACAGAACCTCCACTTTGGACAGATTCATAAGTGGAGAACCAATCTCTATTAATGCAAATATGAAATGAGCAGGCAGAATCAAGAACCCATTCTTCATCAATTTTAGCACATCCAGCATAAGCAACGAGAACATCACCATCAGAACTACTATCAGCAGAAGCAACAGAGGCTTTACCATCATCATTAGATTTAAATTTCCCCTTATTTCTCTTTTCTTTATTCTGCAACTTATAACATTCAGAGATGTTGTGAGTATCACCTTTGCAATACCTGCAGAATTTTTCTTTGCCTCTGGACTTTGAGCGACCTTTGTAGCCACTCGAGCTCTTGCCTCTAGAGCCATGTGTTGATTTCTTCTCTGTCCTACCACGGACAGCTAAGCCTTCTCCATCAGAACTGGCAGCTTCAGCAGACACAATCTGTTTCATCTTTTCCTTTGCATGCAAAGCATCATAAACCTCATTGACGGTTAGAGTATCATGACTATATAAAATTGTGTCTCTGAAATTAGAATAAGATGGGGGCAATGAACACAAGAGCATAAGAGCTAAATCCTCATCATCATATTTTACCTCCATGGACACTAGGTCCGAAACGATCTCCTTGAAGACCGACAAATGAGAGGACACAGAACCACCCTCTTGCAGCTTGTGAGTGAACAATTTCATCTTCAAATGCATCTTGCTGGTGAGATCTTTTGACATACAGATCGACTCCAGCTTGAGCCATAAAGCAGCAGCGGTTTTCTCCTCCAAAACCTCTTGCAAAATATTGTTAGATAAATGAAGATGAATTTGTGATAGAGCCTTACGATCCTTTCGTTTTTCTTCAGCGGACCAAGACTCTTGCTTCTTCTTGTCGAAGCTATCAAGCGCATCATCTAAATCAGTGTGCGCTAATATTGCCCTCATCTTGACTTGCCATAGAGAAAATCGTGTATCACGATCCAGCAGCGGAACATCATACTTGAGAGAAGCCATATCGAAGAAATATCAGCAACAATAACCAATCTGCAGAGTCTCTGGTACGGCTCTGTGTGAACGGAGCAATAATCTGCAGATTCCAGGTACACTTGCGTGTACGTCAGCAAAACAACCAGAAAATCAAATCTCCTGGTAGAGCACGCGTGTGCGCGTAGCGAAGATCTCCAAAATTCTTCACAACACCACGAACTCGCGGGGAGCTGCGAGCTTGCCTCGGGACTTGACGCGCGGAGATCAACGTGATCCTCTCTCTGATCTGCAACAGGTGACGCAGCCTTTTGTAGATGGAACGAAATCGGCGAGTAGCAATCGGACGCGGACAGCAGTGCGTCGCCGGGTTCTGACAGGGATCCGGAATTACGATTCCGGCTTGAACTCCGCGTGGACGATCGCGGAGGGAGCACGCCCGACAGGACGTCGAATCGCCGGTGGACGAGGAGCGCAAAATCGCCAGGAGCAGATCGGCGGCGGCGAAACGAACAGGGACGAAACCCTAATTTTTTTTTAATCAATCTCGTGTCTGGCTCATGATACCACTTGTTAGCAAATAATGCGTAAACAAGATCAAAACGAGACACAGATTTTTACGTGGAAAACCCTTGCGGGAAAAAACCACGGGCGCCGACCGGCGATCTTCACTATATGATGAGAGTTCACAAATGCAGGGGAATAACAATGAGTCGTCAACTCTTCCCGTACAGCATACAAGATGTATATATATGGTGGCTAACAATACAACCCGTAACGTGGGAAGACTCCACCTCTCACACCTGTGATGGTGCTTTCAGAGCAGACACGAAGACTGGAGGCTGGGGATTTGTCATCAGAGACCATGAAGGAGATGTGATTTGCGCAGGAAGAGGAAAGCTACTGAATGTTATTGATCCTTTTCAGGCTGAGGCAATTGCCGTGATTCAAGGTCTCACAGAAGCAGCACATCAGGGAATGGGCCATGTACATGTGGAGACAGATTCACAATTGTTAGTGCAGGCTGTACATTCAACAAATTATGATTTGGCTGTATCAGGAGGGATCGTCTTGGAGATCAAACAGATGCTACAGAGCGAGTTCATTCAGGCTTCAGTTTCCTTTAAGCCACGAGAATGTAATAAAGTTGCTCATGCAATTAATGGCTGAGCTAGGGTCGGTATGTGATACAGATGCTATTTTGTTCAGCATCCCGGATTGTATTAGTGTTTTGGTTGCTTGCGATTCTGCAGCACCTCAAGTTTAATGGAATATTTTTCCATTTCAAAAAAAAAAGTCTGCACAGTGCGCGCGCACACACACACAACTACGCCGCGTCAAGTGATCGAACGCATGAGTTGAGCTCATGACGATGGTACGTGCACGTGATCATGTATGGTATGGATGCATAGTTAGCAGATGAAATACCAAGGTCAAAAGGACAATTAGCAATTAAAATAACTCCAACAAGATCCAATGAAAATCCACTTATGAAGATGATAACAAATCAATGAAGCCTGATAACGATTGAGGGTAACAATGGGTATGTTTGATCGAGCGAAAACTGAGCAGGATTAGGGTTGAAGTTGAGTTGCGATGAAAGAAGGTTGCTAGGCTTTGATGTGGAAAGATACGGCTAGATTGGTTTAGCTTGATGCCAAGTGGTGAACTAACAAGGGTGACATGGGGGACTGTTGTCGCATGTTTGCCGAATTAAGATTGTATCCAGAGAGATTGAGAGAGTGGAACTTAGGGAGTTGATGGCTCATAAAAAAATATTCTAGAGCCTCAATATTAGTACCAAGGGGTACTACGCGTTTCTACGAACGCGTGAGCGCAATAATCGCTCAAAACGGATTTAAGGTCGAGAAGATACGAGGGTTTAAAGATCTAAGGGCTTTATTTGTAAGAACAGGAAGTTTCTAAGGGCTTATCTGTAATTACAGAATGAACCTGAGGACCTTTCTATAATTACTGAAAAGTTTTGGGGTCCCGTTTAAAACATAGGGGCTAAATGATAGTTTCTGAAAATATAGAGGTGTTTCTGCAAAAAGACGAGACCTAAACAACGTCACAGAAAAGCTTGAGTGCTTATCTGTAAAATGTACAGGACCCGCGGATTTTCTGGAATTTCTGGATTTATTTCCGTAAAGAAAAAGATCGTGGACCAAGTCCATCATGCACCAAGAGCACATGGGTCTATGGTCTACACGGACCGTGTGTAGGGACGAATGGGAGGAGGGTTTGGCCGACTGGTAGCTGGTACCGGTGAAGGCGGGCCCCAGGGATGACGTGGCATTGCCACATCGGCGGCGGCGCGTCGCGGTCAACCGCGGCAGAAGAGGGGAGCGCGCAGCAGGCGCTCGCCGGGATCCTCGCCGGCGGCGGCTAGGACGGACGACAGGCGACGGTATCTCGTCGCGAGGGATGAGCACGCGACGGCGGAGCGTCCGGTGGAAGATGTCGACGACGACGCGCACCGGGGCGGCGGCGCTGGCTCGCCGGAGTGGAGGGCGCGGCGGCGCGCGACGGGGAAGAGAATAAGGATTTGGGTGAGTTTGTGCACACAGGGAGGTGCGGCGAGAGGTGGCGAAGGTGAGGCGGGGCTCGGCTTGGCCGGGCGCGGCCGGGAAGGCTGCCGGCGACGAGGTCGCGCGGCGGCGGGTCGCGTCGCACGGCGCGGGGATGCGCGCGAGGGAAACGAGGGGGAGAGAAGTAGCGCAAGAGAGAGAGAGGAGAAAACGAGTAAGCTCACCGTGAGCTCAACTGAGGCGGAGGGTGACCGGGGCGGACGGCGTCGACGGGGATGGCCGGAACCCTAGGTCTCAAGGTGGCGCTGCTCCGGGCGCGGCTGCGTGAACCGGGTGCACGCCGAGGAGGAGCGTGGCTTAGCGGAGCTCGAAGCAGAGGAAGGGAGGAGGGGGCGAGCTTCTGCGGCGGTGGAAGAGACGCCGGAGAGCTCGACAAACGGAGAGAGAAGAGGGAGAGGGGATGCGCTCGAGTGGCACGGCGGGGAGGAGAAAGAGAGGAGGGTGCCATTTATCGACGGAGAAGGCGACGCGGAACAGAGATGCGGCGCGCACAGGAAGGCGGCGCGCGGCAAGGCGGTTTGCGACGTCGGCACTCGTCGGCGCGGTATGGGCGGCGGCGCGTCGACGTGACCGGACGAAGTTAGAGGGTGACATGCGGGCCCCGTCTGTCAGCGAGAAAAGAGATTGAGAGGGCCGGCTGGATTGCTGGACCGGAAAGGAAAGAAGATGGGCCGGAGCGGGGGAGAGGGAAAGGAAGGAAAAGACCGGGCCAGCTGGAAAGGAAAAGGTGAAGTGCGGCCCGAGAAGAAAGAAAAAGGTTTAAACATTTTAGGGATTTCGAATTTGAAGGAATTTCATATTCGAGCAAAAACAAAAGCCGATCAAACACTCAAAATAAGGGCAGTAAAATTAAAAATGCACATGTGGAGTTTATGCAGGTATTCGAAATCAAAATTTTCAAATTCGAGGTGAAATTGCTAGACTTGGGACACATTCATTTTATTTGTTGTAAAATTCAAAAGATTCAAACTTTTAGTGGACTTTTAAATTAAATCAAACACTTGAGCACAGGTTCTATAATTCAAAAATTGCAGATTTTAAACTAGGTTTGAATTATTGTAGTGAATTTTATTTTTAAAATTCATAGCAAGGTAAGAGTTAGAGAAAAAAATTAAATTTGGTGTGATTTTTATTCCTTTTTGATTTGCTTTCAAATTTTGGGGTGTTACACCGTCATCGCTGCAGTACCACATGGTTTTGTTGCGTACCTTTCAAGCCTTCTTAATGCAGATTAATTAGCAGGCAGATCTCCGTCGTGCGGTTGTGCCTTAGATCCATCGGCTATTATGCATGGTTTACCAATGGACTCTGCCAAGAACTTCAAATATTCACAGCCGGCCTGCAGCTCATCGACCAAAACCTGTCAAGATTCTTCTGTAAGTTACTGCCGGCGAGGCGGCGAGCCCATATGCGAGCTCATCAAGTTAGTTCACCGCTGAGAGAGAAATCCAAGCTCCCGAAACTGACGTATAGATTGGATCCTCGCGGCTTTGATCTAGTCACACCATGCCATGCATGCCCTGTCCTCTCTTGTAGCTTCCATCCGGCGGTGGCGTTCTCGACGGTAACGTGTGGAAGAAAGGATTCGTAGGTTGGAGATAGAAGGTAACGCTTTGTTGCAAATAGGAATCTACCGCAAGCAAAGATGGAATAACCTTTCCTTTCGGTTTCTGATAGGGAGGGATTCGCCTAAATATTTATGGTCATATCCAACGGTGAAGGTTTCTTAACCATCTAAATCGACGACCAGATGTTTTGCTTTATTGTGATGATTTTTTGAATTTTTTTGCGATTAACATGAAACCTTTAAAAGGAGTCACCAATTAGTAAATATAAGATAAGATGCTATCAAATAGTATTATTGCCAGACACGAGATTAATTAAAAAATTATTGTGGTTTAGTGTCACTGTTCGCCGCCGCCCTCCCCATCTGCTTCTGCCAATCTATTTAGCTGTCGCCCGCTACCAACCAATGTCCCGAGGCGTGGTGCCTATGCTGGCATCCATCGCGGCTGCCATCGCGTTTTGTCCAGGTCAATTCGGCGACTCCCGTTTCGTCAAGTTCGTTTCCGTGTTGGAGTCGTCCAGTTTTCTCCTGTGCAAAGCTGCAGCGCGTCGCCGTGTTGCAGATCAGAGTTCGAGCCTGGCTTGTTCGGCGTCAAGTCCCGTGGAAGGATCACTATTCCTGGCGATTTGTGCTGCTGTGAAGTAAAGGAGAGGCCTTTGCTACGCGCACACAAGGAAGGCTACGGGGAGAATGGTTTCTAGCTTTTTTGCTGAGCGTACACGAAGGTGTACCAGGATCTGCAGATTGGTGCACTACGAAGGTGTACCAAGAAAATGAGACCTTTGCTGCGTGCACACGGTGCTGTACTAGAGATAACGTCGGCAGCCAGCGGCACGACCGTCAGGTTGGCCACATCCGGTAGAACATCCTCTTCCCCCTAGGGGGACGTCCCCCAGGGATTAGATGGTTAGGATTAGAGTTTAGAGTGGTTAAGATTAGGGTTTAGAGAGGTTAAGATTAGGTTTAGGGGTTAGGATTAGGGTTTAGGGGTTTGGATTAAGGTTTAGAGGTTCGGATTAGGGTTTAGGGGTTTGGAATAGGATTTGGAGGTTTGGATTTCGATGATGTGGCTTCTCATTAGCCGTCGGATAAAGTTGAGGGACGTCCCCCTAAGGGGACGATGTCCGCGTTAGCCACATCCGCCCGTGCCCGGCGATGCTTGCACCAGCTATTTTTTTCCGACTCAATGCCCATGGCACTGATTAACTCATCGCTGCCCGTCCGCTGCTCCAGATCAAGGTGTCATGCATGGACGCCACCGAGGCGAGGCACCCGACGGACACGAACCCAAGTGGGTCAAAGAAGTATCATGTTGAAGATCTAGATTATGAATATTATTTTAAATGAAAGAAAATTGATACATATAATACCTATGATACTTTGCTATGATACTCATGATAGTAGCGGGTCGAAGAAGTATCATGTTGAAGATCTAGATCAATTGATCAGGAAACAAACGTATGCATCTATTTGGGTGTATCGTAAAAGTCCTCCGGCCTTCACATGGTTCCTATGACCCATGTGGGAGAATCGGCAATGTGCCAAGAATGCTGCTGCTTCTAATGTTTTTAATATGGCTGGATTATCCCCCTAGCTTATTGTTGCATCATCTACAATACGATTGTAACCAGTCCGTCTAAATGAATGAAAGAAGCTAGTTCATAAAAAAAAACATTGGCAATCTTGTTAGACATTAATCTATCAGCTAGGCACAGATCAAGCACGTTGTATATAAACTTTTCTTAGACATCAACATGAATCGAGTCTAGATCTATTAGAGGAGCACGAGTACCTTCTTGTGTAGAGGTAGCAGGAGTTGCCAGTAGAGGTAGCAGGAGTTGCCATGGCGATGACGAATGGCGCCGGTGTAACATCCCGGCCCCTAGGCCGTCGTCTTTAAGAAATCTAATCACTCATATAAGCTACAAAAATTTAAAATAACATAGATGGAATTTTCTCTAAATAAAATGATAACTTGACGCAACTTTTGTTTTAATAAATAATTTTGTTGTGATTTGGATTTGAGATGTTCTTGTTTTATTCCAATATTTGGAGTTGGTTGTTTTCATTTTACTAATTAAAATTGACATTTATTGGAAAATGTTCTTGTTTGGCAAATCATGTTTGTGCATTTTGGCATTTCATATTGCACAGCAGCTTGTGAGATTTTTCGTGGGATTTTGGCTTTGCCAAACTTTCCCATAAATTCTTCATAGCTAGGAATCACAGAAAATTAATTTATGTGAATTTTTCATAAAGTTTGGACCATGTTTGCGTAAGAAGAAATTCGCGTAAGAAGAACATTAGTCGCAGCCGCCCAAGCCATGCGAGCCATGCCACGACCCTCACCGCAGCACCACGAGCCTTCCTGTGCCCCTGCTCCGCACGAGCATATGCTTGCTTGTCCTTCCGTCAGGCGCCGCCTCCGGCGATGCCGCGCCCCTGCTACGGCCGTTCCAATCACCGAAACGTTCGCCTTCGTGCGCCTCTGCTCTGGATTTGGTCCTCATCGAATTCCGCCCACCATGGTTGCCGTCGGCGAATACTCCGGCGACCACACCGCCGTTGGCGACCTGCAACACCGTCTCCCAGCGCCACTGGGACATGTCCGAATCAACCGGACTGGTCCCAGACACTACTTGTGCAAGTCTCTGGAGTCCGGCAAGTGAACGGACAACTCTGACCAACATGTCCGGCCTCTAAATTCCGATCAGCCCGGCAAGTAGTGGTAATTGCTAGGTCCCTAATTTGTACACAAAGATTTGCTTCTAGCATGTTTAAACTTGTAGAAAAATTCAGGAAAATTCTGTTGAATGCTAGGAGCACATATGAATGTATGCATGACCTTTTTCCATGCTTTTGCAATAGAAAATTAGCATACCTCACATGTCCTGCTTTTTAAAAATACTAGGCTGTTTCCTAATGTACTTAGGACACTCTAACATTGTTTTTCAGTATTAACTCATACGGCATGTCATTAGAAAAATATTTAGCTTGATGCATACATGTTTCTTATGATAACTGTATAAATTCCTATTAGAAATTGTTTGCATATTCACATACTGGTTGTACATGTAATCGCTAATCAAAACGTATACATCTCACCGTAATCATCACATGTAGTTACTAAAATGGTAGTTTTGCACAAGTTTTACTTTGAATGTTAAATTAATTAGTCCAAGTAATGAACATATTATCTATGCATGAGCATATAGATTTATTTATACTTTGTGCTCTAAGTTTCCATTACAGTAAGTCAAGTAGTAGCCATGCATCTCATGCTCCTGATTATATGTTGCCCATCATATGCATACATATAGCTAGGCTTAAGTAATTTAAGTTTGCATGTCTTCATAGATGTATCAAAATACTTACAGGAAATAATATCTTAACTCATAGGAATGTCTCCATATGCACTAGGAGCGTATAGCCTCATTTTATATTTAAACCACCCTAGGATTATTTTCTATGTAAATATTGTTTATTTGCGCATGTCACATTAAAAACCCCATGTTGTTTAGTAGAAATAATTTATAGTTTACGTAATAGATATGCACGCAATCACCATGAATAAGACATATGCATCTCATCATTTTCACCATATGGGTTTAGTAGATAAAGGTCCATGCATAACCTCACACTATGCTTTCTTTCAGAGAAATAAATAATAAATACCTTGTCTAGGTGAATATGGCCTTTATTTGGCCAGGAGCATATATCTTAGCAAATGACCACCGTAGAGTAAATGAAACCGCGTAAACCTTAATCGTCCCTTCTTATATTTAGTTATCGATAGAACACGCTCACGTGTAGTGCCGTTCATACAAGCTCGATTAACTATTCTTTCATGGAATGCATTCAATGATCATGCTCTTTGGTTTTTATTTGAAATATTGGTGTTTCTTGTTGTAGATTTTATTGAATCTTTTGGGTGGCTTTATTTGGATCTTCCGGTGTTTATCGATCGTGGATTGATGCGCGCGTGAGTGAATCATCGAAGAACTACATCGCATGGAGGTTGACACTTGAAGACCGCCATACATGAACTATATATGTAAAGGTGCGAGGCAAGCACACCCCCTTGATCATTTTGAACCTATGTTTGCAAATGCAATTAAGTGCTTAATATGTAGGATAAATTTGTGCATAGTTCATATCACTAAAAATGCTCACCGGGAAAATGGTAGTTACTACCTATTGATCTTATATCCATTTGTTGAGCTACATTATACCTTCTTGTAACCATAAGTTGGGCTATCACTTTAATTATGGGCTCTAGCTTCATGCTATAATTAATTGCTAGTAAAGCTTGCTAAGATGAAAGGCTATAACTTGTATAAATGTAAGTACATGTATATTCACTAAATTTCAGATTTATGTTGATGGGAAAGTTTGGTTATGTATGTTTAGAATGTCGGTGTTGACGGGTTATGATGTGATGCTTTGTTCATTGGATTATTTGTGGAGATGATTGGAATGATTTTTGGGAGACCCGTCACATCACATAACGACCGGTACATTTGTATCTTGATTTAAGGAAATATCGTGCGACCATGAATGCTGGTATGGGACGGTCATGGCCAAGTAATTAGTTGAAAGCTACCTTGCCTTCTAGAAGTAGAGATTGTGCGGGTAATCCTAAAGATTGGGTTATTCGAAGGGGCTCCCATTGCTATATGCGTGGGAACAAAGTTTGCCGACACAATGTTTAGTACCCTCTGGACTAGTATCTCAATGCGAAGGAGGAATAGCCTCTGGAGTGCTTAGCTTCCTGTAAAGGGGGATTCATACTATGCAGGGAAGGCAAGAATAGTGGACGACTAGTGAAAAAGCTATGTGTGATACCAATGTGCACACTTCGTGAGTGCACGGTGCTAGCTACACCACAACGGTCACTCACAGTTCATGGTACAGCGTACAAACTCTACAGAGTCATAATAATCTATTCGAATAGCCGTGCTTGCGGTCTCAAGCTCCTTAATGATGGGTCTTTGTTTAGATAATGGATGGGATTAAAATTGACTACGGATATTATGATTGTTGATACATGAATGGTATAGATGGGGAAAATATTCTTGCGATGGAGGTAGTGGATATGCATAGGCACTTGACATGGAGGTCAATTATAAAACTTTATTATTATGATGTCTTACTTGTGCTTACATTTATGCAATTTATATTTTCAGCACTACAATTTAGTAATTATCCCATTATTTAAGTTTAGATTATCAAGTGCTCATTTATGCAAACTTTACCCTCATTATTCTATCCTTCATTTAGCCAAGCATTTGATTATAATATTGCAATTATTCACCCGCATAGCTTGCCTCCGATAACTTGGTTTCAGATATGCATGGATCTCGGCGAGGCACGACGTCGATCTTTCTAGGAATTCAGCTTCCAGTCGATTGCCCGTGGGATGAACATGGGTCACACGCTGGAGATTTGAATTCTATTATGTTACCCCTGCGTATATCTCTTCATGTATTTATGTCGGGCCTTTGAGCCAATATTTTTGTAATTTTGAATAAATTTGATAGTTACATTATGTATAGTTGTGATTCCACTATGAATTAGCGTCTGTACTTGTCATTGATCCTGAAACAAGTACGGAAACACGTAGTTTCGGGTATTTTAATAACCCGGGATGCTTCAGCCGGAGTCGTCGGAGTGGTGGCGGAGTGGACGGCGGGTCCGCGCACATTGGCGAGTGCGCGCGGGAGTCGTAGGTCCTGTCGCCCCTCTGGCCAGTACCTGCACTGACCGGGAACCGGGTAGTGGTAGGGCGTCGATGTGGCGGCGGCCGGCGGTGGAGCTTCCCATCGGCCAAGCGCTAGATCATAATCGGTCTAGGGTTTGTCGGTGGGGCTGGTGGCGGCGCAGTCAACCTCGTGCAGCGCGCCCCAGCCTTCACCTCTTTATATAGCGCTGGAGACAGGGGCCCACCAACCATGAGTTGGTTAAGCGCCCCGATCAGGACGCGATAAGGGGGGCGTGACCTTTGGATCACGTTCTGGAGATCAACCTAACAAATCTGAAACTGAAGCGAGGCTCATTGTTGATGCATGCACCATGGTGCGTTGTAATCCCCAGTATAATGGTGACCACATGACCAATTTTAGTAAGAGAGAGAGAGAGAGAGAGAGAGAGAGAGAGAGAGATCACGTTCGATATGCATGCAGAATTTAATGCTCAAAAGGCCACCAAGGTATGATGCATATACAGTCTGGTCAATACTTAATTAGAATCTTAGAAGCACGGGATCCATGGAACTTAATTAGAATTGAGAGGAAGGAAATTCTTGTACAGATCATGATATTTGGAATTACCTAGCGATGGTAGCTCAATAGTTTTTCCCTCAATTGAATCAAATGATACAAATTCATATTAGACCATAGGAAATTTTGGATGTCAAAATGGTAGGTTCACAAATGAGCTCAAATCTAGCCAGGTATCTTGATGCGTCGGGACGGGGTATGACACACCATTTGATGATCTGAGCCTCTGTGGTCGATGAGGAGGGGGGAAAGACTATATGTGAGACAAGTTCGATCACTTTCAACCAAAGGGCGAGCAGGCCGAGCCTGACAATTTGATGATATGAGCCTCTGGGGTCAATGAAGAGGGTGGAACGACTATGTGAGACAAAGTTCGATCACCTAGACTGTTAGAGCATCTCCAAAAGACTCCCATAAAATTGGCCCCCAAAAATTTATTTTCAAGATCAACTAGAAAATTATAAGGGGCAACTTTTCTCTCCTCCTCTAATAGTCCTCCCCTAAAAGTCGATTAGAACAGTTTTAATTAGGCCATGTCAGCATTTGAGGTCACAAAAACATTAATTCTATAGTAAAAAGAAGAGATGGGAGCCCTAATTCTTCCCCTGTTTGTAGCAAAAAATGAGGGAAGTTTAGGGTCTATGAAAAAACTAAGGGTGGTTTTAGGGTCCTGTTGGAGATTGTTTTTTTATTGAATCCTAATATTTTGATTTAAGGGAGATTTATGGAGCTCTCTTGGAGATGCTCTTAGTGGTACACTTTCTTCCGCCGTTCAGGTCATCTTGTTCCCATTCACGATCACATCGAGTTTATTCCAGACCAAACACAATTCTATCCAGTTCATTATTCGTTTCTTTTTCTTTTTGTTGTACCTGTATCCTTCAGATCATTTTCCCTGATCAAAAACTTTGATTATTCTTTGATTTCCTTTCCTTCTATTATGAAGATGTGTGATGAAATTTATGGTGCGCGCGGGTCTGATCTGGCAAGTGTTTTGAGTTGCTTTGTTTTAGATGCAAAAGAACTGAGAGACGAAACATCTGAAGGTCTGACAAGAATTCTAATAGACGCAAAAAAAAAAGCCACGGAAAAAGATAGGTGCACATATAAAGATCCGAATAAGCAGGCGAGGAATCTAGCATAGAACTTCAATCATATGCAACTAAACTACGGTTTTTTTTAACGGGGGGACTGTCTACCAAAGTACCAAGTGTTTTTTTTATTCTGTCAGCGTAACCTTCAAAACACCAATTTTCCCCTAAGAAAATTGCTTTGTAGAAGCCTCTCCAACACTTGAATATTTTGTCCCTCCACTTCATATTAAGAATTGATCATATGCAGAATCAGAAATAATAAAATGCAGAGAACAGATAATTAAGTCAGCTAGACAAAAAAAATATATAATTCGTAATTACAGTTTGATACGGAAAATTGCATGTAAAAAATACTAAACTATTACTCAGCAATCAATGATCTGTTTCATAATCGAAATGGTAACCATGCCAAAAATTGTAGAAGGCTAAAATAAAGCCTAATGATACCACAGCCCAGAAATTGAAGGATATAACTGACGCAATGAGTTAGCTTTTTTTTTTTGAGGGTAACGCAATGAGTTAGCTAAGGCCCAAAGAAAAATAAAGAAAAGCCCAATACTGTTTGATTTGTGCCATGGTCCTGATTATGATTGCTTCCTGAATCGTGTGACAGGAGTATGAATCGTGATCGAGGCACCGGCAGGAAGATCTAAGGATCATAAAATCGTGTGCTGGGGCTAATTAGCTTCGGCTGGCTAGATGATGATATATAAACTTTCTGGAGGCTGATCATGCCAAATAAAGTAGATGGTCGAAAAAGACGATAGAATCCTTCACAGGAGTCGACTACCTTGTTTGTATTATTATTATATTATATTCTCCAGGAACTAGTGAGATAGAACAATATAACATTTGAGATAAAAAATGAGACTCTGCATCCTCTCACTAGTATACGACGATCAGAGTCCAGTTACTACGGCGGGCAATGGGGATCACAGACACGGCACACATCCCTACACTCCTTTATCGTGTCGTAACACTGTGCTTTCGGCTTTAGATTCATGCAGCACCAGCAATCCTTATATATTGTACAATGAGCCTTGGCACAAAATACGACTGTCAACTTGTTTTCATCCAGTAGTCTTGTAGCGTTGTTCCTAATTGTTTCGGTAAGGACATATGGGTAGCTCCTCCTTTCAGTACCATCCGTGAGTAGTTGATGAGGGCGGCCTACTTCCAAAGAACATGTTAGTGTTAACCACAAAGCTTTATCTATAATATAGAACGACGAAACAGAGACAAAATCGATGATATTACATTGCCCGCGTGATGCAAAGAGGAACAAAAACACCAAGAACACCGAGACCCTCATGTTGAGGATATCTGAGTCAGGTTGTAATGTAATTGAACAAAGACATCAAGGTTGTTGCCCACGCGGGCTTTATATACACAGGAGTTTTGGGATACACATGGAAAGACATCACCTACAATCAAGAATTCCTTTATTATCGTTATGGAAAACATGAATTTTTTAGATATAAATCATGTGCAATAGTGAACTTCCCTTTGTCGTTATAGAATGCATATATGCCTGGTTTCTAAATATAGCCAGCTAAAATTAGCCAACTCAAATATTAGCCAGCTATAATTTTTTATAAAGGTCATATCTTCTAAAGCTCAACTCTCATACAGCCACATCATCTTTTTTGTTTCCACCGTCTGATCATAACCTTTGAATCCCATCTAACCGTTTGTTCATCCACACTCCAACCACCTACCGAAGAGAACGCACCATTTTTCTCTCAGTCTTCATTAGCAGCTGCCCATCTTTACTCCTAATTAATTATTACTTTCTATTCTCCACCGGTAACAGCCATCAATTTACTCTTTTTTACTCTCTTGAATTCCATCATTATGTAATATGTAACTCCCTAATTCTAGAGCTGAAACGGTTCAGTTTTCACATGCTGCCATACAAATTCTGAGTAATAAACTTCATGAATAATTCCATAAATCCTAGATGCGTACATGCTAAATAAAGGCCAAAGACATGCCTATATTATGTGAACCCAAATGCACCCAGCATGTCTAGGTGCGTGCACGCTACTCTCTCTCTCTCTCTCTCTCTCTCTGTGTCTCTCTCGCTCTCTCTGAATTAGCAAGGCTCTTGGTCCTGTTCTCATATTTGATTTGCGTACTTTTTTTTTATCTCATTTGCATGTACATCAAAGAAACAAGTAGATGCCTAATCTTTATTTTTTTTCTGCCTTTGTAATTTTTTACTTTTTGATTGGAGATGAAATTGAGAGAGCTCAAGCGTCAAGTCAAATGTAGCTGATAATAACATTGCTCTGGCAATTTGAAGCCTAGCTATATTTATCTTGAATTTTATATATTCACTACAACAAATCATGTAGTTCATGACATCCCAATTTTGTCATAGATCGCAAGAAAACCGTCACAATGTGACATCCGTGACATTTTCAGATTTGGTCATGTATTACGAGTCACAGATTGACCTGTGCGACATTTCTACTGAATCGTCATGAATCAACTCAATCCGTGACATTCTTTAACCGTCATAGAGTAGCCAAGCCCAAACCAAACCAAGTGTTTATTGATGACATTTCTACTACAACCGTCACGGATCAACTCAATCTATGACCTTTTTACCACCACAGAATAGCCTCAAGCCCACAAAGCCCGAACCAAACACAAAATTTGTGACCAAAATACGTCATTGATTGTGTCACCTGCTGCTCATTGTGGGCCCCTTGATTAGTTTTTTTCGTCTGGCTCACTTTCCATGGAAGTTAATTTTTTAGGCCGAACTGGTTTTTTGGTATAATCACAGGTTCAATCTTTATACGAGCCAGTAATACAATGTTAACAGACACATCGTATCAAAATCACATTTTTACAATCTATATGACCCAAGCTACTGACAGCTCAAATAAATGTATCTAAAAAAGATCCTAAACATTAGAATAGGCATTAATCACACACATGCAGTATTCAAATCATAAGTACAAATCACACCCAGAAAAAGAACAGGGCCATTTCCACGAATTGTAAAGGAAATAAAAAGACCAAAACCATTAGTCTCTTGTTGCCTCGTCAAATTTTCAGCATCTTCTAGCTGCTGCTTCCTTGATCCTCAAACTGAAAAGAGCACATCGGAACAGAGTATTATAAATACATGGCAAGTCAATTGTTATTTCACTATGTCAAAATCATGAACAGTGAAGCGCAAATCAACAAAAATTCATTGTCTTCTTTGACCGACTTACTTAATACTATAATCTCAGCTTACCTGGCTTGCCGAGTTCCTGACTTTTAGAGCATCAAGTGGTGTTGCCGCATCTATATATTCTTTATAAGTGCAACCAACTAAGAGTATTTCTCTGCCCTCACGTTGAGCCACGTCATCTACTAATGTGCACCATCCGATCTCCAAAAATCTCCACATCCTGACCGTTCTTTCTCTTCCTCTTCTCCGAAGAACTCTGGCACGATCTCCCTCGGCTGCAGACAGCCACGCCCTCATCCTCATTCAATTTCAGAAACCGCAGCCGCATCAATGTCGCCTCCGCAACCTGCTGCCGCTACCCCATCAATAGCGGCTCCCCAACCCGAGATTCCTCCTTCTCCGCCCCTCTTCTTCACCCCATCAATGTCGTTCCTCATTCAATATCAGAAACTGCCATCCCTAACTTCGGGTGCGTTCGTTGCAACCCCCTCTAAAGTTTAGACCTGTCACATCAAAGAGAATCTTACTATTTAAGAATATTTTTATTCATTTAATGACAAAACCTATGTCACGACCCCCCCTCTAAATCGCGAGACGAATCTAATGAGCCTAATTAATCTAAGTTTCGCTACAGTGATGCTACAGTAACCATCGTCTAATCACTGCTTAATTACCCTCATTAGATTCGTCTCGCGAATACGAACGGAGTCCTGAAATTAGTTTTGTAATTAAACTTTATTTGTAATCACAATATTCGTTGCAAAAACCCTCTAAAGTTTAGACCCCATGCAACGAACGCACCCTTCCAAATACTTGCAATTTTAATTTGCAGCGCTCCAGGTTCCTCCTTTCCCATTGAATCGCTGCACCGGACCCAAAACTGACCTCCACCACACCTTTGCTAGCAAAACCGTCAATTATCATTGAATTGAAACATGAACAGGCAAGTACATCCATCTCCATCCCTATACTTTTCTTCCTGTTCCTCCTTTTATCTTTTCCTGTCTCCATTGCTCCCACCATTGTTGCAGCAGCCACTTTGCTAAGTCGTGGAGCTCGGTAGATCGGCAGTCAGCAGATTGTGGATGCTGCCGTTCTTCTGTGTGGATTGGTACGGCACCGTAAATCTCTCACTCTCTCTGGATGCATTCGTTCTTTCGAGGATTTCATAGTTACAAGGCAGAGCAAACCTTTCGTTTCTTCTTCGGTTATTTGTTCTTTTTATTGAGATGATACAGATAGTGCAAACCATGTGAAGCCGATTTGAAGGCATCACTATAACTATTATGTCAGGTCTGATATCTGAATTTGCTAACCATCTTCCTGGAAGCTCTGAATCTAGCTTCATGAAAAACTGATCTCCCCTCTGAACCTCCAAAATTTCTCTGAACCTGCACTGCAACTCTGATTACATGCTTATGGATGCTTTTTTTTTTCTTCTAATCTGTCGCGCCTCGGTTTTGAGACAATGCCTAACAGACAAATTTCAGGTGGTTGGTCACTATTTATTGGGAGAAGTCGTCCAAAGTTTAGTGTTGCACAATCTACTATAATGATGCAATTATCAAATTCCGTGTGAGGTAAGATGCTTATACTGTCACGTTTTTTGCTAACTGAGCAAATACACTTCTTATCCATTTTTATGAGGTGCTGAATTTATGATCATTACATTATTTTACTTTCCTGAGAAAAAAGTATTTGCTCTCATCCTTCAGCTCTCCTGTTGCTCTCTCATCCCAATCTCACTCCGTTACATCAAATCCCCCGGCCATCTCTGTCACAGACACATTGTATTTGTTTGTTTCAATTTAGCATTAGCAGATATGCTAGACAGGGTTGCAAGTTGCAAATGTGTTTCCCCTAGGTTGATCCGTCCATCATTTGAAAATTTTATATATCCGTTACCTATTGTGCATATCAAAGATATAAGTGCCCTATTATATGTGACAATGCTTAATGTGCAGGTTAGTCGATTGCTGTGAACAACTTCAATGAATGGACATAGTGAGGTCTCATGTTTTAATTTTCTGCGACATTTGTTCACAATTGTTGAACAAGGTGACCATCCATTGAGCACTGCAGGCCCTGCATACCTGGGATCATTTTGTCCTCTATAGTAGGCTACCCATTTGAATCACATTTCATGCATGTAAGGTATCAGTCATTACTCTTACCATATTAATGCATTTTTGTTCATAAAAATTTTCAAAAATTATTGTGTAACATTTAGATATCCTTCAATTATAAATTATGTAATCATTTTCGAGATTTAGAGTATATGTTCTTGAAACTCCCGCAACAACGCGCGGGGAACCACCTAGTTATACCAGATCCTATGTACAAGAAAAAGGCAGTTAAGTGTGGAAAAGTGCAAAAAACATACCAGGAGCACTATCGGTTATTATGGGGCAGAAGGAAAACATAGTTTGATTTTTAAACAAAGTGCAGGCATCCAATCCTATCAGCTTACTCATTCTATGAAGCTAGTAATAGCATGAAAAATCTATAGCAGCAATATAGACTATTAGACTTCATTGGAAGTCAGCTACAGGAACAAACGATTGACTAATCATGTGTCAAGAGCCAACTCACAAAAGGGAATGGTGCTGAAATGCGAATATACATCATACTGCAAAGACATCATAGGCTCATAGCTTCTAGCAAAGATGTTTCCAAGAGAGATTAACTAGGTCAAATCGGACCTAGCACAAGCTCAGCACATGGTGAGTTCAACAAGCGCAGTACCTTACTCAACAAGAATAGCAAAGCTCCTTATAGCCCATGGCACATTGCTAGTAGCTTAACAAGTCATATCCTAAAATTAGCATGTCAATATGATCATGCATAGCATGATATCAAATTGATCCAACGAAATCTTTTTAGGAAAATGAAAGGAACCCCTCTACTGACTGCTTCATTTACACAACCACACTTCAATCCAGGAGATATTTACATACCATTTTTGTCAATAAATCTAACATTCTTTCTCCTCTATTTCTTTCCACAGTTTCTATCCAACAAAAGCGCCATGAAAGAATTTAGACACTGAAAAAACTGGTTCTAATCAATTAATCATAAAGAACAGAAGCACTGAAGTTTCAAGAAATTAATCAAATAAGAAAGCATTACATCAGTTTTCAGTTTCAAAACTTGAAATGCGTCGAGCAAGCTGACTTACAAGCAGGCAAGCAGGTAAGAAAGTAGGCAGCAAGTAAGAAAGCAAAAGTAGGCAGGCAGCAGTATATACTACTATACAAAGTATGAACAATGGCCAATGGCTGGCACAGGAAGCAACCTAACAAGCATGCAGGTTAACCTTCAGATTGTTCACTAGGTCACATGCATTTCAGACATTGATTGGATTCATAACACCTGAAACAAGCCCACATATGATTTATCCCATGCAGAGAGTATTCTTATTCATATGGTGAGAACAGCATATACACACAGTTCAGTGATTCCAACAGGGCACAGAAGCACATCACATTAACATCTATTTCTCGGTTGTAACTGTTTGAGAGTAGCAGTTTGGTTAGAAAATTAGAGCTTCGAATCATTACATAAAACTACCAACATAAGAACAACATTTAACATCTATTTCTCAGGTATAACAGTTTCAGATTAGCAGGTTGTTTGGCATACACAGTACATCTATTCATCTTTAAGGTGGAATTTCTGGCGACAAATCGTGAAATCAGATAAGCACTGTACAAGTAACGATGGTAATGAAACCCTGATCCAACCAGGCCCTCATTCAGGAAATTTATCGAGCAACTTGTAAGCAGGAGAGCTTCATCCGTGTCGTGGGGCGATATGGACCAGGCGCGACGTCGAGCAGATGGATCCTAGTGCCGGTCGCCGTTGAGGTCGAGGGCCCGCAGCCTCGGCGCGGTCGTCGTGGTCGCCGCCGCCGGCGCAGCCGCCGTGGCCACGCCGTCTCCGTGGCCAGGCCCCGCTGCCCGCGTCGCTGGCATGTCTGCGCCGTCGTCGTGGCCAGGCCCCGCCGCCCGCGTCCCTGGCATGGCTGCGCCGTCGTCGTGGATGGGCCCCGCCGCTGTTGCTGCCCGTGTAGCCGCGCCGCCGCCTGGGCTCTGTGGTCCCGCCACTGCAATGCAGTCGAGCACCAGAGAGAAAGAGGTGAGTGGTGCCATTGGATGCCGGGGAGAGATCCGATCGAGAGAGAGGGAGGGTTCTGAGGAAGGTGGAGGCGGCGGGCGCCTGATGGCCTGAGCCTGAGGGGTGCCTAGGGGACAAGAGAAGTCGTGTCGATGGGGCTTGAAATTTCCCCACAAAAAGTTGAACGATTGCTGCGCTCAAAAGTAGAACGATTGCGCACTGGTAAATTAAATCAGGTTGCGGGTTCGATTCCCTCATGGAATGTATTTTTTTCGAGTGAGATGACAGGAAACGAAGAGGTCTGGTCCATCTGAGCCTTGACGCTTGTCAGTACTAGTAGCAAAGTGACCAGCAAGAAGGCTAGTACTTCCTCCGTTTTTTAATAACGGTCAGTGTTGATTTTTACTGTTCCAACTTTGACCATTATTTTTTCATTAATACATAATTAAACTCTCATAAATATATTATGTTACTAAAATACTATCTACTCTACATCTATTATCATAAGTGTACTTTATGTAACTAAGTATTTTAGAAGTTTTAAAAGGTCAAAATGTGAATAGTATGGTCAAAAGTGACAAATATTGAAAAACGGAGGAAGTACTAGGCTGCTCTGTGCTTGATTTCAGTCCACATAAACAGGCTGTTGTCTTCGTCTCTCGAATCCCCGATTCCCAAATCCTGATGGATTCGATTCGACACCGAAAATCCCAGATTGAACTGGCAGGTTCGCGACCCTAGTGCGGCTACGGCGCGAGGTTGTCCGCCATAAAGACCGACTCGTCGCACGAGCTGCCGCTGCATTGCTCGTCGCTTTGCATCCGTGCTCATGCTTCCAAGAGCCTCGGCTCCTCCCACGTCCACGCCAACACCCCTCACCGTGCTCCGCCATAGCGCGGGCTTGACACCAACAGCCCTCACCGTGCCTTTGTTGACTACTGTTTCATGGCCCCCCTATGGTTTAGGGCTGGCTCCGCCACTACTTATGCACACACGGATTGTTGGTAGGGCGGTATGAGGAAGCGACACTGTTTCAGGTACGAGTGGTCTCTCGAAATCCTATGGTGTCTCCATCGCGAGTGATTGGATGAGAACGTCCGTACGCGCGTCCTGCCGTCTGCAGCGGGTGGACGTCCAGCGTGCGCGAATGGCGCCTCCAATAACGTCGCAGTCGAAGAGATGGGATGTGTCTGGGCAGTGTACTGCATGCAGTCCCTCGGTACTCCTCCTCCCTCCATCCTTTTATATAAGGGATTGGGGAGTGTTTGAGATGTACCAAAATATTAGGGACCGAGAGTGGGGCCCACGCATTTCTCACCCACCCGACTCGCTTGTGGCACAATCTTATCCTCTCGGCACTGCAGCCCCGCTTCTTCCTCACGCGACCGCACGCCCGCACCTGCCATCGCCGCAAGCTCGCCCCTCTCTGCCGACGCCGCAAGAAGCTCGCCTACCCCTCATCCGCACAAGCTCGTCCATGGAGAAGTCCAGCGGCACCGCATCTGGATCGATGGATGCAGAGCTCGCCGTTGACTGTGGTCTCCCGAGGTGTCAGCCTACCACGATTAGGCGTTGGAGGAGAAGAGCGGGGGCAAGGACAGGGCGGCGCGCCTGAGACAGACATCGGCGCCGCTGTTCGCCTCCCTAGGCACGCGCCTCTCCCGACCTACTCTTGGAGAAGGGCGGCTCTATGGAGCACTCAACCACGGAGGAGCCCAGGGGCAGCTGCCTAAAGGCGGTGAGCAGCGGCTTCGAGATTTGCTTCGTCCCAATCTCGGCAATGGCTTCGAGATCTGCCATGGCGAGTGATTTCGGCGGCGAAGAGCGGTGCAGGAGGGTGCAGCGCTAGCTCAGGCCGCCCGGAGCAGCTGCAGGCTCTCGCAGTGGCGCCTCAAGCGCCGTCCGCAAGGCTCCTCGCGCCTCTCAAGCCGTTGCCATGGCCGCGAACTCGCGCGGGCTGCATCGAGGGCGAGCTCGTGCAGACCGCGACTAGGGCCGAGGCCGTGACCAGAGGGACGAGACCGTGGCGGCCGGGACGACGTCGACGTAGCTTAGAAAAAGCTGCTCCATCAGCTGCGGCGAGGTGGTGCCATGGTGGTGCGACTAACCGTTGCTGGTCTCGGTGGGAGTAGACAGCAATGAATGAAGGGCATGCTTGTCTTTTCAACCATTTGCTGTTTTTCTCCAATAAGCCCCCGATCCCTTACATAAAGGGATGGAAGGAGTATGTATGAGTGACCACACGGATCGAGGAGCGAGTCTGCCGGAGACTTTACCAGCATGGTCGGCATCGAGCTCAAGCTACAATCCAAGCTCCGCAGCACTATGAATCGGGTGTCACTCCGCCAGCATGCGGCGCCTCCGTGCACCTAGCTCGCCCTCTAGCTACAAGCCACACGTTCAAGCACCAGACAGTCGGAAAAAGCGTGGTTGTGAGAGAGAACATGGGTATCTAATGGTTGACTAGTTAATTAGCATATATAGTTGCATTTCATTCCATAAAACCTTTGGAGAAGCAAATTCAGAACTTCTTGTTACATTCTAAAGGAATTATAAAATCAGTACATATTATTTCCACACATGAGCATCTGAACATTCCAGACATCTTCGGTGCATCCTTAAATCATATGTACAAGATCTGTTGCTTTGATGACACACTGCATTGCTCATCTGCCTGCAACGAAGTGCTTATGAGTTGGTTCGTCAGTGTGCGAAGAAATCTGCCACTGCATTGGGTACCAGGTCACAGATGTTCGTAAAAAGAAACAACTCGATATATCATCAAAAAGAACAGAGTGTAAATGCCATGCTTATGAGTTGGTTCCTTGTGCATATGCAGATAGGTCGTCAAAATAATCTTCCTGCAGCATGAGGCAAGTTTCTTGCTATAGAAGTAACAGTGTCTTGTCTCAACTAGATTGTACGCTTGGGATGCATCAGGAAATTCTGCGCGCACCACTTGCAATTAAGGCAGTATAAGGAGGAAACACAGTTTATGTGAATGATGGCTCGAGTCATGTCGCGTCTCCACTGCGAAGCACAGGATTAACGCGCCCGTACGTCGTGCCGTCGGCAGCGGGTGCACGTCCAACGTGCGCAAATGACACTGCCATCAATGTCGCAGTCGTGCAGAGATGGGAAGTCTACGAGCTCAACCACTCAACGTGGAGGGGTTCCGCATACAAGCGTCATTGGATGACATGATCCAATATGTTCAGCGAGTCTGCCGGCGACTTGACAAGCGTGGTCGCTGTAGAGGTCCAGCTACACCCCATGCTCCATCGCCTTCAACCCCCTCTGTAACAGTAACACTCACGAAAGACATGTAACAACCTGCTCATGTTCTGCTCGGAAAAAAAAAAAACCCTTCTCATGTATGTGCCAATTTGAAATGAAATATTGCCCCCCCCCCCCCCCCCCCCCCCCCAAAAGTTCCTAAAAAAAAAAAGCTCGTGCCGTCAGCTCAACCCTGGTTGCCCTTGCCCATTTGCTAATTAAGATTGGGGAAAAGAACTGGTCATCTCGTTCTTATGCTCATTAATCCTGTCATACGTGGAGCGTGCACGGCCACTTGCTAATGCGGCCGCTAACTTCGCCACCGATGTCGGTAGCCGGATAAATGGCCGTTCGTCCATTTGAAGGCATGTATTGGCAAGGACCTGGTCATGGCAGCGATGACGCACACGTGGCTGTCGTCCACCTTCTTTCTACGTATCGACCAACTGCGAGATCCTGCATCAGCAGTTGTGCTCCACCTATACCCAGCTCGATCCAATACATGAGGTGTTTGCTGATTTCACACCGCACGTGTCCCACACATCCAGTGATGTTCGCTACGTGCCTTGCTCCCAAAATCTGGTCAGCAAGGTATCTTGACCTAACAGCAGAATGACACCACCCGAGCAGAAGAGCATCTTCTTATTACAGTAGAAAATTTAAATTCTAATTTTGTAGTTGACAAAAATGAGAAAGCTTTACTTGATCTACAATTATAATAGCTTGCAATTTCAACCCTCTCGTCCTGCAGGAGTCAGATCATCATCAAGGCTTCGCAGAGCTTCTGCAGCTTTGTTCGCTTCCAACAACGAGCACCAGGTTCTTCCAGCCATCCTCCTCACTCCAGACTGTTATGACTGATCCCGATCGAGTAGTGTCAGGATATGTATGGCCCATGTCGTATATTGATACGATGGCCCATACATATCCTGACAAGTAGGTCTTCGATCCTGGTTGAGAGCACGTGCCCCCACCCCCTCCCCCGGACTGATTCCCTAGTGGGGATGGTTTAGGGTGGGTGTCGCGGTCCAACTGGTGATGGTGGCCTTGCTCGCAGCCATCACCTGCTGCTGCCAAAAATGTGGAGGTCACCGTGGAGGTGGACAAATGGAGCTGCCGCTTCGTTGGTTGCCGGCAACGTCGAGGCCACGCAGGCATCCCAGCGCTTCTGCAGCCGCTTCCAACAACGAGCACTAGGTTCTTCCAGCCATCCTCCTCATACTCCACACTGCTATACTTCGCAAAAAAAAAAAACTCCACACTGCTATGATTGCTCTGCCACAAGTCAATCCGCATCCAGGTGCATGATTATCCCAGGACCGCAAGAACATGTGTATTTAACAGGCCGTACCTCGGATCTCTCTCCCAGGACAACAAGTACAGCAAGATGGAGCGTGAATTGCATTTTATTGTAACCTTTGTCCGTCGATCTATAGAGCATTGTACAACAACAATCCCTCATTTACTGACCTTTTGCATGTAAGGTTATCAGAACGCTTGGCCTATAAATACAAGAAACGATAGGCCGGCCTATAGCATTGTACAACGACAATCCCTCATTTGCTGTCACAGCACGCGATGTTCCCATCCTGCATTTTAATATGCTGCTGCATCGTACGCAGGCCTGGAAGGCATCAGGAAGGCACTTGCAAGGGCTTAGTCGCCGTGCTGCATGCCCACCGGCTAGAATTAATAATGTTCCGTGGCATGCGCCGTGTGTTGGTCACAGAAATGGCACGGTGCCCCGTTGTTTCTTTGAATGTCGGAAGCCGTTGGGCAGAGCGACGGGTGGACTGCGCGACCATGAGCAGCAACGTTAGCTCCTCGGCGCCGGCAGCAAATCCCAGGGGGCAGCGCCGCAACCTCGAAAATTGGCGGCGCGAAGAGCTCGTGCTGGCCTGGGGCTGGGCCATGGGCGCGCGGCCGAGGGCTCGCAGTTGTGGCCGGCGACAAAGGCGCGGCCAGACCAGCCGGATGTGCTCGTGTTCGCACTGTGGCCGGTGGCTCGCGCTCTGGCAGGGGGGTCGCGCCGCTAGACGAGTCCTGCCTTCTTGCGAGGAGACGACGCTGGCGAATACGTCGGGTGCACCATTGCTATCCCATCGCCATGCGCCTGTCGCCGATTTCTCGTAATGGTGAGTGTAGCCCACCACCCCAGGAATTGCTCCTCCGCGCAACAACCTCAAGTCCCCGTTTTCCGCGACAATGCATAGCTGATCTGGCCATGGTACCCAATCAGCAGGGCATCCATGCATGGATGTTGTGTACGGTCTGACATTAAGACTTATGAGGCTCCTCAGCCATGAAGCTTCCTGAGCCGATCCACTTTCTTGCTACTCTTGTGGCTGCGAAATTGGACGGAACTGTAAAATCACATCTACGAGATAAGTGAAGGGATGATTGGCAACATCGCAAGAACTCATCGCCTGCCACGGTACGGAGATTAAACAATGATCAAATTAATCGAGAGACACCAAGGAGTCCTGCCGCGCTGGTTTATTTTCTTTCATAATTCATTCATGCATGTTTTAAGCCCAGAATGGGATCCTACATTTTTTTATTTCGGAATTATTCATGCTGCTGAAATAGGTCCATTATTTTGCAAATGGTGTAAATGTCTTTTCACATCTAGACTTAACATAGTTAACACAACAAAACAGAGCAATGGGCAAACCAATGTTCTAATTCAGAAACCAGGGGCAATCGTGCAAAGTTGAGAAATTAAATCAGGAGTAAACTTGCAATGGACGGAGAAAGGGTCAACTAGATATATGCCACTGTAAAAGTTCGCAATCTAGGATCTGCCAGCACATATTCTATCACATATTCCATCACGGTCAACGCCGTCAACATTTGCAGTTAATATTTTTCAAAATGCCTATTTTACCCCTAGCTTCAACCTCCGGCATCCAAACACCGGGCCATCATGCGCCGCCGCCGCGAGCGAACTCCCGGAGCCGCAGGCGCTGACCATGGAGCCATCTCTCCCTGCTCCTCCTCCCTGCCACACCCGTCAGGCACGCTCCACGCCGCCCCGCTCCTCGATTCCAAGATCCACTGTTGTCGCTGTGACCTCCTTCCTTTCCTCGGTCCTCCCCCCGCAAATCCAGCGTCTCACCCACGAGGAGCACGGCCATGCTGAGCCCCCTCCAACACATGGATGAATCGACATGTGGCCACGCGCGGGGAGAGGTGGGGGGGGGGGGGGGGGGGCACATGCTCTCAACCGGGATCGAAGACTTGCTCGATCGGGATCAGTCATAGCAGTGTGCAGTGCGAAGCCGCGGGCTCGCCGCCGCCGCCTCCTCGTCGCCGGCTGCAGCAGGAGCAGACTTGTGGCGCTTGCAGGTGCAACAGCTGCAGCACCAGGCGATGAGTGCGATCAATCCAGCGGTCAGGAGGCCGCCTGTTGGTATTTCTTACACCACGAATAAATCCACAAGCGCGCAGAATACCGTTGTAGCACTTCACCCGGGAGTATTCTAAGGTATCATATTTGTTTTCCCCAAGGAACGGAGATATCCTACAACAAGGTTAGTTTCACCCAAGTACAACAAGAATGATAGTAGTATAGGATTGAGAGGATGAATTAAGATCTAGTTATCCCGTAGGACAGACGCACTCAAGTTCTACTTGTTTACTTCGGACACTGGTATAGACCTAGCCTGCCAAGTCACGCTAGCCTGTAGCTCTACGACGAACCCGAACGTGGAGGATTACACGGGACGGACAGGGCTGTCACCACCTGCCGCCTACCTCTACAAACCGTGGGGCACGCTGCAAACAAAGGTAACCTCTAGCCTAGACACCACGTCTATGCCGTCGATTACTACTCTAACCCTGGTCCTGGTACCAATCTAGAAGGCTAGAGCACTCCTCGCGGAGCGATGATCCCGTAAGCAAGTATAACAAGAGTAACGACTAGTAAATATAAGCTCGCTAGATCAATATCACTACGAATACTAATCTTATGAATAAGAACGACGAAAGAACTATGAACGAACGACGAACGAAGAACAAACGACGAACGAACGAAGAACGAACGATGAACTATTAATAAGATAAATATCCGCCAAGGTACATGAGTAGGAAAATAACTAAGACAAAGCTATCCCTCTCTTCTCCCTTGCCCTCTCCCCTATTCTACTACTATACAAGAGGCTCTAGGCCTGAGATGTGGGAGTGGTGCTCTCCTCTTGGGATTCTTGTGATGTGCTTTGGAGGAGGGGGTACCCCTTTATTTATAGCCTTGGAAGGTCGGTTGATCTGAGGCAGTTCCCGGCATTGATGGCATTGATTGCAGAGGGAACCGACCTCCTAAGGTCGGTTGCAAACCGTCATAAGAAGATAGGCCAGTGGGGCCCCCAACAGGGATCGGCCGACCCAAATCCCTAGGTCGGCTGACTTGGGGTGGGCCCTACTGGGCCTGGCCTTCCTCTGGGCTGTGTCTTGGGTCGTCTCCTCCTCTAATCCACCTGCTATGGATGGACTTGAAGCCTTTTGATTGGAGTTTTGGGCTTCATGGGGAGATATCTTTATGTCGGGGAAATTTGGTGTTTGCAAAGTCGGCCTTTTATGCTTCATTTTCCCCGTTTTCCTATGAACGCAGCTGCACTCACAAATTCACCAAGACTTGTGGAAATCATTAGTTTAAAGACCTAAGTCTACCCTTGGTTTTTGATTTGAGGGTAAAAGGTGCAGCTAGTTGACGGTTTATTTTTGTTCTAAGAGCCGTCAACAGCCACAAACACGAAGACAAGTGTGGTGGAAGAAGGAAGGAACCTCAGCCTCGCCAAGTTCTCCGGCAAGCGAGGTTCAAACGAGCTAGACAAGAACGAGAATCGTCTAGCTCAAAGACGTAAAAATGAGAGCACCTCCGATTGGGGAGGCCATCTCAATCGTTATCCTTTAGCCGGGCCTGGCACTTGCTTTCACTAAAAACTTAACAAAAACAAAATAAAAATGATAAAATATAAAAAAAACCAAAAATATTACATCCTAGGTGATGCCCATTAAGGGTTAGCCACATGTATCACCCTCACTCTTTTTTGCAGGATAAGGAGGAGGAAGCGGACCATTCAAGCTTAAGTCTTGCAAAGACTTAAACTTGGGGAGGACCGACATGTAAGATGGAGTTCAACACTAGCTCGAATCTTGCAAAGACTCAAACTTGGGGAGGACCATCAGGTAAGTATTTCTAACGATCAATAAAATACTTCCTGTTTCGAATAAATGCTAGAATCTTGGTGAACTGATGCACTTAAGGGAAATCATGATCTAGTTACAATTAGCTCCCCATGTGTCGCATTGATGCAACCTCTACTCCTGACATACATGTTATTTTTACTTGAGCATAATCACATCATGAGTATTGCTTGTTTCTGTGGGTTGCATTTGTTACACCAAGTCTGAGCATTGAGAATTGTGATATGGCATGATTAGGACTTGTTTGCAATTTCTTAGCATGGTTACATCCAGAGATGTTTTTTCTTGAATTGCTGCAAGTACCTAAAACCCTTCTATTTTGGAACACTTCTCTTAGTGTGAGGATTTATTTACCTACCAAAGCCATATCATGATAATATTCGGAACAGCCTCACTCATAGCTATTTGTTCATGTATTGAGTTTAGTTAAGGTTTGAGTACTCTTGAAACTAAGCACTCCTAATTTTGGTCATAAATTCCTTTGCGTGTGCTTTTGAAAATTCTTTCCACCAAAAAGGGGAATGTTTGGAAAAATCAACCAAACATTTTCAGAGTTTGCAAAACTATTGGTCCATTCGAAAAGCTCAAGAATAATTCAAAATGTTTCTTTGAACCATGCAAAATTATGGCCTCATGCACCATGGAGTAGTCAAAAAAAAAAACTCCATGGCAATGTATGATTATATATATTAATTAAAGATCACTAAGGTATTGACTATAACTTGCCATTAGTAAAAAGATGGATGCACTAACTGTGGTACGTGCAAACAACTAGTAAACAAGAGCTTCTTCAAGGAGAAGTGCTACAGCCAAGTACTAGTCATAGAAAAAATTAATCTCATAGTCACTATAGCATGCATCAAAACAGGGATGAAAGGTTTCAACACTTAATGACATATCTGAAAACTCCGTGTAAACTGAAAACAAGCTGCTAGGAAACAAGGTTCGGCAAAAAAATGAACTGCAAAAGGGAGCGCATACACACAAGCAGGATGAAGCAAGGCATGTGGAAAGAATAAATAGTGAGCTACACAAGTATTTTGTGCACGTCCAGTGCTTAACCAGTAGTGGCTCAAACATATTTATTGGCAAAAAACTATGATGTGCAGGGAAATAATTTGTGGTCCGGTTATCAGAATAGTTGCAAGTAGAAATAGGTTATTTCCCCTTACCTTGGCCTGGTGACAAATTGGAACCAATCAGCCAATTGAGAAATTGAGGCCTATGTGGCACATACAAATTAAATAGACATGTATTAGTTTCAGTCTAAAAAGAACTAATTAGGGTAAATCGATGTACCACATGACTCGTCGAGATAGTAGTATTAGATAAGGACATGCTAACTCGATAAACCCAATACGAACCTTCTACAATGTATCAGCTAACTGCCATTGACAGTACACTTACCATTTTTTTAACAAAAGTGCTTACTTCGCATTAGGATGAGACAACAAGTGTACTACTAAAACAACTAATAATCCAATAAAAGAAACTGTAGCCTTGCTTATAGCCTACACAGAAATTTCAGCAATCCTATTACTTCTACTACTTGTTCTTGTCTGCAGAGAAAAATAGCACAAGCAGCATTGAGCCTGATGCTGAAAACTGTGTTAGTGGGCTAGTAGACAGGATTGCAGGGCCATGGCACACTCGGAATTTGTTCTCTAACTGTAACAAACCAACTACAACCACCATTAATGTTTGAAGAATTTTTGACAAACTTTTGGCCATGTAAGTATATTGAAAGTTAACTTATGTGACAAGAAAGTTTTCAAGTGGACATGGACCAATAGTTCTCAAAAATCGTACAAAATTTACTATAGGTAAATGTGGCTTTGTAACATATCTCCACCAATTTTTGGCACCAATCTCATCTTTTGCTGAGAGATGCAAAAAGGACAAGAAATTGAGAATTTTTCATTTTTTCTGGGTATTTTTATCTCCAAAACTATATTGAGTTGTCTGCTCAAATTTGTTGTGAGCATGTTTCATATCTACTACAACCTTGATAATTATTTTGGAATTTTTTAAAAGCTTTTGAGATTGCGCGTGTTTTGAAACACATGTATCTCATAGATATCTCATTTACTTCGGAACCAAATACATTGCAAAGTGAACACCAACACATCCAAGCATTTGTTAAAATTTCACAAAATTACTATAGGTAGAGATGCATAAGTGTTACATGTTTGCAACATTTCATTTCCGAAATCGATTTTTTTGGAGAGTTATAAAAAAGTGAAGCATCTAATGAATAGTGATCATTAATGAATCAATATATAAGTGCAACATTTATCACAACGAAACATGATGTAGATGACTCTACATGATAGATCATGATTTTAGAAAAAAATTGAAAACAAAAATCATCCCATTTGAACAATATATGGAGAATTTATACATGTTGAAAATTTTAATTGTGAATCAAAAGAAAAAATTGAGATCATGGATGGGCCGGTGCTTCCACTAATTTTTTTTAATTTTTTTTGGGCGTGAGCAAGGATGGGCCGGCCTGGTGGCCCAGCTTGGCGTGAACAAGAGGTGGCACAGCATGGGCTAGTTAGCCCGAATTGGCTGAAATCAGCCCATTCAAGTATATCAGGAATTTTGAATAAGCCAAAACAAAAGTCAAATGAACTTCAAACGAAGTAAATATTGTTTTTCAAGATATGAAATACTCAAGATTCAAATATAATACTACATGCCTATTTTTAGCACGAATGTGTTATAAACATGTAAATCATGATATATATTCAGAAAATATATTTAATATAATTCATGAAATGATTGTTGCAAAATTATTTTTCTAAAAAATAGCTACGTAGGTCCAACAATTTTTTTTTAAAAAAATCCATGGACTTATCTAAATTAAGTTTGAGATTTAAATTAATTCTTTCTACTTTCTATTGCATGGACTTATCTAAACCAAGTTTTATGCAATCTAGATTATAAAAAAATAACCTTCTTTTGTGGTTATTAAGAGCTCAGGTCTCCTGGTAAGGGTCACTAGTTCCCACCGTAAGGGAGCAAGTTCGATCCACACTTTGACAACAATGTTTCTAATTTTTGAATTGAATGTCAATAATTGTATTGCATACAAAATTCAAAGTAGTCACGATTTATCAATGTCATAAAATTGTGACGTTGTTTGTTGGCTCGCATGACAAACATATATTCCTCACAATGTGGCTTTTTCTATGTTTGTGACGATTTTTGACTTGTTTTTATGACGTGCATCTAATCTTCGTCACTATACCCATATGAATCGTCATAAAACAAAGTGTCCTGGCAACATTTTGATCAATCGTCACTCTGTAATCGTCATAGAAGGCTAAGTTTCTTCCAGTGCTTCAAATACATGTCTCAGTGGAACACCCTTGATTACTATATCTCAAAGTAAGTATATTCTAAGCTCCTAGAGATCACTTATTAATCTTTGTTCTTAGTTGTTCTAATTTCAGCATGTGCAACATATATCTAATCAATGTTTAAATTAAAGGATCTTGGAGGATAACCTTAATAAGTCTTTGTATACACTATTGTTTCTAATTTAGATTTAATGAATATTTGTTTTGGAATGTTTTGCAACAGCAATCTCGTAGGGGACAGTATTTGTCAGTGATTTTAGTGTAATTACAAAATGCGTCCCAATGTAAATCAAATAATACCTCTGTGATTTTCCATTTCGATGACTGGGCTCCCATGATGTGGAAGCTCTCTCCTATCCTATTCTACAGTAATTACCACAGCCTGTTAGCTATCCTTTATGCCAATGAGATTTTTCCCCTCGTCCCCTCACTTATATTCAAAAATTAAATATTCATGGACTTGACATGAGAAGGGAATAAAATATTCTTTTGTTGTAAGAATATACCTGACAAGAATATTTATTTGATGCAGAAAGGGATGATTGGCGGTGACTGTACTGTAAGAAAGTACTTGTAGTAAAGTTGAGACAACGCTGAGTTCTATGCCCATATATTCATGCCTTGGATGATTAGCACACTGCACACATGATACAATCAATAGAGCATCTACAGATGACAGTCAACTTTCTGAGTTTGTTGTCTGTTACTCCCAATTCTGTGATATAGCAAGGGATGCAAATATGGAACCCTTCCGTTCCAGAAAAATAAAATGGAACCTGAGCAAATGAAAGCAAACGTGAGCGTATGAAAACCCTAAGTCAGTAGTGTGTTGAAGCAAGACTCCAATGTTGCAAAGTGCATAATATGATGCCTAAGGAGAAGGAGGCAAAGAGAATCGTGGAAAAATGGCTCACAACACGACGCATAACAGCACTCCCCCTGTCTATGCTTGTCACTTAAACTCCGGCCTCCCACTATTCAAGTCGCGGCATTTTTCGTGCAATATTCGTGCGCTACGCGGCCAGCAGCATTCGAACCCGCGACCTCTCCCTTGCGCGTGGAGCCTCTGTACCACTACACCACAGCATCACATGTGCCCACATCCTGTTTGATTCTACACATATTAGACTAACCAAGTGTCAGTTACTTGTTTCAGGCCAAGTTTCATAACTTTTCGAGATCTACAACTTTCATTTTGGTCGTCCATCTGAGGTCGTTTACAAAATTTGAATTTCAAATTTGAACTTTTTTCAAACTACATTTTTGTTGACAAGATGATTTCAAATAAAATAGTTGTCAACTACAAAGTTTCATAACTTCTCGAGATCTACAAGTTTTATTTTTACTATTTCTCCATACGAGATTGTTTCAAAAATTGAATTTTTCAAATTTTAGGAATTCAAACGTATTTTTCATTGACAAAATTAATTCAAATGAAAAGTGTTCAACAGCAAAGTTGTGTAACTTCTGAAGATCTACAACTTTTATTTTGGTATTTTTTTTATCTGACATAATGGTAGTAACATTGTTCTCCAATTTAAAATATCTCTTTTCGTGTTTCAGGAAACTATACGGGAGCTATAGAGTTTGTGAACAAGTTTACTGATGCTTTGTCGAATGAAGAAATACTTAAATAAAAAGTGCAGATCTTCAGAAGTTATACAGCTTTGTAGTTCAAACCTTTTTGATTTGAATTAATTTAATGCATCAAAAAATCAATTGAAATTTTGTTTGCGGAGTGTAATGAGAAAAACACTCGGCAAAGGAGCCTCTTCGCCGAGTGTACACATGGACACTCAATAAAGGAGCCTCTTTGCCGAGTGTCGGGGAGGGACGACATTCGGCAAAGTTTTAAATCTTTGCCGAGTGCCCAAAAAACACTCGGCAAAGGCTTCTTTGCCCAGTTTTTTTTTTTTTGCACTCGACAAAAGACCTCTTTGCCAAGTGTTAAACGTCTGGTTTTGCGTAGTGATTTCTCATATGATTGTAAATAATTATTAGTGTTATGGATAACTCATTAATGCTTGAAGTTATATATAATCAAGTATATATTATTATTTTGTTAAATTTTTTTACTCCTGTTACAACACATTGTTCTACTGGCTTGAACAGTACATATCATGATCATATTTCATCTCAATGTGTGATTAGGCGTTAAGTCTAATCTAAATATTTTTTCTTCAAAGGAAACTCGTGCCTTGTTATCATTCTGATCACATGTGTGCAGCATGCATACGTTGCCGGAATTATCATTTCAAACTTTAAACAGATCAAAACCTTGTGTTTTTTTAATCCACTTAACTAAGTTGTTAATTCTGCTTTTTACATGAACTAAGATGGATTGATCATTTTCTTTGTAAGATATTTAGCACCCGCAGCAACGCACGGGCATTTTACCAGTCATGATATAACTTCTACATACAAACATTTGACAATAATTTCAAAACTATTGCCACAAATAATATGTATTGTGCTGGTAAGAAACAAAAGAATAATGCCACCAAGAGTTGATTGGTAGCTAAACAAAGATGGAATTTTCCTATTAGTCAAATAAGTTTAGATTACATGAAAATTTCTGAAGCATAATATTTAACAATTTCGTGGCTATCCTTATAATTTTACCATTACATTGTTGTAACATAATATTATTAAACCCAGTTACTGAAGTAGTAACATCACATCGGACTGCTAGTAATTAAGGTAGTGCTCATGATGAGCATTAGGTACATACTCCCTCCGTTTCAAAATATATGCAGTTCTAGAAGCAACGAACTAATTAATTACTGCAATAGTTGTAGTAGGCAAGAGAGGTGCGGTGACCTTCTCGCCCATGGCTCTCACTTGCATAGGGTAAAAACAACATTGACAGATGACATACTCATTTTGGAGGAAAGTAAAAAAGCAAAGACGAAGGGAGGTCTTTATAGTCTACTGATGAATCAGGCGCTGTCCTCTCTACTGATCCGCTCACTAGTATATTATTACCATGTACGTAGCGTACTCCACCCGTGCAGCACAATCATGAGACTCCTTGAATAAGGAATAATACTATTATAATACATACTCATGGAATAAGCAAGCGTGCCTAATTAATTTGTTAGGAGGATGTAATTAAGAGGAGCAGGAGCATTTCGCACTCCGCTCGTACAACTGCACTAGACCACAATCTAAATTTTTACATGATTATAGGCCAATTTGTCATGTACACGTACAAGACAAATGCAGCTAGCATAGGGGGGCACAGGCCCCTATGCGGCCCCTGACTCCGCCACTGTTGGCAACAAGTTCGGCCAGAGTGAAAGCAGGAGACACCTTGGTCGGCCAGAGTGGAAGCAGGAGACACCTTCGTAGTCGGCTTAGGCTGAAGCGTGCCGTCCTCACCAAGCCCACCAGGGTATAAGGCGGCCCCACCTTTGTCGGGAAACCGAATCCCATGGTGACCTTCTTCTTCTTCAAGCAGGACTGGCTGGTATATAGTGCTGGATTGGTGTGTAATATCCCAAAAATCCGATCCTTGAATTTTGGATAAATTGAGCTCAAATTAAAATCATGATCACAAAATTTTCTCGTATCAAACTTCTCATTTCTGTGATGTTACTTGATTTCCTTGTCTTGTAATCCGTGCCATAATTTCAAATTCCTTGATCTGGTTCAACTCCTCTTCAAATCTCAAATCAATTTGGAATGCTAATCTAAGCTTAAATTCGTGGGAAAATATTTAAAGGAATTTCCTTGTTGCCATCAGTCTGGGCTTGTTTCTTTCTATTCCAACCTGGTCCAACCCACGTCGCTTCCTTTCTTTTCTGCCCGCTGGACCAAGCAACAAACTCAGGCCGGCCCAGCACCTAGCCCAACCAACCCACGTGCTCTTGTTTCCTTTTCCCCTTTCCTTCAGACGGAAAGCAGCAGCGACGCCACAGCCGCCGTCGAGCTGGAGCTCGCTGACGCACCTGGCCCTCCTCCCCTTCCTCTCTCTCGACTTGCGTGCGTCGGCATACGTCGTTCCTCTGCGCCGTCGGAAGCATCGGTTACCTGGACACGTGGACTGGACGCGCCCGCCAAGAAACCGAGCCGACCAACCCCTCTGCCAAGGAAACGCATTGCCTAAACAAAGCTCTGCCTGCGCCGCGCGCAAACGACGATGATGGCCGCGGCGTGGCCACCTACTTAATCCCCTCGCTCAGCCGCCTCCCTCCTCTGTTTCTCCCTTGCCCACCACCATCTCCTCCATATCCCCAAGCCGCTCGCTGACGAGCAGAGCACCACCACTGCGTTAATCGCGACACGTCCCAGGCACGAACGACGATGATGGCCGCGGCGAGCCCCTGTCCCCGTAGCTTCCCACCTACTCAACCCCCTCGCGCAGCCGCCTCCTCCCTGGGCACAGCCTCCATATCCCCAAGCCGCTCGCTGACGAGCAGAGCACCACCACCGCGCCAATCGCGCCACGTCAAGATCGAGCGCCTACGAGCTTACATTCCATTCTGGATTCATCTCCGACCGCGTCCTCGTCTCTAGGTGACGGGAGCAGCGAGTAAGCGTCGATGTTCAGTTCGAACAGAAAGCTTCAGATCGTCGCGACGTCGTCTCCGGTGAGCATCTCGTTGAGCCAGTTCCAGTTCTCTTATCTTGTTACGCAGTTCACCATCTTGCCAAGTCTCTGATCTTCTTGTTTCTTAGTTTGCTGGGAACGCGAAGATGCCATGGACGCTGCCACACGCGTGGTCACCGCCAAGGACGGGCACCTGCTAGCTGCGCTGCAACCTCTTCATCCCACGCCGAGGACACCGAAGTCGCTCCATCACCACGGGCGCCGCCTGCCGCCTGTGGTAGATTAGTAATCCGCCGCGGCTCGGCTTCCACGTCGTCGAGCTCGTCTCCGCGTCTCCACGTCATCGCGCCGCTGTTTGTCCTCGCCGTGCTCTGGAAGTCGCTGAGACGCGGACGCCGCCGAGCCGTGTGCGCCGAGCTTGGGAACCCCGTCGCGGATCGACTACATCCTCTTCCTCTGGTACAGCTGCGCGTCGACGAGCCAAGCACAGGACACTGCCATGGACATGAGCGTGGATGCGGCACCGCGTCAACTCTCCTTCATCGCCACGGGTCTACTTCCCCTTCGTCGAGCTCGTCCTTGGCGTAGTCCTCATGTGCGCGGTGAGCCCCAGTCGCCTCCCCGCCAACACCTTTTCTCCTGTTTAGGATCTGTTCATTGTGCTCGTAAGCTGTTCGACGAATGCTTCGTCCCACGTTCGTGTCCTGCTGTCCCTGTTCGTCGAGCCCCGTGGTCATTTACTACCTGTCCGCAGTCTCACCTGAATTCCTGAACCTGTTGCCGCAGCTTGCTCGTGGAAGTTGGAATCGTGGCTGCAAGAAGCTTGCCATATGTCTTAGCTCCGTAGCCTGTACGAAGCTTCGCCGTGTTCAGTTTGTTCAGCAGAAGCTCGCCGATTTTGTCTTGTTGGAAACCCAGCAGCAATTCGGTCTCCTTTGTTTTTCCTATCGAACGCCGCCGCGGTTGCCGTCTCCGGCGAGCTGTCGAGTGAGCTGCTCCTAGCTGCAGCTGTATTGAACCACGTCGCCGCAGTCTCGTTGATCGAATACTTATTCTTGGTCTGCATCTCGTCAAATTCCTGCTATCCGGGCCGCTGTTTGGCGCGGCGCCGGCGAAGCTCCGCCGCTGGAACAGCTAGGCATTCCTGTGCGCCAATGTACGAGGCCGTTCTGGTTCTTGTACTCTTGCTTGCACGTGCTGTTCGTGGACCGTTGGCAGTAGAACTTCAAGTGGTAGCTGGACAGCCGTAGACCAAACCCACCTAGCACATGATCCTGTGTTGTTCTGTTTTCCAGAAATCAAATCTTAGGTGTGTCCATGGTCAAGTAGATCACAACCACCTACGACTCTCGTCCGCGTCGCTCCCCAGGGGCGGCACGGGCGAACCCTAACCCGCCGCAGCCGCCACCCCACCCTCCCCTCCTCTCAACCTCGCCGCCGCCTGAGCGGCAAGCCGGCCAAGAACTGTGCGACCCGCGATGGGCGGCGCGCTCTCGGCCGTCGCCATGCTGGGGCTCAAAGGTGGCGTGGGGGCGCCGCCCGGCTCCGGGGCAGCGGTGGCGCTGGTCCACCGTCTTCGTTGTGGCGCAGCGGCTTCGGATGCAACGGGCCTCGCAGACCCTTGCGCTGGGTGCCGCTCCTTCTGGATCTGGGCCGCGCTGCCGGCCTGGTCCTGTCGGCGCCGGCCTGGGCTGCGCACCGGTGCGCCGTGCGTCCTCCTCTGTCGTGCCGAGCGCAGCCATGGACGCCTCCCCCAAGCTCAGCTGATGCCTCCCTCGGATCTGGTCTTCTCAAGGCCAGATCTGGTCCTCGATGTGGATCTGCTCCCACTCCTCTATCCGCGGCTCACCACCATGGTGGGCTGGGGATTGCCGGGCGACGGCGGGGGTGCTGCAGTGGGTGGTGTCTGGCTTTGCAGACTGGTGTGTGCGCTCTTGTGCTCGACGGCGGCAGCAGCGGCTGGTGGTGGAGTTGAAGCCGGATCCTCTCAAGGGGGCCCTGTTCTGGGCGCCCTGGGGCATGAACTGGCTCCAATGGCAGGTGAGGTAAAAGGGGCTGGGCGAAATCCCTTACCGGCTCTGAGCTGGAGCTGGCGACGGTGACGCTTTTGGGCGCCACATTTCTCCTTGGAGACGATGCTGTGGTGCCTCTGCTTCTCTCATTCGTAGGATTTCCAGGTGAAAACCTCGACGATGGCGTCCTCGACGTCGTGTCCCTCCTTGGAGGCGTCGAATTGGAGTCCTTACTTCTCAATCGGTGTTGACCCCTTTCTTTGTCATCCCCGTCCCTCTTTCGGGTCGTTGCTCCTTGTCCTACTTCACTTGTTGTCTCCTAGATTCGGTGAGCCCTCCGTTGGACTTCTTGCTACCTTTTCATCCCTCTCGCATGGTTGACTCTGGCTTCATTCCCAGCGTTCTTCCCTCCTTTGGGGCTTCCTCCCCCCATAGGGCGTTGGATTTGGCGGCCCTCCCTCCTTTGGGGCTTCCTTCCCCCACGTTGGATTTGATGGCATCTTGAGAAGCCAGCCCCTGTCCTGGCTTATTGTGGGTCGCCGTTGTCAACCTCGGCTACGAGGTGCCAATTTGCAAGTCAGCAAAGCGCGGCAAAAAAGGCTGCATCTGACGAGTTTCGGTTCTCCTAGTTGTTTGTGGATTGGATGTCTTTGTGTCCGATCAATTCTGTCCCTTGTGGCTTCTTCTTGGGCTGAAGCCGGGTTATAGCAAGGCCAGAGGGCTTGTTCTCTTTAGGCAAAACTCCCTCCTTTGGGGCTTCCTTCCCCCAAAGGGCGTCGGAGATTGTCGACTAGAGTGGCGACCATACAGCTAAGGTTGCGTTTGCATGCCTTGGCCCAATGAAGTCTACGGGTTGAAGATTACTAAGGGATGGCGCGGTTCGGCTAGCGGGGAGAGTGGTGGTGCATACCGATGATCGGCGGCCCTTCTGTGGTAGTGCTGGGATGCTTCTCCGACCTGTGTGTTTGCTTGTGTGTGCGTGCGTGCGTGCGTGTGTGTGTGTGTGCGCGTGCCTGTGCGCGTACGGGTGTGTTGTTGTGTTTGTGTGCGTGCACACGTGCTCTGTAATCAGCTCACGCTGATCACTTTTGACTAATATAGTAGGTGGGGAACCTCTCCCCCCGAATTGCTTGAAAAAAAAAGAAATCAAATCTTAGCTACCTATATTCGTAATTTCGTATCTTTTTTTTTGAACGAAATTTTTCGTATCTTATTCATCTTGGCTCTTAGAATGGTGAATCCAGTTACGTTAATTTTATCTTATCGAGAGATCAGCAATTAATCCTCTAGATCCATAGGATCCCCTCTCTGGTATGAATTCAAATTTGATCATCGAATTTGAATTCAAATTCTACCTTGGTTCTTTATTTCGTACTTAATTTGTCCGATCTCCGTTTGATGCATTTCTTGTCCCATTAATTTTGTCTCGACCTGTAGTTCCATTCTAAATGCTTAGCGATTAGCTCGACGCTAGATTTCTCCCTTTTAATAGTTCGATATCATTTCATCGTATCTTACCCGATGTTATCACTAGAAAGATGTTATAATGTGGCTTTGAGCCAAAACTACATATATTCAGACGTAGAGGGAGTACATCACAAAGTATTGGGTAGTCTTGGTTTTAGACAGTAAGAACAAACTGAACCGGTGCACCTGTTCATTTGCAGGCTTCAGTGGACCGAATTGAATACGATACAATAGAACGACATGCTCCAAACATATCACTATTTTCATGGGGGCCAACAGGCGCTGCAAGGCCGCGGCATCTTTCTAGTGATCATTTCTATACTTGTAGCGAATGGGCACTTAAAGTTAATCGTGAATGGGGTAGAATAAGACTCGTGAATGCACTGGAACTCGTGAATTCCTGTAGTCACACTTGCACTAGATACAAGAACATGAGATATAAGTCTGCAATTTTCTGGTCTTTGAGTGCTGTATTTTTACATTTTGGTGTGATGGTCCTTTTCTGTAATTGTGTGCAAAGTGCAACAACAGTTTTCAATAGCGAAAACTCTAGACGAACGAACCTACCGGTCCTGCTCTCTCTCTCTCTCTCTCTCTCTCTCTCTCTCTCTCTCTCTCTCTCTCTCTCTCTCTCTCTATCTCTCTCTCTCTATCTATCTCTCTCTAGTAGGTTTTGCGCTAAAACTTCGTAATCAAACTCAAGCTCTCCTGGCCAAATCTACCTCTGCACGCCATTGCTCATTCCTCGCGCTCTCGTCCGGGTCTCTCGCGATCTGAGTGATAGCTAAGGAGGTGTTCTACTGTATGAAAGTTTGGCATGCTCGCTGTTGTCGTGGGAGTGCTCCAGCTTGGCAGTTGGCAAGAGTAGCAAGGACTGGGTGGCAACAGCGGAGGACTTTGGTGGAGCACTTGTCAAGATGTAAGGCAAGCTGGAGAAGCCCAAAGCTCCAAATCGACGTGGAGGTAGGGTGGTGAGCTCAAAATTTAATGGCTCGCGGATATCAAACACATAAAGAATGTCATGTCAGTGCTATAAGTTCACAAATGAATGCAATTTTTTTTCTTCTCGTCGTGAGCCGATCGATGCGGTTCACCAACTTCAGTACAATCATATTGGAGCTAAATATTGTCCAAAAAAAAGGATTAGAATTTAACAGCCAAGAAGAGGATGGGCAACTTAATGATCCACAACAAACAATATTCTTTTAGGACCTCAGCTTCCATCATACTTATTTACTTATTTTTAAGTTTAAAAATGTTTTGCACTAGAATTTTGAGAAGTACAGATCCCTTGAACACAAGTGATATATATATAAACTAAACCTAGGTCTTTTACTCATCTTTCTAAACTAATCTGATTGATACCACTGGAGATCAAGAACCAAATATATAAGAGATAAATCCTTTGAGCAATTTATAAGGCATTTTTAACCGTAGTCCCGAATAATTGTGGACGGTCTATTTAAGTAGATCTCGAGGCATAAGATAAACTCTTCCACCCTAGGATGCAAGACTTTCACCCATCACTATTTCTATAATTTTTTATTTTCTGTTTGGAAAGTAATTCTTTTTAGGAAATGGAGTCCTGATATTTTGCTAATTCACTTCTTTCTTTATTGATTATATATCCAATTACACCCCGTCCATTCTACTTGTCAACAATCTTTCCCACTTGGGGGCGGGCTCAGGAATTAGACCATGGGTATTCAATTTTCTTTTGACAACCAAGACTACAGACAGTCACAGCCCTATACTTGGCACGATTTACGATCACTACGGAAACCCGTTGTTGAAGAGAGCATAGCAATGTAAACCTGTTGCCTGGGGCACTCGGCAAAGCCCTATACACACTTGACAAAGGCTTTGCCGAGAGCCACCAACGGCAAAGCGTGCTCGGCAAATATTCTGATGGGCACTCGGCAAAGAGTTTCCCATGTGCTAAAAAAGCACTCGGCAAAGAATTTTTCAGGAAACCAATTTTAAAAATAGAAAATATTTAATTCGGGGAGAACCCCATCGGCCGGCCAGCCACCCCCGCCCGCTCCGTCAAAGTCGCAAGTCGCGGCATTTTTCACACAAAGTCCGCACACTACGCGGCCGGCGGGATTCGAACCTCCCCCTCGCGCGTAACCCCTCTACCACTGCACCACACTATCACTTGTGTCTACATTCCGTTTTGGTTCCATACGTATTATACTAAACCGAGTGAAATTTCTTGTTTGAGGACCTAAACAAATTCAAATCAAAAAGTTGTCAACTACAAAGTTTCATAACTTTTCAAGATCTACAACTAAATGATATCTAGCTCAGTTTACTCCCCAATTTTTTTTTACAAACTACTATGTATATATACCATAGACCATGTTATATAGATTGAAAACCTTATCAAATATACATTTTTTAAGCCTACATGCTTAGGAGAGAGCAAAACAAATGAAAAAAATGATATCTAATTTTTGTTCCTACACAAATTGAATTTTGGTGGACGTTATGGTTAAATTTGTATCCACATAGTTGCAATCCTGGATCCACCACTGATACTCCTCAAACAATTCAAGTCAGTGCAACGCCCCAGAATACAACACGTCTAGAAATTTTTATACGCTTTTGTTCCTCTTCTCTGCCACACGCACATATTACCATGCATAGAAAAAACGCAGAACCCATATTCACCGGCTGTGTCGTACCCCATTTCTGGAGCACTAGCGCTTACCGTATCAGTCCCTGGATCAGACGCTGATACGACGCTTACACAGAATGACATCACAGCCTCATACCCTTTTTATAATATTACCAAGTCTCATACAAGCCCTTTTATTTACAAAAGGTCTTACAACAAGGCCAGCGGCCTGACTGCAAGAACAGACAACACACTGACTAGCTGCTACAGCAGCAGCACTAGACAACTACTCCAGCGGAAGACGGAACGGCACCACTCCAACAGGCAGACTTGCGTGCAGGCTGAACCCTAATCTTCATCTTCAACTGCTTCAAGCTCTGACTCACCTTCTGAATGATTGAAGCAAGAGTGAGTACTTAAGGTACTCAGCAAGCCTAACACGAGGGGTAAGTTATGCAAGGGAGTTCATCAAAGGATAGGCTTGTGGTTTATATCAACGAGGCAAGAAAGCCAAGTTTATGCAAGGTTGTTTGAAAACAAAGCAGTTCGCAATCTAATCAAGTATCTGTAGAGATTAGTGGGGTTGGGCGGCCCTGGGGGAGTTACTGTCCATCCCGCCAGTGCCTCAAGTTTTATCACTGGCCGACAACCAGCACACGGCTCCAAACTGGGGTATTCCGAAAACACGCCAAGGATAACTCACACAGAAATCTAATCATAGTGTGGCCGATGCTTTCGCGTTGTCCAATACCGTGGAAGACGGCTTTCCGGAAAGTTTCTTAACCTTGGCCAAGGGTGCACAAATTTCCCCACAAGGTGGTCCAGTCCTCCCTATCGTCATAGTTTGGACTGTCCCACTAAAGGTCCATACCTACTTTGTACCACCACGGCATCCCCCACGGACATCACCAGGGGCTTCACAATCAATAATATGGCCAGTCATAAATGCCGGATCTCGAACACCCACCAACGAACGAGTCTTCTCCTGGGACTCCGTTGCAATCTCCTGCCTCCGGGGGGTACCGGGTGAGTACTAGTAGGGTGTGGTTCCAATTCCGCGCCCATTCACGGCTTGTGGCTGCGCGAGGGGTGCTAGGCAAAGGCGGCACAAGAACCGGTCCTTATACGACCGAACCAGGCATCTTCAATAGCCAATCCACAAGTGGAAGGGCGTCCCAGAGATAGCCTCCACACTGAGGACTACCTCGCCTGATCCCGTCACAAAGATCCCCCACTAGGGTTGCACTTATTATTATACCACCCAATTTCACATTTACACACACCACCAAGACGCACGCATTTTACACGAAAATCATGTGAGCAGTATTAATTAAACACATATGGTGAGAGTCCTAAGCGGCAAAGCAATCCAACATGTCATTAAGGGATTTAATGACGTTGGTTCCTAGGGTTAACAAGGGATCAGGATATATTCAAGTCAAGGCAGGCAATCAAATATTGCATAGGACCATTCTAGCCTTTAAATTCATTTAAATACCATGCAATTTATTTATAAACAGCTCTAATTAGGATATTTGCAAACATAGGATCAATATGATCAAAGGGAGTTAGACTTGCCTTCACCAAGCTCTTCTTCTTCTAAGTCCTCGTATTCCAAATCCTCAGACTCTTCTTCAACGGCTTGATTATCTAGCGATAAAAGAAAATAAATCTACCGCTCAAGCAATGAACGAGCAATAAATCAAATAAATCCAAATAGAGATCAAGGTTAGATTGGATCTGGTGGTAATGAATAGAGGATGATTTTAGATAAATTTTTTCGAAAGAATCGCCAAAATCGGAGTTGAAATGGAGGAGATATCAATTATTAAATTTTTGAGAAAGGAAAATTAATCAGGATTAAGCCAACTTAATAAGGCATTGCCATAATCCTAATTAATCTGGAGTGATCAAGGGTTGGAAAATGTTTAGAAGTGAACAAGGTATTTTTGGGAATTTTCTGGGATTTTTCTGATGTTGGAAAATGATCGAAATAGGATTCTGTGTACACTATCGGTGTGGACTTAATATTTTCAGCAGGTGTGAGAGGTTGACACGTGGGTCCAGGGGACCTGGGAGCTTGTTTGCAAGAGTAGAAGTGCCTTGAGGGTTTATTTGCAAGTGTGGAAAGATTCTGGGGACTTTTTGGTGAAGATAGAAAGATAACAGGGACCTATTCGTAATTTTGGGAAACTTCAGGGGTCTCGGTGTAAAAAGATAGGGGCCAAATTGTAATTATAGAAAAGTATAGGGACTTTTCTGTAAAAAGATAGGACCAAAACATAAATATGGAAAAGATTGAGGGCTTATCTGCAAAAATACATGGCTGGGAAATTTCTGGGATTTTTGGATTTATTTTTCTTTTGAAAATGCTGTGGACTGGGTCCACGGACTCGTGGACCGGGAATGGGCGGCGGTCCACCGGTCCACGGTGAACCCTGGCGTCGCGCGCGGCGGCGCGTCGCCGGAAACGTCGCCGGCGGCGGCTGCAACGGGCGGAAAGGGTCGGGAAGTGGCCCTAGGGCATCTACGCGCGACGGCGAACTCGGGCGTGGGTGGTGTCGTCGACGTCGACCATCGGAGCGGCGGCGCGGGCTCGCCGGAGTTCAAGGTGGCGGCGGCGCGCAAAGGAAAAGGGAGAGGGGAGCGGTGCGGGTGAGATTTGGGCTAGCGCGGGAGGTGTGTGAGGGTTGTGGCGAACCAATGCGCTACACAGCTGGGCCGGGCACGGCCGGGAAGGCGGCCGGCGGCGAGTGCTTCGGCGGCGGGTGGTCGGAGCTCGGGGAGAGAGGTCGTGCGCTAGGAAAGAGAGGGCGAGATCATGCGCGAGAGAGAGAGGAGAGCTTGGCGGTGCTCACCGAGCTCTTGGACTGGCAAGGGAGCGACGGAGGTGTGCCGAGGCCGGAGGGGAAGGCGGCGACGAGGTGGTTCGTCGTCGATCTCCGCCCTCGATCTCGGTTGCGCGAAGAGGAGGGTGCAACGAGGTCCAGCGTGGAACGGGGACGAGGAGGAGAGAAGGAAGAGGGAGTGGGGCTTCTCGGAGGCAGCGGAGGATCTCGCCGGACACCTCGTCGGAGTGAGGAGAGAGAGGGGAAAAGATGAGGGAGCTCGGGAAAGGGGGTTCGGCCCCTATTTGAAGGCCGGCAAGGCGGTGGAGTAAGGCGGCGGGGGCTCGTCTTGACGGGCGCGGCAAGAAATCGTGGAGGCGGCGGCGACAGGAAGGCGGCGGTATGGGCGGCGGCGGGATTTCCGCTGGCGTGGTCGGAGGAGGAAGGAGAGAGAAGGGAGGCGGGCTGGGCTGCGCTGGGCCGGAGAAGGAGTTGGGCCGCGACGGGCTGGTGGGGGAAGGAAGTGGGTTGCGCGAGGCTGGGCCGGGAAAGCGGGCGCGGCCCGGAAGAAAGAAGAGAAAGAGAGAGAGGAACTGGGCCGGCTGGGGAAAAGAGGAGAGGGTGGCTCAAAAGAAAAATAGATTTGATCTTTACTGGATTTCGAACTTTGAAGAATTTCAAATTCGTACAAAAACGAAAACTGATCAAACACTCAAAATAAATCCCAATAAAAATCTCAAAAATGCATATGATAAGTTTTGTGCAAGTTTTCAAAAAGAAAATTTTTAAATTTGAGGTGGTTTGGCTAATTTTAATCACACACTTCCTTTTAATTTCTTCTAAATTCGAAAAATTCAAATTTTTAGTGAATTTCATCATGGGCAAAAATTGGGTGTGACAGATCTACCCCACTTAAACAGAATCTCATCCTCGAGATTCAAACTATCTAGCGAAAAGGGAAGAGCAGAAAGATCTTTGCTCTTGTATCTGTTTCCAAATGATCCACTGATTTCCATATTGCTAACTTTGGAGTGGGGCCTACCCCACTTAAAAGACTTTGACCCAGGAAGATCGGGGTTCTTGAGCAAACCGGTTGAAAACCACATGCAGTAATAGTTTCAAGTTCCGAATGAAAGCAAGGCTCCAAAACCCAAATATAACTCGTGGACGAGTTGGGTTGTTAAGGTACTCACCGGGGACAACTTCTGGTGCTTCATTAGTTTCTCGAGCGTTGATATGGTTTACTCGGCTTCGACCGGTGGCTTGGCTGCTCCTTTGCTGTTGTCCGGAGGATTGTTGTCCACTGCGTCCAACTCCTGATGCTGCAGTCCTATTGCTTGCCTGGTGTGACTGAGTTGGAGCATTATTCTGATTCAAGTAAGGACATCTAGCAATCATATGGCCTGGCTCGCGGCAGTGAAAGCAGGTCCTCTTGTCATTGTTATTGGGCTGGGCAATGCTGGAACTGCTCCTCTGCTGACTACCAGATATTTGGTTACTATATGCTGGGGCTGAGCTCGGTTGATTGGACACTGAAGTTCTGTACTGCATTGTTGGCTGATACCTTGATTTCTGAAAATTATTATTAGACCTTGATTTCTGGTTTCTTTCCTGCTGCTTGAATTTCTGATCATTGAATTTGCGCTTTCTGTCCTGCTCAATGTGGGAGCGTGCATCCTCCAAAAGAAGTGCGCGGTTCATGAGAGTGTTGAAATCTGGATATATGTGAGTGACCAACTGCACTCTCAAACTAAGACTGAGTCCTTTCCTGAAACGATCCTGTTTCTTTTTGTCAGTACTGACCTCTTCAGGTGCATAGCGTGCTAGCTTCATGAACTTTCTAATATACTGATTCACTGTCATAGCTCCTTGTTTCAAGGAGCGGAACTCTTCAGCTTTCATTTCCATAATACCCTCAGGGATGTGGTATCTCCTGAATTCCTCCTGGAATTCCTCCCAAGTGATAGCCTCAGCATCTTCTGTAGCTTCACGATAGTTATCCCACCATTCGCTTGCTGCTCCTGTGAGCTGGTGAGACGCCAGGATAACCTTCTCTCTGTCATTGGCATTAACCACTTGCAGTTTCTTGATTATGCCTCTTAGCCAATCATCTGCTGCTAGAGGATCTTCTTCAACACACTCAAAAGTTGGCGGTCTGAGTCTCATAAATTCTGACATCTTGGTCTGTGGACCTGGTGTACGGTCCAGAAGTCCTTGGGCGATAATCTCCATCAGACGAGTCTGATTGTCCATCACAGCCATTAGGTTGGTGACAGGTGCTGCAGGTATTCTTCCTCCTCTTCTACCACCTCTACCACGGTTCTGTTGTCCTCCACCTCTGTGCTGATCATTATTTTCTCCAACCTCGTCTTGTACTTCCTGTTGATTTTGGCTTACTTCCTCTTCCTGGTGATCTTGTTCATTGTCATGTCTGCCTCCACCTCTACCTCTGCCACGCTGATTATTGGTTCTCCCTCTACCACGTCCACGCCCTGCATTGTGGGCGTCATCCTGATCATTTTCTTGAGCGTCACGCTCTCGGCGTTGGCGCTGCTGAATTCTGGCAGATCTTTTGGGAGGCATCTGCTCGCTGAAATAGGAAAGGTGAGAAGGGATTACGGAGAATCTAGATCTAAGAGCAGAACAAGATAGTGGAAAAGAATTTCCAAAATATCTCGCGCACACTCAAACAAGAAAAACCATCATCAATACATCATTACAACAATCACAACATCATAACAGGGGCTCGATCACACATATTCAAGTCCTTCTATATAGCAGGACTCGACGGTTAAACCTAGACAACCGGACTCGACAGCAAGGTGACACTAAGTACAACGGCACTCCACAGTCTAACTCGAGAGCCGCTGTTGCTTGGTGTTGACGGGCCTTCTGATGGCTTGTCTTCTGCAGATTCTTGGTTTGACGGAAGACTCTTGTATTTTTGACTTGTAGTTGTCGGGACTGGAGAGATCAGATTTCTTTGCTGAGGGCTTCCCAACGGGTGCGACCTTTTGGAAGAAGGGATTTTCCAAAATGGAAGCGAAGTAAATAGAAAAGTTTTACAAATAGTTTTTAGGTATAAAGTATCACTCATTCTCACTCGATCCAACCTAGGGTTCAACCTACGGGCAAGTATGGCTCTGATACCACTCTGTCGTACCCCATTTCTGGAGCACTAGCGCTTACCGTATCAGTCCCTGGATCAGACGCTGATACGACGCTTACACAGAATGACATCACAGTCTCATACCCTTTTATAATATTACCAAGTCTCATACAAGCCTTTTATTATACAAAAGGTCTTACAACAAGGCCAGCGGCCTGACCACAAGAACAGACAACACACTGACTAGCTGCTACAGCAGCAGCACTAGACTACTACTCCAGCGGAAGACGGAACGGCACCACTCCAACAGGCAGACTTGCGTGCAGGCTGAACCCTAATCTTCATCTTCAACTGCTTCAAGCTCTGACTCACCTTCTGAATGATTGAAGCAAGAGTGAGTACTTAAGGTACTCAGCAAGCCTAACACGAGGGGTAAGTTATGCAAGGGAGTTCATCAAAGGATAGGCTTGTGGTTATATCAACGAGGCAAGAAAGCCAAGTTTATGCAAGGTTGTTTTGAAAACAAAGCAGTTCGCAATCTAATCAAGTATCTGTAGAGATTAGTGGGGTTGGGCGGCCCTGGGGGAGTTACTGTCCATCCCGCCAGTGCCTCAAGTTTTATCACTGGCCGACAACCAGCACACGGCTCCAAACCGGGGTATTCCGAAAACACGCCAAGGATAACTCACACAGAAATCTAATTATAGTGTGGCCGATGCTTTCGCGTTGTCCAATACCGTGGAGCACGGCTTTCCGGAAAGTTTCTTAACCTTGGCCAAGGGTGCACAAATTTCCCCACAAGGTGGTCCAGTCCTCCCTATCGTCATAGTTTGGACTGTCCCACTAAAGGTTCCATACCTACTTTGTACCACCACGGCATCCCCCACGGACATCACCAGAGGCTTCACAATCAATAATATGGCCAGTCATAAATGCCGGATCTCGAACACCCACCAACGAACGAGTCTTCTCCTGGGACTCCGTTGCAATCTCCTGCCTCCGGGGGGTACCGGGTGAGTACTAGTAGGGTGTGGTTCCAATTCCGCGCCCATTCACGGCTTGTGGCTGCGCGAGGGGTGCTAGGCAAAGGCGGCACAAGAACCGGTCCTTATACGACCGAACCAGGCATCTTCAATAGCCAATCCACAAGTGGAAGGGCGTCCCAGAGATAGCCTCCCCACTGAGGACTACCTCGCCTGATCCCGTCACAAAGATCCCCCATTAGGGTTGCACTTATTATTATACCACCCAATTTCACATTTACACACACCACCAAGACGCACGCATTTTACACGAAAATCATGTGAGCAGTATTAATTAAACACATATGGTGAGAGTCCTAAGCGGCAAAGCAATCCAACATGTCATTAAGGGATTTAATGACGTTGGTTCCTAGGGTTAACAAGGGATCAGGATATATTCAAGTCAAGGCAGGCAATCAAATATTGCATAGGACCATTCTAGCCTTTAAATTCATTTAAATACCATGCAATTTATTTATAAACAGCTCTAATTAGGATATTTGCAAACATAGGATCAATATGATCAAAGGGAGTTAGACTTGCCTTCACCAAGCTCTTCTTCTTCTAAGTCCTCGTATTCCAAATCCTCAGACTCTTCTTCAACGGCTTGATTATCTAGCGATAAAAGAAAATAAATCTACCGCTCAAGCAATGAACGAGCAATAAATCAAATAAATCCAAATAGAGATCAAGGTTAGATTGGATCTGGTGGTAATGAATAGAGGATGATTTTAGATGAATTTTGACGAAAGAATCGCCAAAATCGGAGTTTAAACGGAGGAGATATCAATTATTAAATTTTTGAGAAAGGAAAATTAATCAGGATTAAGCCAACTTAATAAGGCATTGCCATAATCCTAATTAATCTGGAGTGATCAAGGGTTGGAAAATGTTTAGAAGTGAACAAGGTATTTTTGGGAATTTTCTGGGATTTTTCTGATGTTGGAAAATGATCGAAATAGGATTCTGTGTACACTATCGGTGTGGACTTAGTATTTTCAGCAGGTGTGAGAGGTTGACACGTGGGTCCAGGGGACCTGGGAGCTTGTTTGCAAGAGTAGAAGTGCCTTGAGGGTTTATTTGCAAGTGTGGAAAGATTCTGGGGACTTTTTGGTAAAGACAGAAAGATAACAGGGACCTATTCGTAATTTTGGGAAAGTTCAGGGGTCTCGGTGTAAAAAGATAGGGGCCAAATTGTAATTATAGAAAAGTATAGGGACTTTTCTGTAAGATAGGACCAAAACATAAATATGGAAAAGATTGAGGCTTATCTGCAAAAATACATGGCTGGGAAATTTCTGTGATTTTTGGATTTATTTTTCTTTTGAAAAGTCTGTGGACTGGGTCCACGGACTCGTGGACCGGGAATGGGCGGCGGTCCACCGGTCCACGGTGAACCCTGGCGTCGCGCGCGGCGGCGCGTCGCCGGAAACGTCGCCGGCGGCGGCTGCAACGGGCGGAAAGGGTCGGGAAGTGGCCCTAGGGCATCTACGCGCGACGGCGAACTCGGGCGTGGGTGGTGTCGTCGACGTCGACCATCGGAGCGGCGGCGCGGGCTCGCCGGAGTTCAAGGTGGCGGCGGCGCGCAAAGGAAAAGGGAGAGGGGAGCGGTGCGGGTGAGATTTGGGCTAGCGCGGGAGGTGTGTGAGGGTGTGGCGAACCAATGCGCTACACAGCTGGGCCGGGCACGGCCGGGAAGGCGGCCGGCGGCGAGTGCTTCGGCGGCGGGTGGTCGGAGCTCGGGGAGAGAGGTCGTGCGCTAGGAAAGAGAGGGCGAGATCATGCGCGAGAGAGAGAGGAGAGCTTGGCGGTGCTCACCGAGCTCTTGGACTGGCAAGGGAGCGACGGAGGTGTGCCGAGGCCGGAGGGGAAGGCGGCGACGGGGTGGTTCGTCGTCGATCTCCGCCCTCGATCTCGGTTGCGCGAAGAGGAGGGTGCAACGAGGTCCAGCGTGGAACGGGGACGAGGAGGAGAGAAGGAAGAGGGAGTGGGGCTTCTCGGAGGCAGCGGAGGATCTCGCCGGACACCTCGTCGGAGTGAGGAGAGAGAGGGGAAAAGATGAGGGAGCTCGGGAAAGGGGGTTCGGCCCCTATTTGAAGGCCGACAAGGCGGTGGAGTAAGGCGGCGGGGGCTCGTCTTGACGGGCGCGGCAAGAAATCGTGGAGGCGGCGGCGACAGGAAGGCGGCGGTATGGGCGGCGGCGGGATTTCCGCTGGCGTGGTCGGAGGAGGAAGGAGAGAGAGAAGGGAGGCGGGCTGGGCTGCGCTGGGCCGGAGAAGGAGTTGGGCCGCGACGGGCTGGTGGGGGAAGGAAGTGGGTTGCGCGAGGCTGGGCCGGGAAAGCGGGCGCGGCCCGGAAGAAAGAAGAGAAAGAGAGAGAGGGACTGGGCCGGCTGGGGAAAAGAGGAGAGGGTGGCCCAAAAGAAAAATAGATTTGATCTTTACTGGATTTCGAACTTTGAAGAATTTCAAATTCGTACAAAAACGAAAACTGATCAAACACTCAAAATAAATCCCAATAAAATCTCAAAAAATGCATATGATGAGTTTTGTGCAAGTTTTCAAAAAGAAAATTTTTAAATTTGAGGTGGTTTGGCTAATTTTAATCACACACTTCCTTTTAATTTCTTCTAAATTCGAAAAATTCAAATTTTTAGTGAATTTTCATCATGGGCAAAAATTGGGGTGTGACAGGCTGGCAGTAGAGTTCGTGTGATGGTCAGGACAAGTGCCTAGAGGAGTGATCAACAAGAGGTTGAAAAATGATCGAGTCCTTATTATCTGAAATGATATTCTCTTGAGAAAGACCTAGCTAGGAAACCACGTTGCTCAGTAGTTCTCTCTAGCCCTAATTATTTGCTGACACAGATGAACCAACTCCAAAATTTCGGACACCAGCGAAACGCAGCTAGCATCTTCAAAACGTTGAAATGTTCGGTATCAGAACAGTCATGCAAGCCCAATTATCCTGATCCCTTCCAAGCCCGCAGTGACATGGGATTGAATTCAAACCTTTGTTCATGGGGCTTAGTAAAACATACTACAAAAAAAGTGAAGGTAGACATTTGGTTCAGGAGGAAGGAAATGGGTATGGTACCACAAAATCAAGAGAGTCTTGCACTAATGGTGTGCTATATACTCCGTTCATTTCTTTATATAAGATATTTTTGTTGTTCAAAGAGAGAAATAGCAGAGGAAGGAAATATCAATTTTACCCCTTTTTTACTCTCTCAGCAGTCCAGTGCTAGTTGTCAAGTGAATATGTCCAGCCGGCGCACATTTATACTTTGGCGGGGAAAGGTCCGCTGCTAGAAATCAATATAAAAATAATATAACAAGAAAATAGTATTCGTATGCATGCTTTGGTCTGTTCTAGTAGCAAACGGCATCAATTCGACTCTTATTTGTGCATTTGTCATAGTAGAATGCCGATTTGTAGGTAAAATTGTACGCACAAACTTTCCCCATTCTTAACTAGGAGGGTGTCAGGCGCAAGCAGGGTCGAGCATCAAGTGGAAGGTTTATCTACTCCGATTTTCTTTTACCAGCAACTGCCACCTGCAGGCTGCAAGGTTAGAGGGTCTGAAACTTCAAGTTGTTGTAAGTGAGAACATGGCTTGTTCTTTAATTTGGCAGTCTCGCAACTCGTTCAATGTAGCTAGAGAGTATATGGGCGGCGGTGTATGTTTCATCGCTGTCTTGCGCAGATCCTTGCCCACGAGTGCTTGGTATAAGGCTGCCGACGAAGCGGTTGGAGCTCAACGGCGACCAGACGGATCAAGACGCCGGCAGTCCTGCTGCTCAGTGTGAGTAGCATTTCTCTCAGCTCAGGTTCGACGAACGTATTCACCGAGACGTACGACCTCTGTGAAATGGGTCGTCTCCATTGAATTGAAACTCGTGAATTCCTGTAGTCACGCTCAGTATTACTAGGGCCCCATTCGGTTCCCCCTCTAAAGTGCTCTCTAAACTTTACCCCTCTAAAGTAAAAAGAACCTTACTATTTAGGGGTATTAAATAAAATTTAATTACAAAACCTTTCTGCAGATGGGCGTTATTTTTCGAGACGAATCTAACGAGCCTAATTAATCAATATTTTGACACAGTGATGCTACAGTAACCATCGTCTAATCGCCGCTTAATTACCCTCATTACGTTTGTCTCGCGAAATAGAGGGGGGGTCCTGGACTTAGTTTTGTAATTTGACTTTATTTAGTACACATAAATCATGCCGGCATTATTGATGTGACAGCTACAGTAACTTTATAGCCCTCTAAAACGCATCCGAACGCCACCTAGGTACAAGAACATGAGATAAGTCTGCAATTTTCTGGTCTTTGAGTGCTCTATTTTGACACGGTGTGGTGGTCCTTTTCTGTAGGGAAAGGTCTAGACAAACGAACCCGCTGACGAAACCTCTACGAATGAGGAACTGGACGGGTCCTGCTCTGTCTCTCTCTCTCTCTCTGTCTCTCTCTCTCTCTCTCTGATTTCTCTCTCTCTCTCTCTCTCTCTCTCTCTCTCTCTCTCAGGTTTTGCGCTGAAACTTCGTAATCAAACTCGAGCTCTCCTGGCCAAATCTACCTCTGCACGCCATTGCTCATTCCTCGCGCTCTCATCCGGGCCTCTCGCGAGTGATGGCTAAGGAGGTGTTCTACTGTATGAAAGTTTGGCATGCTCGCCGTTGTCGCGGGAGTGCTCTGGCTTGGCAAGAGTAGCAAGGACTTGTTCTCAAAAAAAAAAAAAAAAAAAAAAGAGTAGCAAGGACTGGGTGGCAGCAGCGGAGGACTTTGGTGGCGCACTTGTGAAGATGTAAGGCAAGCTGGAGAAGCCCAAAGCCCCAAATTGACATGGAGTTAGCCCAATGCAAACCATGTCAAGCGTAGTGAGCTCAAAATTTAATGGCTCGCGCGGATATCAAGCACGAAAAGAATTTTATGTCAGTGCTGTAAGCTCAGATATGAATTTAACAGGCCAAGCAGAAGATGGCAACTTAATGATCCACAACAAACAATATTCTTTTAGGACCTCATCTTCCAATAATAACTTATTACTTATTTTTAATGTTAAAAATGTTTGCACTAGAATTTTGAGAAGTGCAGAATTGCAGATCCCTTGAGCAAAAGTGAAATATATAAGTATAATCCAAACATAGGTCTTTTACTCATCTTTATAAACTACTCTGATTGATCCCACAAAGACCTAGCTAGGTTTATCGGGACTACTTTATGAATCAGAGTAGTTTATAAAGATTGAGCACTGCCGGACACGCCTTCACGCTGTGGTTTATATTGGTCTTCCCTAGGGCCTTGAGCACAGCCGGCCGCAATGTTGCCCTGCAATATCAATATAACTTGTATACTATGATTGTCTATTTTAGTCCCTCGAACAATTCACTTTGTCCATTTGACTCGCTAAATGATATCTAACTCAATTTACTCCCTCAAACTATTCAAGTCAGTGTAACTCCCCTGAACACATCACGTCTACAAACTTTTTTATGCTTTTGTTCCCCTTCTCTGCCACACGCGCATATTGCCCTGCATAGAAAAACGCAGAACCCATATTCACCAGCTGGCGGTAGAGTTCGTGTCATGGCCAGGACAAGCGCCTAGATGAGTGATGTACGAGAGGTTGAAAAATGATCGAGCCCTAATTATCTGAAATGAAATTCTCTTGAGAAAGACCTAGGAAACCACGTTGCTGAGTAGCTCTCTCTAGCCCTAATTATTTGCTGACACGATGAACCAACTCCAAAATTTCGGACACCAGCGAAACGCAGCTAGCATCTTCAAAACGTTGAAATGTTCAGTATCAGAAGTCATGCAAGTCAAATTATCCTGACGCCTTCCAAGCCCTCAGTAAAATGCATTGAATGCAAACCTTTGTTCATGGGGCTTAGTTAAACATAATACAAAAAAAATGTAAGGTAGATGATTTGGTTCAGGAGGAAGGAAATGGGTATGGTACCACAAAATCAAGATCGTCTTGCACTATCAGTGGTGCTATATACTCTGTTCATTTCATTATATAAGAGATTTTTGTAGTTCAGAGAGAAATAGCAGTGGAAGGAAATATCAATTTTACCCCGCTTTTACTCACTCAGCAGTCCAGTGCTAGTTGTCAAGTGAATATGTTCAAGTTGTTGTTATAGCCGGCGCACATTTATATACTTGGCAGGCAAAGACCCGCTTCTAAATCGTTTCAACGCCACCCTCTCTTCCCACCATGTTGCCCTTCCACCACCTATGATGTTGCTGTCCGGCCTACACCCCCACTGATTTGCCATTTGCCGTCACCGATTTCACGTCAGTATTTAATAATTTTTCCCTAAATTACGCTTGTATTATTAATACTACTTAAAAATACTAGTGGTATTATATTTAAGATTGGAGGAGAACTAAGCTGGATCATCGGACTTTAAATACCACTAGGATATACAGGTGGTATGCATGATACCACTAGTATAATAATAGTGGTATTGGCCTCCGTAAAACTCCACTTGAATTTTTGTTACTTGTGAGTTACATGGTCTTACAGGAATCCAAGCCACCTCATGTGTGATACAACAACAACAACGTACAAAGCATTTTTATCCCAAGCAAGTTGGGGTAGGCTAGAGATGAAGCTTGCGGGAACTTGCCAACAAGAGAGGCAAAACCAATAAGAGATGCAAACCAACAAGAGATGCGAACTAACTAAAAAAAGGATAGAACGGAATAAAAAGAGAAATAAGAGAGAAACAAGAGATGCCACCTCATGTGTGATATCATTTTTAAACAATATCTGATTTTCTTTTAAGTATTGCATGGCTAGTTATTCTACGCTTGGTTGACAGGGAAGAAGTTTCACAATGTCGGAAGTATGTTTTAAGTCGAGATGGATCTTTGTGGAAGGCTCCCTTTGTTTTGTGCTGAGAATTCTGTTGTGCTTAAGGCAAGCAGGGGGATTCTCCAAAAGCGATCCTCTTTCTGCTATGTGCCGAAGGACTGTCTAGCATGATAAAATTTGCCGGACCACTCTGCCACATTGCCAGTGCTGCCGTCATGCTCGGCCGCCATGGCCAGAACCGGCACCGTGCACATTGCACCACCGCTACTCCACCGTGCAGTCACCGCGCCGTCGAGCATGTCCACGCAGCCGCCGCGCCCTCCGCTGCACGACCGCCGCCGCCATGCCCTCCACTGCGCATCTGGCTGCCGCAGTACCTCCTGCAGCCGCCACACGTACCCCCGTCAAAACAGAGGAGACGCCATCGCCACGAGCTGCCGGCACGACCTGGCCAGTTCATGGACTCGTGATCCTTTGCTGAACGCATCTTGCTCGAGATGGACAGCTAGCTACCAGGGCCTCACCGCTGCCATCCCGGCAAACCACGCGGTTTCCGGTGGCTCGCTATGGCGGCTAGTTCTCATGCTGTGACGCGGCAGGGAGGGGGTGAGGGGCGGCGGCGGCGTCTAGGGTTTCGTCCGCCGCCGTGTCGTCCGCGTGGGAGCGATGCGGGGGCCGAAGCGTTCCGTTTTGCATATAACTAGTAAGGTTGCCAGCGCATTTGCGCGGCTAGTGAATGAGTCATTAATAAGGTACTGTATTATATATTACATACCTCATTTATATTTTGATGTCTTATTTTTATGTTTCCTTATCATTTTTTAATGGCAATAGTCCATGACTTACGAACTTATATATAATTATTTTGGGATACTTTTCGTAGTTGTCATGCTGTGTAGTTTGGAAACTTGTTGAGGATCTGTGTCTATTTATTCCTACTGGAAGTGATGATAAGCCCTTGAGAGGAACATGGTGACTCTTTATTATTTTCTTCTGCAGATATTAACATAATTGATAAATTTATAAACTCACAAATTGGTTTTTTTGGACTATTTAATACAATGATGGACATTTTATAAAAACATTAAAGGATGATATATTTGTTTGCCACTGTTTTCTGGGCGGATTTAATTGACAGCCATTAGTTCCAACTTTGTTTCTTAAACTATTCTGGCAGACAGAGCAGAAAAATATTGATCTAAGTACTTCCTCAAACTGAGTAGTTGGAAGAGAAGAAATTGTCTGATCACCTCTTTGTTGAAAAATACTACTGCTGCATGTATGACCGATGACGCTGAAGTCACACGCGGAATTGCTTGCTCAAATGAAATCAGAAGATAATTGCTGAATTCACATGCATAACTGCTTCACCTTGGACAAAAACAGTAAAGAATTCCCATGTCAAGAGCATACAGCTCGCTGGGCAAATGCAGGCTTGCGGTGCTGCAATTTCGTGCCGGCATGGCACCGCCATGTGTACCCATGAGAAAATGTATCGTCTTTGCTAGCTCATCACGCGGTCGAAAGCTAGACTTCTTTATTGCTGCTGCTTCGCTCCTTCATGGGAGTACAATGCCAGCTAGAGCTCATTCGTATGGTTTCTTGGCCGTAAAAAGGAGAGGCTATATGTATATCTTATGAAGGTACCAAAGTCTTCGTATGATGGAGGATTGCATGCTCTCGGCCACTGACTGGCAACAAAATTACTAAAAACCTAAACTCACAAAACTGCAACAACGATGAACTTGTTGACTCAGCGCTTTGAATCAGTGATAGGAGAAACAAAAGAATAATACGTGAAGAGTACTGCCGATTGCCGCACCTGATGGCTCTACCTAGTTGTAGTAGATGGAATACGTGTCAGGCTCATATTGATCGTTGGTGTGCTCTTGACAGAGGTCTCATGGCCGTACGTGGAGGTTCTTGACGGAGGTCTCGGGGCCATATGTGGATTTTTCGAAAAATAATTTCATCTGTGTCGTTGTGCTTGCAGGGCTGGCTCCCTGGACGTGCCAAGGTGAATGGCAAGATAGTCATGCATCTGCCTCCTGACTCGAATATGGAGCTGATAGGTCCACAAATTGAAATAGCTAGGAGGAGGTACGTGCTAAGGATCTACCTCCGTCCCTGCTGCGAGCTCCCTTGCCTCCTGTATTTATAGTGATATACTTCAGCCATATTTGGGTCCCTCCAAAGAGTCGTTCTGGATGCTTTGGATCCTGGACTGAAGTGGAGATCAAGCTGCTGAAGCTTGCAGCCTCGAGAGAGCCCATATTTTATTGAAAAACTTGAGAATCCCAGCAATGAACAGCAAGATCGCTGCCAGCAGAAATCACACCGCCGGACCATGACCTGAAATACACGTACATGGCCACCGTGACCTGAGACACCATGGTCACGATGTGCCGCCTCCACAGGTTATTGTCCTCGACGCTGTACGATGTGAACACATGGAGGCCGCCGAGGTAGAGCCGTAGAGGAGGAGGACGGGCGCCCACAGCACCTCCCTGTACGGCGCCGGAGCCGGCCAGCAGCTTTTGGCGACTGATCGAAGAGGGTGCGGCGCTGGGGTTGAAGCCGTGGGGTACGATGACGTGAGGAGAAGTATTCGTGATTAGATAGTTAGGAAAGGCTATTTGGCAATAGCAATTGTAGGAAACTGTCGTAGGGGTAATTCAGTATCTAATTATTTTAATGGCCTTGGTGGGTAATTTTCTCTTCTTATTTTCTCATATTAACGTCGGAATTTCTAGGCCTTTAGAGTGAACATGATGGTTCCATTTCGTGGTCAATTATATATATAACTAGTGAGGCTGCCCGCGCATTTGCGCGGCTAGTCTGGTTTCATACAATTATTATTATTATTATTATTATTATTATTATTATTATTATTATTATTATTATTTTGGACTGATATTTTTAAAAATTGTTTGACACCTGTATTTTTTTGTTAGTTCATTATCTTTGCTTTTTTAGTAATTGTTATACTATATCTTCCTTAAAGAGTTTTTTTGTCTCAAAGTGTGGCAGCATATCACTGTTTTTTCTAGTGTTGTTTTCTCTCTGCTTATTTCAGTTTCAGCAGCGTCTTTTTGTCTCTCTCTCTCTCTCTCTGGTTTTGATTTTCAACCGGTGCTACTGCATTTGTATCTTTGGATTTGACTTTCCACTGAAGGATATGAATTTGGGTGGTGACCCTTCTTCTCTCAGCATATCCCTTTTTCTCTCTGTTTTTCCTGAAATTGGATCCACACATGCTCTTATATGTACTAGGCATGGTGAAGTGGCACTAGAGCATGAATTTACTGACCATGACTTGGAGGATTATGTCGAGCCAAACATGCTAGGTAAACTGTTACCATTTCGGCTGACTGTAGAGCTTCCGGAAGATGGGTCCAGCTCAGGAGCACCACCCACCACCCACCACCCCACCACCGGCAACCCAATCACCGTCGGCCAGCTGCTCCGGCGACCGGCGCCACCAACCCAGCTCCCCAAAATCACAGCGCGCTCTCACACCCAGTCCATCAGCTGCGTCGGAGGCTCTCGACCTGCTCTACTTCTCCAGCCCGGAATCGGCGGGAAGACTAGAAGAAGAAGAAGAGGACAGAAAGGGGGTCCGATCTACAGAGAAAGAAGACAGAAGAGGACCAAGTGGGGGAGAGGAGAAGATACAGAGGGCCCCCAAGCTGCGCTTGCAATCCATCCTAGTGAAGCCACAACAACGAATCTCCTACAGGGATGTGGTGGTCAGACAAAAAGTTACAACGAGAAAGAAGGACCAGGAGGGGTATCCAGAGAAGCAGCGCAGAGGATGGGAGCAGGAACAGAGCAGCAGAGAAGAGGAGTGGAAGGAAGTTAAAGCCAAGTACTGGTGGAGGAGAAGAAAGCCAAGAACTAAAGAAGGAAGCAGTAGCAGCATCCAAGCCGACCACGTCGGAGAAGCCAGGCCAGCAAGAGAAAGGCTCTTCTCTGCCTCGCACAACAGCTTCTCTGAGTGGTTCAGAAGAAGAGCAGCTGGGAAGTGCTTCAAGTGTCTTGCCGGTGACCACAAAGTGGCTGACTGCAGAGACCCGCCGAAGTGCATCTTGTGTTTCCGTTCAGGACACAAAGCAAGAAGCTGCAAAACTCAACACCGACGGCAATCTGCCGCCCCACCAATCAAGGAGAGGAGCAGAAGCAGCACTCAAGCTGCCCAAGTCGGAGACGCTAGGCCGGCAAGAGAAAGGCCCCGTTCTGCCCTGCACAACAGCTTCTCTGAGTGGTTCAAAAGGAGAGCAGTTGGCAAATGCTTCAAGTGCCTTGCCGGTGATCACAAAGTGGCTGATTGCAGAGACCCGACGAGGTGCATCTTGTGTTTCCGTTCAGGCCACAAGGCAAGGAACTGCAAAACTTACCACCGTACATGCCCGCCGGCGACGACGAGGTCCGAAGGCGGAAGCACCGTAGCAACGAGGGGCCCGCAGGTTGGTGAAGATCATTCAATGCAGAACACACTAGAAGAGGCATTCATGGCAAGGAAGTTGGTCAGAGAGCCGTTGGAGGAGGATTCATGGTGGTGGGACCCCATGGTACAGGAGGCGGAGATATGCAAGGCGGCGTGTTTGCTATCCGCGCCTCGGCTGGAACAGGGTGAAACTGAAATAGGCCACACGGGCCTCATGAAAGGTGGGCCTGGAGAACCAGCATTTGAGGATAGGGGCCAAGGAAAATTTTTGGAGGAAATACAGGAGAGTCAGACTGGGCCGCTGGCGGATCAGTCCAGAGAAGAGGAAAGAGGCCAGGTGGAGCAGCACGGGCCACTTTTGCATGGGTTGTCGCACCAGGAGGAGATGAGGGCCCGGCTGGATGGTGGGCAGACACAAGCAAGACAAAGGAAACAGTGTGCAGAGGGAAGCATAGATCAACACGAGGGGCAAAACTCGATAGCAGATGCTAAATTGGAGGCTAGGTGCAGTGAGGAAACAAACGGAACTAAAGCACGCGAGGAACCAGAAGCGGAGAAGGACAGAACGGCAAGGAATAATGAAGTGGAGAGAAGAGCGGCACCTAATGAAGGAGAAGAACGCAACAGCATTATACCTTTCGCAGCCTCAATTACTGCGAAACTAGCGAAGCCAATCCTGCAGGCGCCAAACAAAAGGGCGGCAGCCAAGGCGATCACTCCAAAGACGGCCAAAGCAGCCGTGGACACACCGCGACGCAGCGACCGGATCGCAAAAAGAGCAGTGAAGAACAAAACGACGGAACAGCAGGCCACCGAGCTTCTGATGAAGAGGTTAGGTACCCTCTCGCCACATAAAGAGCCTGATGAGAAGGCGCACACGCACTTGGGGGAACAGTTTGCAACGCCACTACCAAATGAGAAGATTGCAGATCTTCGCGAGCTCTTTGGTCTAGAAGCAGGGGGGAAGGACTGCCTAAATGCACTGGTTGCCGAAGCAGGGGAAGAGGCCTAGGTCGTTCTGGTCGGACCTGGCATCAAGATTAATGGAAGCAAGCAGAAAACAGAAGGATGGTCGAATGGTGGGTTGCTGTCAAGGCAAACACAAGGAGGAGACTTATCCCTTGCCAATGAGCCGGTGCTTGAATAAAGGTGGGCTTAGGTTAATCCATGAGTGACCAAAATTGTATTATTCTGAACTGGAATGTAAGGGGATTGAACAATGGGGCTCAGAGGAAGGTGGTCAGAGACCAAGTGCAAGACACAAGATGTACCATAGCTTGCCTGCAAGAGACGAAGATGGAGCATATAGATGATAAAACAGTGGCTGAAGCACTGGGAAACAATTTTTCTGAGCAATATGTTGCATTGCCATCTTCAGGGGCAAGTGGAGGAATTCTACTAGCAGTGCACAAGGACTTCTATTCTCTGAAACAGATACAGTTGGGGAACCACTCGATCACAGCAGAGCTAGAGTCCACGATGGCACCGGTGTCGTGGTGGATCACTACTGTATACGGGCCACAGGGTGACAATGCCAAACTAGAATTCCTACAAGAAATGAAGCAAATAAGGCAAATAGCAGGAGAGAAGTGGTTGATAATTGGAGACTTCAACATGATTTTGCAGGCACAAGACAAAAACACGAACAACCTGAACCAAAGAATTATGGGAGCTTTTCGGAATGCAGTGAATGAGATAGAGTTGAGGGAAATCAAACTCACAGGCAGAAAATACACGTGGAGCAACAGCCGCACACACACACGTATTGACAGGGCTTTTTGTACAATGGAATGGGAAGAAATGCTACCCAATTGTGACCTGCAGGCAGACTCATCTGCATCTTCAGACCATTGTCCGCTGATCTTGGTAGGAGACACAGCAAGGATAGTGTACAGAGGCTTCCGTTTTGAAAGTCTCTGGGTAAAGCTGCCGGGATACAAGGAAATAGTGACAGAAGCTTGGAACCAACCAACGGGAGTGTACAACGCTTTTCTCAATCTGCACATAAAAATGCAGCGCACGGCCAAGAAACTCAAGCAGTGGGCAAGGAGTAAACTGGGAAGGAACAAACTACTGATGACGGCGGCAAAGCAGCTCATCGGGATTTTTGAAGTGGTGCAGGAATGTAGGGATTTAAGTGAGGACGAAATAACTCTAAAACATGACCTCAAGAAGAAGTTGTTGGGCCTGGCTGCAGTTGAAAAGCTAAGGCTAAGGCAACAATCTCGTCTAACATGGCTAAAAGCAAATGATGCCAACTCAAGGCTGTTTTTCTTGAGCGTGAATGGCAGGAAGAGGAAAAATCACATCAAAAACCTGCATACGGACCGAGGGCAGCTGCACACACATCAAGAAAAAGCGGAGGAAATCTACAATCACTTCAGTGGACTTTTTGGCAATCCGGCAGAAAGAGAGCTCACCCTGGACTGGGACAGATTAGCCATAAATCACAACCTGCAACATTTGGAAGAAGCATTCACAGAGGATGAAGTGCAAGAAGTAATCATGGACATGCCTCCTGACAAAGCGCCTGGACCGGATGGATATATCGGGATATTTTTCAAGACTTGCTGGCACATAATAAAACAGGACATTTTGGCGGCAGTGAATCTATTTTTCAATCAGCATAGCCATCAGCTAAACCTTCTGAACTCAGGCCACATCGTGCTGATCCCAAAAAATGCAGAGGCAAAGAAAATTGGAGACTATAGGCCGATCAGCTTAACGCATAGTATCGCAAAGCTAATCTCCAAGCTGATCAAAAAAAAGCTTGCTGGTTCCCTAGACACACTAATTTCAAAAAGCCAAAGTGCTTTTATAAAAAAGAGGAGCATCCATGATAATTTTCTCTTTGCACAAAACCTGATTAAAGAACAGCACCGGGCCAAGAAACCAACTCTGTTTTTGAAGCTAGACATAGCCAAAGCATTCGATACGGTGAGATGGGATTATTTGCTTGAAGTGTTACACCAGATGGGCTTTGGAGTAAAATGGAGGGAGTGGGTGTCAGCTCTGCTGGCATCGGCAAATTCCTCAGTGATGTTAAATGGGACAAGAGGGAGAGGCTTCAGGCACAGAAGGGGTTTGAGGCAGGGTGATCCATTATCGCCAATGTTGTTTATTCTAGCCTTTGACCCGCTGCAGAGGTTACTCCAGCTGGCCACACAAGAAGGAGTGCTGAAACCTATACAAAATGTGGCGGCCAAGTTCAGAATTAGCATGTATGCTGATGATGCCGCTTTGTTCCTTAACCCAACAAAGGAGGAAGTAACGGCGATCCAACAAATCCTTATGGTATTTGGTGCGGCATCAGGGCTTATGACAAATCTGAACAAATGTGCTGTATATCCGATCAGATGTGAGGGTTTAGACTTGGAGGAAATCATGAGCCCCTTCCCATGTGCAATTCAGTCTTTCCCATGCCAATACCTTGGCCTCCCACTTAGTACAAAAAGTTTGACAAAGGCCGAGGTGCAACCGCTAATTCAGAAGATTGCAAACAAACTTCCGGCATGGAAAGGGAGATTGCTGAATAAAACTGGCCGCTTAAACTTGGTGAATATGGTCCTTTCCTCCATACCAACCTACCATATGGCGGTGTTCGCTCTAAAAAAGTGGGCAGTTAAGAAAATAGACAAGATTAGAAGAAATTTTTTATGGAAGGGGGCAGAAGAGGCAAACGGAGGGCATTGCCTTGTTAATTGGAAAAGGGTGAAAAGGCCGAAAAAGCATGGAGGACTGGGTGTTCTTGACTTGACGATGTTTGGCAGAGCTTTGAGATTAAGGTGGTTATGGTTTGAATGGATGGACCCGGATAGACCATGGGCAGGAACCATGTTACCATGTGATGCAGTTGACAAACAACTGTTCAGAGCTAGCACAGTGGTCACAGTAGGAGATGGTAGAAGGGCAAGGTTCTGGCAATCATCTTGGCTAAATGGAATGGCGCCGATGGACATAGCCCCAAGGCTGTACAAACTGGCGTGGAGGAAAAATCTAACAGTGCGAGAAGAACTACAACAAGACAACTGGACGCGAGGGTTGTGGAGGATGCAGGATGCAGACACCATATATGAGTTCATCAAATTATGGGGTCTTGTCCAGCAGGTGCAGTTGAATGAGCAGCAGGACACCATTGTGTGGAAATGGACGGCAAATGGCCAATATACTACGAGGTCAGCATACATGATGCAGTGCCAAGGATCGTATAGCACATTTGACACAACAGCGGTATGGAAGGCTAGTGCGGAGGGGAAGCAGAAGTTTTTTGCTTGGCTGGCAATACAGAACAGGGTACTCACGGCAGACAAATTGGAAAAAAGAAACTGGGACTGCAACCCGGTTTGCCCATTATGTGACCAAGAAAATGAAACCGTGAGTCATCTGGCAATGCATTGCTGCTACTCGAAACAAGTGTGGCAATATGTCAATACTTGGAGACAATCAGCAGTATTTAGCACGCCTGAGCCAAGCAAAAGCCTGAAGGATTGGTGGAATGACTCAGTCATGGGAATTGCTGCTAGAGAGAAGAAAAACAAAGCTGCGATAATCATATACACAATTTGGAACATCTGGAAAGAAAGGAACAGGAGAATCTTCCAACAGCAGGAGATGACGCCGCAGCAAGTGTTTGGGCTAATCAGAGAGGAAATGAAGCAAAGGGAGCTTGCTTACGGACAGCACCGAGAAGAGTAGCTCGAGATCCTTATAATACTGTGATGTTGCTATCCTTAACTCTGTAATAAGTCATTTGTACTGAACCTTGTAACTGTTTTTTCTATCTTAAATGAAAGAGCAGTGCTCCTGCTCATTTATTCGAAAAAAAAAAATGCTCTTATATGTTGTTCAATGGTTATTTAGTCGGTTGTTTTCTTGTGACTTGGGCGGTAAGAACAGGAATCCATGGTAGTAAGTTTCTTTAACTGCTTTTAGTTTTTCGCCTGCAATGTGTTTGCTGTATTGCCTCACTGAGTAGTGCTATTACATATATATTGTTCTATCAATTTTTTTAGATAATTTTATTCATCGATTGGTTTGTATACATATTACAGTCTATCCAGTATTTGGTAAGAAAGAAAACATATAGATAAGACATGCAGATTTTTATTTATGGAGCTGAATACACAGTCCTGGGGAAGACTAACAGATAGACATAAAGACATGTATCGAGGATCTGCATGCATGTAAATTTTGAATGAGAATAGTTTTTTCTTAATGTTTATGTTCAAATTTATTATGAGCAACAAACTTAATAATAAAATCTTAGCGTTATTTGTCTGTATACATTAGAATTAGAGTATCTCCTTGTATACGATGGTTTTTGCCATGTTTTCTTCTTGGCTTTCCGCTTCATTGATCAGGACCTTCAGAGAATGCGATATTTAATTGACCATGGCAGAAGACTTGTTTGGACAAATAGAGCCCAACATGTTTAAGTGACTGACCTTGACTCTTGTTGACGTTCATAGCGAAGCAAACAGACAAATATTGTCTTCTCTTCAGCTTGAATGGCCACTTTGTATCGGTTGGTGTCATGATTATGCATCGTATATATCCATACTTTATCCCCCCACATGTATCCTTGTGATAATCTGTGCCTCAACAGACTTATTTTCAAGCCGAGTTAATGTCATTCTTGCGCCATTGCATAAACATGCAGCCTGGCACTAGTACAAAATGAGCCTAATATGACAGAGCTTTTTTTACAGTAGTGGCGGACACCCTGATTCCCGTCACTACAGTGAGCTGACCCTTATAGTAGTGGCGGACACTGCTGACATCATCAGATATATAGCTAGGAGTGACGGACGAAAATGATGTCATCACAGTTAGCCACTGGTAAACAAATATCAGTGACGGACATGCTGATGTCACAGCAAATGCAGTGGCGGGCGAGCCCATTTCCAGCCCAAAACGAACCCAAACCGTGCGTGCATATATAAACCAACGTCTCCCCCAACCCTACCTCATTCTCTCCCACACTCTCTCTCGCCGCCCTCCTCTCTCTCTCTCTCTCTCCCCCCCCCCCCCCCCCCCCCCTTCACAGCGCCGCCCTCTCTCTTCCCTCCACTTAACTGCGCCGCCCCTCCCCTTATCCACCGCGCCGGCGCGGCGGCGCCGCATCCCTCTCCCTTCCTCCACTGGCGTCGCTGCAGCTGCCTTCCCTCCCCTTCTCCCTTCCTGGCGGCGCGGGGGCGGGCAGATCCGGCCGGCGCGGCGCTTCTCCCGGGCAGCCATGGAGGGCCCTCTCGCCGGCGCGCGTGTGCGACGTGGTCGCGCGCGGCTCCGTCGAGGGGCTCCTCCGTGGTGCCTCGACCGTTCGAGCTCCTCCTCTTCGTCGACGACCTCGAGGCCGCACTGCTCCTCCCCTACGACCCGAGGATGGCGGATCTGGCGGCGGTGCTCCTCCCCGACGACCCGAGGGCGGCGGATCTGGCGGCGGTGCTCTTCCCCGACATGATGGCGGATCTGGCGGCGGTGCTCTTCCTCGACCATTCGATGACGGCGGATCCGGCGGTGTTGCCCCTCCCAGATGACCCGACGACGACGGAATTGCCGGATCCGGCGCAGCGGCGTCTAGGGTTCCAGCGTGCTGACCGGGTTGTGGAGGGCTAGGTCTGGGCCTGCCGGCCCGGCCACCTTTTTTTTTTAATTTCTCAGGTGCGTTCCAGTGGCGGACATGCCTTGCGTCACTATTTGCCTCCTCCTTCCAGTGGCGTAGCCTGAGTGGCGGACGGTTTGCCCGCCACTGCAGGTGCAAATCGTCCGCCACTAAAGGGTGTTTTTGTACTAGTGTGGTTTATGTTTTGAAGGAGCATCACTGGCATATCTTATTAATGACTATTTAGTCTTTTTATTTGTCTTCATCCACTCCGTGAATTTGTTTGTCTCCATCCACATATCTTATTAATGACTATTTTTTCATATATGTTGAATCAGGGGAAAAAAACTTGCTGTTCATTCTCAAGATGGAAAATTAGCCTTTCAACCGGTGGATCTTGATAGTGCATCTCAAACTGGAACAGCCGCCGTCATGCTTCAATTGTTGATATGTACCTCATCTCTAGGCATTGTCCTCTGCTGTACTGGTGAGTAAGCCAATCACATCTGAAAATTTGAAGATGAAATAGTATTAGAAAAATATGATTACAAAACTAAATGGTCACAGATATAATGGGTTAGTTACCTGACCACTGTTTATCTTCATTTTCTCTTTGTACCAATGTATCTTTAGTAGAAAATTCAAAATAGCATTTCTGAACTTTACATGATGCTTCTTTCACTTCCTTCACCATTGTATTACACATGAATACAATTTTTAGTTCATTCCTCACTGGATGGTATCTGGTGGAATTGTACTTAATTGCATATAAGAAATTTCCTTGACCTATTAAACTTTTCCATATAGTAGCATCAATTATTTCCTATTCAATAAGTCTATCAATGTAAAACAAAATATAGATTTCAATAATTTAAAACAGATGTTGAAAAAATATACCTTCTCATCTATTAGTATCATGTCCAGGCTCATAAGCTCTTGGGTTTGTTATCTACTGATTCCCAGACCTTATCACTTTGGCTTTAATACTCCATGTTTGTCCTTTTGTTGTCAACTGATCACTCAATTTTTGTATATGCCCTTGCCGTTCTTCCTCGCCTCTCAAAGTTACTTATAGATCAAGTCAAAATATGTTCATGATGGTGGTAAGCAAAGATGATTTGAGGCGTGCATATATCTAAGCCAACAATCAAGATATATTAATGATGGTGAATAGTAAGAAAAGATCATATGTTTTCGATCAGATTTTAGTGATGACCTACATGATTAGTGCGCATATGCATGCATCAATGGTATGAATATACACAGTAAGATTACTGATGCATGCGTATAAGCCAACAATCATCAGGCATATATTAATGATGCTGAATAGTGAAAAAAGATCATATGTTCTCGAGCAGATTTAAGCGACCCATAATGAATCAATATGTTGGTACATAGTGCTCACATGCATGTATGAATCTGCACAATAAAATACTTATGCATCTAAATAATGTGAGATGTTGTATAATGAGCAGGCATGAATAATGGAAGGGCATACAAAATCTTCATAAACTTATTTTATAGCCGGCTGTCCAAAGAACTTCAATTGAAGATCGAAACTTGCTAGGACATTAATTTCTCTGGCATGGTTCAGATAGAAAAAAGAGAAATTCATGTTCCTCTGTAAGTAAAAAAGAAGGTACCACAGTTTACTATGGTCTTGCGTGATGATGGTTCGAATCAATCTGCAAAGCTTTCAGAGTTGACCCAGCGAGATTGGTTCCGGCTGCGAGAATTATTTTGCCGAGTAATCTGTTGGCGAGCGTGAGACAAATCCATCCAGGCAAGAGCTATATTTTAACGCAACAACAAATCGGTTTCTGGTGAATCAGACTGACCTCTTCATGATGCGTGTGATGAAGTCCATCACGTACATATATGTTTTGGAGACCTATGGAGATGTACGTAGTTTCTCTAAGCGCGTTTGGCTTTTTCATTAGAGTCTCTCTACATGCATGGTTGGAGGAGTCCGTCATGTCGTGTAGGTAAGGAGTCCGTATGTACGGACTTGAACTTTGATCGACGAGGCTGGATTGTCTCTACGTCCGTTTGTATAGTATTTTAGTAAATAATAAAATATATGTTTGCGTATAAGGGTATTTTAGGTAACATTTTTCGTAATGACAGTGGTGGGTAATTTTCTCTTCTTATTTTCTCGGATTAACGTGGGGATTTCTAGCATTTTAGCGCGAACGTGGTGGCTCCTAGCATTTTACAGCGAACATTTCTTGGTCAATTATATATATAATAGATAGATAGATTTTCAGCACTTCTTTCTCAAAATGAAGAAAATCATTTGCAAGACTACCCACGTTCTAGTTTGCCAATTGATTGTTAGGAAATAAACCACGCCGTGTTTTGGCCATGGTGTGTGCGTGTGTCTGAGTCTTGCTGGTGCACGTGTTCGTGCTTGTGTTCGCGTCCAGCATCGAGTTTGTGTGCGTTGGGTCCAGCATGTTGTGTGGTGCGTGATGGTCAGGGGGTCGCGTCGAGCCGGATTGTGGCCGGATCTTCGATCGTGCGGCGACGAAGACGGATGCAGCGTGCGCAGGGATCGCGGTTAAGGCTGGTGGAGACCGATTCTCATGGAGAGTAGCGGCTCGGAGCGAGAGAAGTTCGGTTCGCCAGGAAGTGCGTTCGTGCACGTGAAGATCAGCGAGCTGGTTGCGTGGGGGGCTGCGTTGCGATGGGCTATAAGTCCGGTTGTAATCTTTGTGTAGTCTTTGTTCCGAGTCTTTGAGATTGAATAGAAGCCAACATACAGGCCGTTCGACGGCCGGGGTGTTCGGTGCCTGAAAAACCAGTGCTACTGTTTATCGTCTTCTACCTCCGTTCGTGCTTGAGTGAGAGAGATCGTGAGGCTCGGTTCCAACATTAATTCTGATGCTGTACAAGTGCCGCTTCAGGTACATAAATGCGTGCGAAAGGGCTTGTAGCCTACTGGTTACAAGAGCCTCAGTAGAACCTGAGGTCCTGGGTTTGACTCCTCGTGGTAGCGAATTTTCTAGGATGCATTATGCTTTTAGTGGTAGGCGACGCTCCCGTCGACAGCGAGGCGCCAGTGGTGACTTCGTCAATCTCGAGAATTTACCGGCTCAGTGGTCGAAGATGCTTATACGGGTAGGGTTTTGCGTGCGTGTGTTCATAGAGGTGAGTGTGCATGCGTTGTGAGTGTCTGAGTTATAGCTGTGTAATCGAGAAAAAAAAACATAAACGCGTGATATGCAAAGGAGGTCACATGGTGACTCAACAAAAATCCTATGGTCGGGGTTCAAACTGCGCAAAAGCCATTGGAAGTAAAGAAACCAGGTCGTCAAAAATCGCGCCAGCGCCTAGATATCTGGGCCTGAATAGGTGTAAATGAGTGTAACTCGAGCCCATGAGAGAAATACGACATGTAACCAAGTGACACGAGAGCTAAACGAGTGTAACTGAGCCGAGCCCGTGAGAGAAATACTACATGTGACCAAGTGACACGAGAGGTAAACGAGTGTAACTGGGCCGAACCCATAAGAGAAGTACTACATGTGACCAAGTGACACGAGAGGTACAGTTCATGAGGGAAATACTAAATATAACCAAGGGACACGAGATTTCCTAAAAAAAAAATCATGTGACACGAGAGGTGAGAGCATCAAATAACGTAGCTGGAGTTCAAATAAATAAATAAATAACGTAGCTATAACCAATCCTGTTTTGGCAATTAAGCTATAACAATCCATCGATAAATCACTCATAACGAAGATTTCTTGCTTGGTTCGTTTTCAGTTGTACTATCAGTCAGCAAGAGAAAAGAGAGCTGAGAGCATCTTTGGGAGATAAGATATGCAAAGAAAAAGTAATGCAAAAGCAGACAGCTAGCTAGCTACTGCATGCGTGTTTGGCTGGCCAGACGAGCTTGCCATTTTCGGAAATAGGGTGCTGGCTGCGCGGCCGGCCAGCACATCTTCTCATGCATCCTCAAATATCCATCAACGCGGCCAATTACCTTCCACGAGAATACTGTTCATCGCCCGCAGTGTACTGGTAGCTAAGATGGGACGCACGTACGTACTCCGATGCAGATAGAGCAGGTGATCTGGGAGAAGCACGTATGTCTCAATTTGGTTTGGCTTGCTTGATGTTCATTATTGCAGAATTGTGAATCACTACACGAAAGAAAGAATGGTGGTAGCTGTGGCTGTGAAAATAGCCAGCCGATAAGTGGGATGGAGCAATGCATGCAACAGCCACAACTCGTCACACTTCTCGACCAATGCTTCGCTCAACACGACGTGTGACAGGTTGATGCAAGTTGTTTCTCTTGCAAGTTTGTTGTTGAATAATGAACAGTGCTTATGAAAGAATCATGACATTTTTTTTGTTGATATTCGTGTAAAAAATTTTGAATAAGACAAGCGGTCAAACACGGTCGACATTATTTTGGGGACGGAGTGAGTAGTAAATTCGGAACTGCACTACATGCCATCTCAGTGATGCTTGGGAAACTGGGAAAGCAATGATCGATGAGATCAAGTATATACGCGCCCCTTCTATTAATGTAAAGCTGCGCAGCTCAGCTAAATACCAGTTCTAGTACTACTGTGGTCATGATCCAAAAAAAAAAAGAAGTTGTACTGTGGTCATTAAACTTTGCTTTATGTTAGCTAAACTCAGCACCTAAGCTTTTTTTGAAGAATTTTGTATGTACCTCTTGAAACTTGGTAACTGACAATTAACAATAATATATCCACTCCTATTTAAAGGAAGTCTCCCATTTTCTAAAAAGAAAGCTATATCTAAATGCATACATGTATTTCATTAATTAGGCCTATATCGTCCATTTTCTCAAGTATATATCCATGTACATGTAATGTAGCAGCCTTGATTTGATGTTCCAGGAGGCCGTACGTACATGCATGCATTTTAGTAGTATATTTCTTAGTTCCTAATTACTAGCAGAAGGCGCAAACTAGTTACTAGTATAGTTTTAGTTGTCTTGAGAAGCGCTGTGCACAACTTCTTGCCCATGCATGGCTCTGTCGCCTGGTGGCCTGCCTGCAAAGGGAGAAACACGTAAGACAGACATGAAATACTTTTTGGATGTAAGGGAAAAAGCAAGCATATGGATGGCGGACGGACCTAGACGACGCCCGGCCCGCCGGAGCAGGAGGACGAAGCATCCTCAGTCGCGATCGCAGGACCTGGTGGGCCCTGATTGTCGTCACCGTCAGCAGCAGCAGCAGCAGCCGCGGTCTCGAGAAGGAGAGGCTGAGGCCGAGGCGCGCCGTCGAGGGAAACAGCCTCCTCCTCCGCCGCCGGTGGAGACGGACCATCGTCGCCGCCGGCGAGGACCTTCAGCAGCAGCGATCGAGGAAAACTGAGGGTTAATTTTGGGAGGAGGGCGCCGGATCGAGCAGGAACCGTAAGGGGGAAACTTACCGTGGTGGTCGAAGAAGAAGAAGGTGCTGCAACCACGGCCGGAGTGGAGGCATCAGCAGAAGTGTTGGAGACTGCGGCCGGAGCAGGAAGAACAGGCGCGTCGTCAGCGATCTGGGGCTCCTCCTCCGGCAAGGTGGGGAGTCTGGAGCGGGAACCCGCGGAGGAGGAGGAAGCACGGGCCGGCGGAGTGGCCCGGTAGGCAGCCGGAGCAGGTGGAGACGACGGCAGATTCGCAAACGAAACAACCTGCAGATGTGTGATCGGCGGCAGTGTTTGTTTGAGTCCGGGAAGAATTGCTCTGATCTGACTATCAGTGGTAGTCGGCGGAGTTAGGAGTAACTAGCACACCTGGTGCTCGGCGGTGATGGTTGATGCTGATGCAGCCGGAGCGCCGGAGTTGGATGAGGAGCCCTTCTCGTAGGTATGGGTCGAAGGCTCCCACCAGTCCACGACGACAGCTTTCCCCTTCTCGCGGTACCGCTCGACGTCGTCGACGGGCTGCCTCTGTCCTGCTCGTCCAACGGCGCCGTCGGCGCGGATCGTCCTGCGCAGCTCGGGAAGCTGCACGTCTCCGCCGCCGCGGGGAGGCGGCCGCTCACCCGTAGCCGCCGGAGCCGCGCGTCGAGGCCACGTGAGGCAGAAGGCGCAGAAGGTCGAATCCGTGGCGCCGTCGCCGTCGCCGTCGCGGAGACGGGGACGCTGCCGCTCGCCCGCAGCCGCCGCGGCCGGCGCTGCAGCCGCCGTGGCCCGCCTTGTGAAGCTGCTGAAGCAGGATGCCGGCGCGGCCTCGCCGTCCCCGCCGCCGTCACCGCCGCGGCCCCGGGGAGGCGGCCGCTCGCCCGCCGCCGCCGTGGGTCGACGCCCCGTGAAGCAGGAGCAGAAGAAGTTGCCGTCGCCGCCGCGGGGAGGCGGCCCCTCGCCCGCCGCCGCCGTGCGTCGGCGCCCGGTGATGCTACTGCAGAAGCCCCGCGGGGCGGCGGCCTCGCCGTCGCCGCCGCCGTCGCGGGGAGGCTCACGCCGGCCCGTAGCCGCCGCCGCCGCCGTCGTGAAGCAGCATCGCGAAACCGCGGCCTCCGCGTCGCCGGCCGCCGCCGCCTGAGAGGAGCCGCGCCCGCGCCTGACGAGGAAGCAGCCCGTCGCCTCCTCGTGCACCTCCCCGCCGCCGCCGGCCTCCGCGTCGCCGGCAGAGGCCTTGCGGCGCTTCAGGCAGCAGCAGCAACAGCATATGACCGCTGCAACAAAGGTCTCGGTGACGAGACAAACTCCAACCCCGACGAGGACCCACCCCCACCAGGGGAGCAGGTCCGCGAAGTGGTTCGGGAGCTTAAAACCCATCGGCGGCTTGCTGCTTCTTCTTTCAGAATCTGCAGCTGGTGTTCGGAGGAGAGGGGAGCGGAGGGGAGGGGTGGAGTGGAGTGGGAGGAGAGCTGTGGTGCTGCGCACATGGCTTGTTTTATAGGCGAGGCACTCATCCTACTGGCCGAGCTGGATGACACGGACCGCTCGAGCACGTACGACCTGATCAACAGCAGGAATTGAAGCAGCTGCTGCATCGCCTCGGTTTTGTCCGGTTTTTCAAGCGGTTTTTGTGCTGCCCGGCCTCCGATTTGAGCGGTTCAGATGATTTCTCAAACCCTGCTGGTCACATCCATATAGGGCAGCTGGCTCTCACAGAAATGTTTCATGCACACATTTGTTTTCCCTTGAAATGGAGACATGCATGTGATCATTCTTATGTATACCTCTTTCCTTTTGGACGAGCTAACTTTTGGGATGAAACGTAAATCTGCTGTTCCTCGGATGATGATCACGTAATTTCAAAGCATTGCATTCGCTGCCGCTGCTGCTGATCATTCAAATTCACATGATTGAAACGATCGATCGATGCACGGAAGGTCGGCCGCCCACCTCACCACCCCGGAAACGGCAGTATTAGCTAGCCTCGTCGTGAGAAGGTGAGATGCCCCTCCCTTTTGCTTTAAGACGGTACAAAAGAAAGACTCGATCGGCAGCTCAGCTCATCTTTTCTTTATCATCCATGTCTCAAGTACTATACAAGCAGGCTAGCTAGGGGCCAGTTGCAACGAATCTCAGACAGACAGACGGACAGATACTACTGTTGCATCAACAACGTCGTGCCATATACGAGTGTGTTCACGCTCATCTTATCTCCTTGCGTCCATCGATCTCCACCACTGCCGACGCGAGCGGCACCCAACTCTCGAGTAGTACTAGCTACTGACACAAGCCTACCTCATGTGGTGCCTTTTCTAGATTCAGATGTCCGTTTTGAGGTATTGGAATTTAAGCGATCGATTATATATTCAGATGGAGCTTAAGACGTTCACTAAAACCAAGCACAGTTTTCAGTAGATCAGTAATCAATTATATATTCATAAGTTCTCGCGAATCATAGGGAACCCTGAACTGTGATGGCTTGAGTTGGTCGATAAAAAACACAAGCAGATATATTTCATCTGTTGACTTAACAACCGAGTTGTCATATTGCTTGGACAGTCCTGTTCTGAAACATAATATGGGTTAGAATTACCACGTACCGGGTTTCTGGTAGCTTGATAATTGTGTAACAACTGTGCTCCCTAGCGCCAGCCAACATACCCCTAATCTGCCTACTTATCATGAACTCTTTTTCTTAGCTCCAAAAAATGCTATTTGGCTTTTCTAATCTTGCTAAAACTGACCTGATATAATGTCAGAGCCACTCAACATTAAGAGAGACTGGAAAAACATGCTGCATAAAGAATGTTAATGTGTGTAAACATGCTGCCGCTTCTGGCCGGACGGAAATTTAGAGCCAGAGACTGGAAAAACCAAAGACACGGGTAGTAGAGTCGTAGAAGCCTCCCTGCAGATGAATCCAGGTGGGGATGTTGCTGGCACACTGTGCCCCAGGTTTCCGTACGTCCATCAATCCAGAGTGGGGATTATTGCTCATGCTTGTGTTGTGACCGAGCAATAATGCGCGCGGTGGCGGACAGCAGACAGCCTTTCAGATGGGAATGCGACGTCTGGACGGGGAGCTCGGCCGTGGCCAGTGCGACTTAGCCGGGAACGGCAATTTGGCAGCAGGCCGGCTCAAGCTTTGCTTTATAGCCTTTATTGCATGCATGTAAGCTGGTTGCACGCGTGACCTAGCATGCTTTATGCATGGTTACGACCGGCTAGATAGTCGAAATACTAAGCAAGAGTACTTACTAATAACCTGATGAATTATCCATTCTTTGATGGACACGTCGTATATGGGCGAGACGTGGCAGCTAATTTGTGAGGGCCAAATGCTCGATCCGCCGTCAGTTGGCAAGCTCGGTTCTCAATCACTTAGGGGCTGTTCGGAGCCTCTAATTTTTAGAGGAGAGAGAAACTTTTTTCATCGTTTAGGAGTACTAAACAAAGTTTAATTACAAAACCTATGTCACGACCCCCCCGCTAATTCGCGAGACGAATCTAATGAGCCTAATTAATCTATGTTTTGCAACAGTAATGCTACAGTAACCATCTTCTAATCGCGGCTTAATTACCCTCATTAGATTCGTCTCGCGAATTAGCATAGGGGTTCTGCAGTTAGTTTTGTAATTAGACTTTATTTAGTACTCCGAAACGGTGCCGACATTTTCTCTCTCCACTAATTTTTAGGGCCTCCGAACACCCCTTTATTATCTGCAAGCCTGCCTCAGCAGGCAGCTCTCTGTCAATATCCAGCAACGACTTTCAGTCACGTGCACGTGCACTCAGGGGAAAAAAACGTGGCATGCATGATTCCAATTCAGTGACATGAACAGGCATGCATGCGCTACGACAAGCAACTAAAGAGAGAGAGACGAAAAAGGTCGTGCCTTCTCGCGATGCTTCTGGGTGCTGTGCGAGTCCGGCTCGACCAACGCACGTTACTGTGGGACGTCGACGTCCAAGGCATGGTCACCCATTACTAGAACAAGGAGCACCAGCTTTTCATTGCTGGATGTACCAGCACACAAGTTCGATGAAAAATGGCAGCAGGAACTCGCAGAAGAGAGAAGAACGGCAACAATGTGACTCTCTGCACATGGAAACAAGATACTGTACGAAGGAGCATAGCATGAAAAGAAAAGGTAAAATAAATCATGACCTGAGAGGCGGACCACACAGAGTCGCAGGTTCTGATCAAGCGGACAAACGGCCAGCTATATATTCCCAATGGCGGCGTCGGGTCCCATTTGCGTGATTGACTCAAAAGGCGGCCGACATGTGCGCGCGTCGGGTCCCTGTTTTATCTCCTCATGGCCAGCACCCTGCAGATGCTCGCGGTTTGCTCGCATGCCCAGCCTTTCCCTTTTGCTCGAGCCTTTGGTTCTGTCAGCACTCAGCAATGCACACTGGGCAAGTTCAACACATCGATAGTTGGTTACTGCAGTGACAAAAATTGTTGAAAAGCGATGGAGATGGACGACGAGGGGCAGTGAAGGAAAGGAGGTCCAGCTACGCATGGCTGGAGGCGATGTGGACTTGTGGTCGGTGGGCCGAGCTAGTCTTGGATTGGGAGTGCGTATACAGGTGAGCCAAACATAGTATTGGGAGTGCGCAAGATTGGGGGAGTAGTATTGGCTTTTTTTTTAGATAAACTAGACTACATCGCCCGACTACCCATCTTGGTAACATTTTGCATTACATTATTTTTTGTTTTGTACTATTAATAAATTCAGCTTAATGTTTGATCGAAACTACATGTGTAGAGATGGTGAGAAAAGTTTAACTTTTAAGTCACATGAGAGAATCATGTCATGCATTTCTTCTTAAGCTATCTTCTGCACCTAAGCTATCTTTAATGTTGCAATGCCATGAGAAGGCTAATAAGGTGACGCATCGTACATGCATGCCCTATGCCCAACGGTATGGAATGGTAGTGATATTTTTAAATGATTCTGTTTTTAGGCTAAAGTTACTGGAGCACTGAAGAAAAATGAGCAATCAAAATAGAGAACATGTGAGATAATCTGTGTATTTTTTTTTTGTGAATAACAAGTGCATACAAACAAACTGGATCTCAAACTCAAACCTCTCTTACGTCACCACATGCATGTGATCTATCTTGCACGAAATGAAATGTTAAAGTTGCCCCCCTTTTGCTGTAAAAATCAAAACACAGTTTCCTTTTAAATAAAAAACTAAATATGCTCGTGGTGAATCTACACATACTCCAATATAGTTAACTATTTTTATACAATGGAGAAAATGATGAATGTGTACGCTACTAGCATCTTCACAGAAGTATCTACATCTTTGCTATCCAACTCGAAAAATAAGTTCGAAGATTACTATTTTAAAACCGAGTCACCAGGAGACACTTTAGTTCCTCGATGTACTGCGAGCAGCTGAACTTCGATATTCTATATCTCCAGTTATACTCGATCAAATTAGGTGTTCTAGCACGCTATTAATATGTATTGAATCCCTCTAGAACTTCTCTATACTCAACCAAATTATGTATTGAAATTTTGTGTGCATGTTTTTAACCATATCAACTAAATGTATCACCATGTAAGAATCGCTATTTGCAGATCGACACGGATTAAGTCTAGTCGCAGACAAAAAAAATTTCGTCTCCAAAATCGCGTCTATGATGTGAGGTCATCGTAGACGCGTAACTGCGTCTCTGATGACCCTCTCTTTTTAAATTTCATATTTATCTTAGAAAATCAAAATAAGATTTTGTTTTTCAAAACTCCACCGGTAGGAGGACATCCCACACGTCAAAAATAAAATTTTCCATGAACATGCATGTATGGTTGGATAGCTTCAGTGCCTGCTCAAGGTGACGAGGGGTTGGGCTAAAGGGGAATGTTTTACAGGATTGCGCTCGCCTTTGTCAGGGATTTTCTCGACTCCGGGCTCGACTGTTAGAATATGATCCGAATTATAGGCCTTGTTTGGATGCCTAGGAGGTGTGGGAGCTGGAGTATTCTCACGTTATTGTATTTTAGCCATCATATATATACATCTTATATGCCAGATAGAATGACTTAACGACTCGTTATTCGTTTGCATTTCGATATTCTCCTCATACAGTAAAAATCGCCGGTCGGCTCTCATAGGTTTTTCGACAAAGACTTTCTATGTAAAAATTTGTGTCTCGGTTTCAATCTTGTTTATACATTATTTTCTAATAAGCAGTACCACGAGCCAGACACGATTAGTTAAAAATCATTAAGGTTTGTCTCCCTGTCTCGCCGCCGCCACCGTCGTCCGACACAAGCACACGCCCCGTGGTGCCTATGCCGTGGCAATCCGTCTCGGTCTGCCGTCTCGTTCCGTCCAGGTCAATTCGGCGACTCGCGTAGTCGCGTTTCGTCGAGTTCGTTTCCGTGTTGGAGTAGTCGAGTTTTCTCCTGTACAAAGGACTGCAGCGCGTCGCCGTCGCCGTGTTGCGGATCAGAGAGATTCGAGCCTTGTCTTGTTCGGCGTCAAGTCCCGAGGAAGGATCTGTTCGTGGCGATTTCGTGCTGGCGTGCTGCTGTTTGGAAAGCTAGAGATTTTTGCTACGCGCACCCGAGGAAGGGTGCCAGGAGATTGGTTTCTGGTTTATTCTTTGCTGAGCGTACACGATCTGCCCATGTTCAGCGACGCTAGCGCCAGCGATTTGTTTCCGCCCATGGCACTGTTTAACTCATCGCTGCATGCCCAGCCGCTGTTCCAGATCAAGGTGTCATGACCCCACCGACGGACACAAACCCAAGCGGCCAGAGCGATAAGGCGACGTCTGATCAGCTCAACCTGGTGCGCCCGTCCATGACGACGATGAGGGGTGCCGGCCACTCGTCGCCATCCCGCAGTTTAGCGAAAAGAAAATTTAGTAACTCTAAATCTTCTCACCTTTGCATGTATTTACATTTACAAGTCCGCCATTCTTTATTTAAAATTACAACATATCCTGTGCAAACCTCTTTCGTATGCAACCTATGCAACCTCCACCACAATTGTTAGATCTTCATCTGATGGCTAGGAAATTTTTTCACTTAAACCCTCCCACCAATGCTTTTCTCAAAGCATTGGTGGGAGGGTTAAGTGAAAAAGTTTCCCACCTTAATCTAGCCATCAGATGGAGATCTAACGATTGTGGTGGAGGTTTGCATAGGTTGCATACGAAATAGGTTTGCACAGGATATGTTGCCATTTAAAATTACCCATATCTACGATACTCATAATACTAGTGGGTTGAAGAGGTATCATGTTGAAGATCTAGATCATTGGATAGAGGAAATAAATGGTATGCATCTATTTGGGTGTACCTTAAGTCCTCCGGCCTTGACATCGTTCACTATGACCCATGTGTGACAATCGGCAAATGGTGCTGCCCACACTTGTGCCAAGAATGCTGCTGCTTGTAATTCGGTAGTATGGGTGGATTCTCTCCCCCTAGCTTCTTTTTGCATCATCATCCACAATATGATTGTAACCAGTCCGCATAAATGAATGAAAAAAGCTAGTTCCTAAAAAGACACCAATTTTCCCAAAGCAAATTGCAGTGATGGAAGGCTCACCAAAACTTGAAATTGTTATCCCTCCAATTCAGATACGCCTAGACGACACAGAACTTTGTGGATGACAACACTTCAGTATAATTCGAAACTGTTTCACCAAAAAAATTATAGTTCGAAATTACAGTTTGATATGGAAAAAATTGAATGTTAAAAAAATACTATAAACTATTACTCAGAAATCAATCTGTTTCCTAATCGAACTGCAAACCATGCCCTAAAATATAAAGCTAAAATAAAGCCTAATGATACCAAAGCGCAGAAATTGAAGGCCTCATATAACAGACGGAATCTGTTAGCTAAGGCCCAAAGAAAAATAAGGAAAAAACCCAGTACTGTTTGATTCGTGTCACAGTGGTCCTGATTTTATGAATCGCGAGGTTTGTTGAAAAAAATTATGAATCGTGAGGCAGCGGCAGGGCAGCAGTATGAATCGCGAGGCAGCAGCAGGAAGATCTAAGGATCATAATATCGTGTGCTGGGCTAATTAGCTTCGGCTATGGCTAGAAGCTAGATGATTATAACCTTTCTGGAGGCTGATCCTGCCAAATAAAGGATATGGTCAAAAAGAAGATATATAATCGCTTCACACAGGAGTCTTATTAGTTTATTAAGATATTCTGCAGAAACTAGTGTGATACAAAAATGAGACTCTTGCATCATCTCACTAGTATGCGATGATCCAGTTACGACGGCGGGCAATGGGGATTACAGACCTCGCACACAGCCCTACACTCCTTCATCGTGTCATAACACAAAGCTTCCGGCTTTAGATTCATGCAGCACCAGCAATCCGTTCCTAGGTGACAATGAAGCCTTGTACAATATATGATTTTCAGCTTGTTTTCATCCAGTAGTTTTGTAGCGTTGTTCCTCATTGTTTCGCTGAGGACATATGGGTAGCTCCTCCTTTTAGTACCATCTGTGAGCAGTTGATCAGGGCGACCTGCTTCAAAAGAACATGTTAGTGTTAACCACAAAGTTTTATGTAGAATATAGAACGAAGAAAGAGAGACAAGGTCGATGATATTACACTGTCCGGGTGATGCAAAGAGGAACAAAAACATCAAGAATACAACCGAGACCCTCATGTTGGATCCCGATGTTTATGAAGGAGAGCGAGTCAGGTTGTAATGTAATTGAACAAAGCGATATAGGTTGCTTGTATCACGTGGGCTTTATATACACAGGAGTATCTAGATACACATGGAAAGACATCACGTACAATCATGAATTCCTTTACTTATCGTTATGGAAAACATGAATTTTTAGATATAAATCATGTGCAATAGTGAACTTACCTTTGTCGTTATAGAATGCATTTATGCCCGGTTTCTAAATATCCATGAGTGTATAATAAAAAAGGGTAAGGCGTGTTTGGATCCTCTAGCCGGCTAAAATTAGCCAGCTAAAAAATTAGCAGCCAACTAAATATTAGCCAGCTAATTTTTTAGCAAACTAATTTTAGGAGGTATTTGTTGGGATCCTTGACTAATATCTCTAGTTTTTACACTTTCCTTTCCTTTTTAAAGTATTTCTTGTCTTTTTTATACGTTTAGTCAAGTTTAGGAGGGTGCAGATGACTAAGGGCTAAAACTTTAGGAGGTGGGCTGGCTAAAAATTTAATCACTTTTAGGAGGTCATGTTTGGCAGTTTTGTTAACTTGACATGTTCTGGTTTCCTGGCATACTTTAATATTTCTTACCTGTAAAAATGTTCCGAGAATCCGAGATTATGTGTATTAATGGTAACTTTCACATATAAGGAACAACCATGTATAAGATAGAAAGAATTTTGTTTTGCACTGATTTTTTTGAAAAAAATCATTCTTTCCTCTGGAGAAATTACATTTTGCACTCTAAAAAGTATTATCTAAAAACAATCATTCTTCCAGCTGGAGAAATGACATGTTGCCTAAAACACACCAATAAATGTGGTTTCCTTTTTCTTGTATTCTTTTATTACAACTTTTTTCCTCCGATGGGATTGTAGTTATTAGTTGGATGGTGTTTTGTGCCTGCACTTTGATGAGTGTGGCCTCATTAAGCTGCTCATGTCCAAACAACTTATGAGTGCTAGAGGATGCTCCAGGAGCTCTTCCTGTCCTGCACTGCACTGCTAGGTGAGTTGACAAAAGGTGATGATGTCTCAGACTTCTCTTTTTCTAAACTAATAAAGCATCAGTTTGGAGAAAAATATATTTCACCTGCCAGATTCTATCCCACATGTATATCAACCGTTGATCTAATTTGAACCCAAACCGATATCCGTCAGATCCTGCCATAACCATTTCTGCCAGCGGGCCGCGCAGATGAGTGTGACGCTGAGCGTCATCGCTAGCTAAATTTCCTGACATTGCGATGTATTTTTTTCACCAGCGATGATGCCTACCCGGCCGCAATTCCCACCTCCCCGATTTCCTCTCATCGTTATTGCCTTACCTTTCTGCGCAATGAGTTTCGAAATCTACTAGGATCCGCCGGCGAGGTCCGCAAATGGCGCTCAGATTTCATTGCCCTATTCCTCCATCCAAATCTTGTTTCTCCACGCACAAACGCTGCAGCGGCCCGTAGCACCGGCAGTGAATTATGTTTTTTCATAACAAAATGAAAAGTGGAATGGAATGGAGAAGAACCTTCTGCATTAGTATACTGACTACTACCTTGTCCATCGTCATAGTATTTTTTGATCACCATGTATTGGAGCTATTAAAAGTTTGCTCATGGTTCAAAAATCTGTTGTAAAGAACATGAGTTGGATGAGATGGTTCCTTTGCTTGTACGTGAAGATTGACTATTTAAAAAGATTGATGTTAATTTTTCAGCGGGAAGTGCATGTATGTTTCTTAAACACACAGGAAAAATACAGGCGCCACCACTTTGTACTACTCTGGTTTCTCGAACACAAGCCTTATGTTGTATTGACCTGGAACAGATTCCAATATATGTGTTTCTTATTATATATATATATATATATTTGTTGTTCTGCAGAATGAGTCCACTTTGGGAAGGTGAATGAAACACTCAAGCAACGAGCGACTAAAAGGTAGAATATCTAAAATTTTGACTAAATGATGTTTATGTATGACACATGTATTGTTCATTGCAAGCAAATTATTCTGGTAGTTTTGTTAACTTGACATGTTCTGGTTTTCTGGCATACTTTAATATTTCTTACCTGTAAAAATGTTCCGAGAATCCGAGATTATGTGTATTATTGGTAACTTTCACATATAAGGAGTGAAAGGGGTCTTGGCCTAGTGGTTAAGGCATCCGAGTAACACCTCTCAGGTCCTGAGTTCGACTCCCTGTGGGAGCGAATTATCAACGATTTAACGGCATTTGCGCTTTCAGTGGTAGGCGACGCTCCCGTCGACAGCGAGGCGCCAGTGGTGACTTCGTATCTCTGGATTTGCCGGCTCAGTCTTCGAAGATGCTCATAGGGGTAGGGTTTGCGTACGTGTGTTCATAGGGGTGAGTGTGCGTGCGTTGTGAGTGTCTGAGTTGTACTGTGTAATCTCAAAAAAAAAACTTTCACATATAAGGAACAACCATGTATAAGATAGAAAGAATTTTGTTTTGTGCCGATTTTTTTGAAAAAAATCATTCTTTCCTCTGGAGACATTTTGCACTCTAAAAAGTATTATCTAAAAAAACCATTCTTCCAGCTGGAGAAATGACGTGTTGCCTAAAACACACCAGTAAATGTGGTTTCCTTTTTCTTGTATTCTTTTATTACAACTTTTTTCCTCCGATGGGAATTTTATAACTTGTAGTTATTAGTTGGATGGTGTTGTGTGCCTGCACTTTGATGAGTGTGGCCTCATTAGGCTGCTCATACAACTTATGAGTGCTAGAGGATGCTCCAGGAGCTCTTCCTGTCCTGCACTGCACTGCTAGGTGAGTTGACAAAAGGTGATGATGTCTCAGACTTCTCTTTTCGTGGGATAATTCTGCATTCTCAGACCAGAGAGAAAGCTACAGGTCGATGTATCCGGGCAGGAAGGGCTTTGAAGCTAGACTGCCGTCCACGAAAGCTGTTCCACCCAACAGGTGGAAACCACGGAAGCAAAAGGTCCCTAGCGCTCGTGCCCCCGTCGTCCTTGTTCTAGGTTCAGCTCGGCGTACGTGACACAAACATCTCGATCTCTGCAGTCGAATCGTGCCGAACCGGTATGGTTGTTTGTGCTTGGCACGTACGCATTCATTGTTTCCACTCGATGTACAGAATCGATCAGGCACAGATCATCAAGTGCAAATTTGTTTCTGCTCATGAACGAGTAGCTAGCTTCCTGAAAGATGTTAAGGGGCAGCTGGGAGCTGGCCCATCAGTCGTCGAATTAATCAGTGATAAACACTACTATAACTACTACTACTGAAAAACTGTTACTCCGATCCTTTTACTTTTCCCTGAGAAGCTGTTCTTGGCCGGGCACTGCTGTACCCATCGCAGCTTGTGAGATGACGCCTGTAGTCTAGTCCAAGCTCGATTGGATTTGGACAGAAGAAGATTCCGTTGCGCGCTGATATATGCAGAAGGAGTGGAGTGGGTTCCGCCCGCTCGCTCGCGTCGCGTCGAGTCTCCTTCAATTCCGTCGTCATGGAGATCGAGTTGGACGAGAGGACGGACGCCGATCGATCGGTGAGCCACGCGAACGAGTTATCGGTTGAACGCGGCGCGGAACCAAGCTAATTCTCGCATCGGATCTATCATGCCTGCCTGGCAGGGAAAAGGAACATAGCGTGATCAGGTTGGTTGGGGAGCGCCTCGGCGCGAGGCCGGCCAGCCGCGAGCTGTGCAACCGAAAAGCTCGAAGAAAAGTAAAGGAAGCCAACGAAGAAAGCGACGCCCATGTTGCATTGGCAGACAGACACGAACCAAACCGACGTATGGTGCGGGGTAGGAGCTAGGACAATCTGCGATCGCGACGCGACACACGGATGCACCGCACGTACGGCGCAGCGAAAATCTCCTCTCCATCCTCACACCAGGAATCGACCAGTCTGAAGCGAAACGGAGTGGCTATATGCATGCATGACACAAAGTGAAAAGGTTGGGAGTGTGCACAAGCACGCATCAGGCCGGGTATCCAATTTCTGATGATAGATAGATAATGTAAAATCGTCGTCTGATCTAGAGCGAGCTCATTATGCATGGGCCAGTGAGATTTAATTTGGATTCGACGTGGCAAGGTAAACCTGAAAGAACTATGCAATCCAACATATAGACAAAACATTTATTGCTTCAAATATGTGAATATGGATACACTAAGTTGGAATAATCGTCTACTTTAGGATTTGATTCTCGAAAACCCACAATGTGATCGACCTAAGGGCAGGTACAAAGGTGTTGTCTCATAGACGGTCTCATAATCATAAGACGATTTATGAGACCACATATACAATAGATAGTTGTTTTAGTTGTCTCAAAAAAGTACTATACTTCCTTTATTTGTGGATGAAAAAAGGAATATTTATGAGTTGCATGGCAACTACAACTCCTACAATGGTGTGAAAGCCGTCTCATACTCCTAAATTTTAGCGCATGAGGTGGTTGCCTCGCGAAACAACCGCTTCTTTCTCTCACCTCCCTCTCTCTCTTCCATGTCACCAAAAATTCTATATAGCAACGCATGAAACGGGCTATAAGACTGCCTACGTGTAGCATTGTACCTGCCCTAAGGACCTTTTCATAAAGTATGATGTTTAAAGGCTGCCACTAAGGGTATTGTGGGCATTTCACACTTTTTTGCGTCAATCAGCTCAAAAGACAGGCTAGCTCATATCAAATAGTCCGGTCTATGGAATAATCATTTCAAGAACCTCTAAAGCCACAATCTAGAATCAACGTTTTTAACTAAATGGCGATTGATTGACAATAATTAAGAAACCTAAAACCAGACTATAGAGAAAAAGATACCGTTTATTTTTATTTACAAAAGATGGCAACGGAAATTGCGTTGTATTGTCAAGCTCCATGTACAGCTAAACCTACAATTCGCTTAAGCGGCATAAGGCGGCAGGATAGAATGTGCTGTGAGGATCGACATGTGTGATTCTTGAACCGCATTCCGAAATAATTGGCAGTGGTATCCTGCTTAAACTTCAACAGCTGCATTGAGTTTGCGCCACATCGCATTTTCCCAATGCAAGGCTCAATGCATCATCTTGTAATCTATCATTAAGGTAATGAGTAATTAAGAACAACCAAGCGGGGACAGGTCAGTTGAGAGAGCGTCAGACTCTGATCGATCTCGCTTCTGCTGGTGGTGCTGCAGCCGGCCTCACGCCGCCGTGGGTGTTGGTTTTTTTTTTTTTAGAGCAAAGCCGTGGGTGTTGGTACTGTGGAAGATGAAAGTACCTCCTAAAGTGCGTGTTTTCTGGTGGAGAGTGATTAACGAGTATATTCCGAGCCGTGCTAATCTCCATTATAGGCACATCGAGCAATTGAGTAATTGTGAGGTTTGTGGTGCTGAGTTAGAAACCACTTTTCATGTTCTCACACAATGTAGTTTGGCACAAAAATTCTGGGCAGAACTGAAAGAGATGGCGCAAGTCAAGTTACCTAAGCTCCATCCGAGGACATGGGCTCGAGACCTACTGGACAGTAGCTTATGCTCAAAGGAGAATGCTGCTGTTATATTGTGTGGCATGTGGTCACTTTGGTGCTCCAGAAATGACCGAAGACATGGCAGGACGGTTATCCTGACTAAGAAGGCTGTGTCATGGGCTCTAGACACGACTGATCATTTGATTCACGCATGCCAGTCGACACCTACTGCTAACCAGCACCACATGTGTTTATGGACGAGGCCTCCTGAAGGGGTGTTCAAGGTAAACACCGATGCCGCTTTCATTAGCAGTGATCATACAGGAGCAGTAGGGGCGATAGTGAGGAATGAAGCTGGGCACCTTATAAAGGCTTCAGCCTGTTGGCTCCCGGCTGTGCAATCGCCACTGATAGCTGAAGCTGAAGCTTGTCGGGCGGGTGCCTAACTGTTGGCTGCAAATATTGGGGCAGCTGTCATCATGGAGACGGACTCTAAAGCCTTGGTCGACCTTTGGCGTGGCCGGAACTCCAACAACCGGTCAGAAATTGCCATGATCCTGGGAGATATCCATGAGCTCTCTATTAACTTCTCTTCTTTTAATTTAGTTCATGTAAAAAGAAATGCAAACTGGGCAGCTCATCTGTGTGCTCAGCATGCTTTGCATTATAGGGCGTTTTTCTTGTGGTGTTCCCCACCGAATTTCCTACTGCAATGTTTGCAGCATGATTGTAATCCCTATGAGTAATGAAGAGAAGTGATCTTGGTCTCAAAAAAAAAAGATCTCTAGGTATAGAACAGAGAGGTAGATACTTATCTTTTGTAGATTGATGCACTCAAATCCATGTCACCGGGGGATCTAGATGGCAGTAGTACATCCCGATCGCTTCAGTGCTGGTGGTGGGGCGAGTGGAGGCAACGGCCATCCTTGGTGTATGTGCACACACTGCGGCCCCCACCCCCTTTTATAGCACTGCACGTCGGGGCCCACCATGATCAGGGTTCCAACTTTATCGTTGGACCAAGTCGGTTGAGATCAACCTAACATTCTCCCCTCTTGATATCATCTACGCTTAATCTTAAGCTTAACTTGAATAACCATCTCATCACAGATTGGTGCATAGAGCTAGAGCGTGCCTCATCATGATAGAATATACTATCAGATTAACAGCCACAATACACTTTCTCTGTTTTGAAACAGTTCTAATCACTAGTACAGATCTGCTGATTTACGACGAAATTACTGTTCATCTGTCACTAATGAGCCACTTTTAGGACGTTTTTCTGTTTCCGGCCAACTTTATAACGTTTTTTCATGTTTCATCACTAAAAAGCCAATTTTATGACGAAAAACCGTATACCTTAATGATTTAATTAGTGACGAAAATCCATATACTGTACTAATTTGAGAGGCTGATTCGTCACCCGTGAGGGCATTTTTCGTCACTAAACGCCACCCCACCTATATATCTTGCCTACGTGACGTCCCAGTGAGAGGGAGCGGGCCCAGATGTCAGGTATTCCAAGGCACATGGTCAAACAATTTTCGTCACTAATTTCTTACACCCGCGTACAATGCCACGTGGCGCACTATGAAGCACTCTGTGGGGCCACATGTCAGGAACCAGGGGGCCCACAATCAAATTTTTTTTTGCCACTAATTTCTTTTGCCCGCGAGTAATGCCACATGTCGCACAAGGATTTTTTTGTTAAATAATACATTTATTAATGTTCTAACAATATATAAAATGATTTTAATATCTAAAACATATAAATTCAAATAATATGGGGCAACATGTTAGGATATTTTGTCACAAAATTGCGACAGCTATTGTACTCATGCGTTGAAAAAATGGGTGCTTGAAGAATCGATCCTGATCCTCGCCCATGCTAACGAGCCCACTTAACTACTAGAATGCTTCAACTTGAGTGCTAAAGATGTGGCCTGCTATTGTTATGTACAGAAGCAACATTGTTTCAGCGAAAAACAAGTATATAAGTGCGAGCAACACAGGACGTACCTACTCAAACTGTTACCACCACGTCACACTTCATATTATGGTAGCCAACGGAAATACATACATTTGTTGTGAGCCAAACAAAAAACGTGGCGTGGAAATACATATTTTTTTAATTTTAAAAAACACATTGTGTAATAACAAATATTCTCGTTAAAGTAGAAAATACGAGTTATTTTATTTTGCTTTAAGGTTATTCTGACTTACTTGTCAAAAATTTATTTTTTATAAGAAAGTTTAGTTTGCCTAATTTTTGAAATTAATTTGAGAAATAAAATAGGAAAAACCCCCTCATTTAAATGGATCAAAACTCCAACCAAATTACACCTAGGCCGGCCCACCCGACCAGCCCATCCGGGCTCCGAGCCAACCCAGCCTGACAAGCCGAAGGTCTGCCATTTGGCCCATCAAATTACTAAATAATTTGACCATTTTTCGGCCTACTCCGGCGCAGCCCAGCAATTTGGCCCACTACCAGCCTTAGCCGCCTTCTTCTTTTCGTTTTTTCGTGTCCATGTGATGAAAACATCTTTACTGAATACGCGAAAATTAAAAAAAAAACATACACAACAACAATGATGGGAAATTTATAAGTAAAACACTACCCAGTTATCATTTGTACTACAACTTCAGTCTGGTGGTAAGTTGCTTGGCTGCCAATCAAGTGGTTGTGAGTTCAAACCTCAATGCCAGTTTGCAATTTTTTTTTTCAGCCTCAAAGAATAGCGGGTCCCACGTGTCAGTCAGGCACCTCATTTCCCTCTTGCAAGTTTTTTTTGTCTAATTATTTGGCCACGCTTTATGACCTCATCGTGGCACATGCACCAACAATATGTTGCCACGTGGCGTCATAGGTATTAAAATAAAATAAGAAAAATAAGAATGCAGAGAAAGGAGTCAAACTCAGGTCTGTCACTTCCAAAGGGAAAGCCTTACCATCGAACTAGAAAGGGCCAAGTGCTCATATGAAACACTAAGGCCTCTTTTGGAACACAGGAATTTCACAGAAATCGCACAGGAATTTCACAGGAAACAGTTCATTTCACAGAAAAAACGTAGGAATAAAAAAATTTTCCTCCAATCCAAACGAGCCCTAATTTCTTTTGTACTCAGAGGTACACCTAGGCCGGCCCATCTAAGGCAGCTCATCTGTGCCCCACCCAGCCCAAGTAGGCCAGTCCCGTGGCGCCATGTGGCGTTTGAAAATGAAGAACACAAGAACAGGTCACTTTCGCTTTTTAATCCGGAATTAAAATTTGTAACTAGTTTTTCTCCCTCATAAAGACTCCAAATTTGATGATTCTTTTTTCTGAATTTTCTAAAACCAAGCTCTTTCTTTTTAGTTCATTCTTTTACACGTTAATTGTTATTTGTTAGATCTTTTTTAATGGCTTATTTTCTTTCATCGAGTACAAATTAGAAAAAAATATTTTATTTCATATGAATTGCCAATGTAACTTCATATTCTCTAATAATATCGTTATCATAAGGTTGTGTCCCAATTTGAGGAGCATACGAGTTCAAAAATGTTCTAAGGCACACAAACTTCAATGTTTGACTTGAGATGTATGAACCTTTGTAAGAAATGCATCCATACATGAACAATGTATAGTCTTACTTTACCAAAACTATTTGAATTTTTTATGGCAAACTTATGGTCCTAAAATATGTTGCCGTGCCAATTTGTAGAATTTTCCAGTCACATTTCGTTATTATTACAATTATTCTATTGTAATTTTGAGCTGAAAGGTTGACTTATCCATTGCAAACAATTGAATCATTCATCCGCTCTCTGGGACATAAGATATTATGGAATTTGTGAGTCTAAGTATGATTTTTATGTAATCCAACCTCCTCTCGGTGGCACGACGACGGGCCGCCGCGCCGCGCGCTGCCCGGTACACGCGTGCGGTGGTAGGTGGTGGCGCGGAGGCGTACATCCTCAGACTCCTACCGCGCAGCCGCTCCCTCTCGCTCTCCACAACCCCTGGTCTCTTCGGCGAGGTGCCTCCACACGGCAGCTCGGGTGGCGGCGTCCTCTTCCCCGTGCGTCGACGATGACGACGGCGGTCCTCCTCCTTCCTCTGCCGTGAACGCCCTATCCTCGCCCCCGAGCTGGCGAATTTGGTGGAGGCAGGCAGATCCAGCCAGGGGCTGGCGGATCCGCCTTGGATCCGCGATGATGCGGCGCGCCCTTGGCGATGTCGCACGACTTCGTGTGGGCCCAAATGCATGGCCGCGCGTGCCGTTGCTGGCGGCAGCTCGGGGCTGGTCCGCAGCGGAGACAAGCCATGGAGGAGGTTGGGAGGGCCCGCGGGTGGCGCTCAGCCTGCGTCTCCAAGCGGAGCTCGGCATGGTGCTCCAGCGGGGCAGCACGTCGGTGCGACCCGGCTTGACCACCAGATCCGGCAGATCTTTAGCAGCACCTCCAGGAACGAGGGCTTGCTGGTCCGTTGGCGGTGAGATGCGTCTGCCAAGTTGGTCTGCATCCTCGCCAGGTCCCCACTGAGCTCCCTCCCTCCTCAGATTGCACTCCTCCCTCCCACAAGCATAGGCAGGTGACGGGGAGGCGTGGGCATCGGCTTCGATCGCGAGTAAGTCAGCTCTCCTCTTCCACGTATGCCTCTGTGCACGCTAGCTGTTCGATGAAATGTTTGAGTCAGAGGACCCTTGATGTCTGATGCACATGGTCTGCTCAGCAAGTCCTGTATATACCCCATACTATGGGTATAATCTGATACGGAATCATGCGTTTCACTCTGGTTATTACCTATTAATCTGTTAGGATATTGTGGTTCTGTTTCTGAAACTGCACTTAGTTCTGCCTGAAATTGTAGAACATATGACCCAGATAAACCTCCACAAAACGAGACTCTGTTTTTCCCTTCATGCAGTGCACTGTTTCTAGTACTACTTGCATGCTCGGTTAATGGATTGTTTGCGTGTTTATTTTGCAGGAGGATTTTGAGGAATATGCCGAGAAGGCCAAGACCTTACCTGACACAACTACAAATGAGAACAAGCTTATCTTCTATGGCATCTACAAACTGGCAATTGTTGGCGATGTCAACACTGGTACGTACTGTATATGCTTTGTAATATCTCCATGAGTGCCTTCTTACTGTTGGCGATGTCAACACTGGTTTGGTTTTTTGAGTGGATAAAGAACAAAAGAAAATTCAGTAGCCCAATTGAAGTGTGCCTTTTTTTTTTTATCAAATCATTTCCGTCTATAGATTAATTGACTTTGCATAATGAGTTGCAGTTGTTGTACAAGCCATTGATGCAACGGTGAAGAATTCACTATTTCTTTACATTCATGGTTCTTAACATGGTTCTCTACTGTATAACAGTAGAAAGATTTTCAAGATACTATTGCCTTGTTTGATGGATGATAAACCTGAATGTTGCCTGTTACTTCATTAACATCTCACATAAATAGGAGTTTAGTTTATGGCTTAGGCTTACGAAAGCTAAGATATCTCTTTTCTTTACCGTTGCAGACATTCAAGATGCAGGCAGGAAGCAACAAGTCATCATCCAACAATTCCTGAAATAACTTTACAAAAGGATGCAGTCGCTGAGCTGGTAGCAGATTAGTAGTCATGAATATATCCCTAGATAATGCAAGTGTTGTATTGGTCTGCTGCACTTTTTGTCTATTATTTTTTGTTATTATATTCTGGCCCATTGCCATTGGGCGATTTGGGCTTGTAATTGGGCTTTCGCATTCCAGCAAGACATGACCTATGGACCATTAGGATTATGACACGTGGGCCAATAAGAAAAATGACACGTGGACCGGCAGAAAATGACACGTGGACCAGTAAGAAAATGACACGTGGACGGTAAGAAAATGACACGTGGACCGGTAAGAAAATGACACGTGGACCGGTAAGAAAATGACACGTGGACCGGTAAGAAAATGACATGTGGACCAGTAAGAAAATGACATGTGGACTAGCTGGAAAATGACACGTGTTCAAAAAGAATGCGACACGTGGACTCATAGGAAAATGGCATGTGGATCAATTGGAAGTTGACACGTGGATTTGCCATGTCATTGCAACGCTGCCATGTTGGATGCCATGTCATCCTGCCAACATGGCAGTCTACGTATACGAAATACTCTAACATACGAGAAAGTTTGTGGCAATTGAAAAACCGTCACTATCGTTTTGAAAAGGTCATAAATCACGACTGGCCATGCTCGACTGCTAACGGACTGAGTGTTCTAGTGACGAAATTTTCATCGCTAGCAGCAGTCGGTGACACCTTAAAATCATCATTAATCAGCATATTTGTTCTAGTGAATTTAGGGTCCTTAATATCCAGAAATCATAAGCTCTACCATAGACCCATGTCGAGTGAGTGTTCTCTAGACACATTGGGCATTAAGCCTTTGGTAAGCGAATCCGCAAGCACTTTGGTAAGCGAATCCGCAAGCACTTGCTTAGAACTTACATGCTCAATACTTTTATTATGATTCTGGATTTTCTCCTTGACAATGTGACTAGCTCTTAATGTCAACGTGTTTGGCAGCACACTTGACCTGTTGTCACAGGAGTGAAAAACTTAATTCCGGATATGAATTAACTTTAAGTGCTTGCTTAGTGACCTCATATCATGCCATGCCATCGGTATGCATCACTTTTGTTTGGAGCTTTTTCACAATAAAACTCAAACTACGAATGTTAGCAACTATGGTGGATTTCACTACACATTTCAGAGAAGCTTTGTCTTTGTGCCCACAACTATTTGAGAGCACTTATTCTTTGTAACTTGGCATGAGGCCTTTGATACTTTGCAAAATTGCAAGACAATCTCATCTCCATTCCAGTGATCTATGTCTGGACTGGACTTATGCCAAAACCATCCAAATACTTGATCTATGTCGGGGTAAATTCTTACTTGAGCACTCTTTAAGCTTCAACTTTGAAGAACATGAAGCTGATTCATTTTTGATCGATCATTTCTTGGTTCATGGGACCTTGGCATTTCCCAAAACTATTACCTTTGACAACAGAAGAAGGCATAAACTTACTTGCAAGCATATTATTATTCTTTAGAACTATTTCTAAGTATGCCTTTTGCGATAGTTCTGATACCCCTTTTCTTCTTTCTTGGTGAATTTCAATTCCTAAATACGAATGATGCTTCACCTAAATCTTTTCATATGAAAAACTTGAGGACAAAACCTTCTTCGTCTCCAGAAGTAGACAATGTCACTACCAACAAGCAGGATGTCATCCACATACAGGATAAGGAAAAAGAATTCTCCATTCTTAATCTTTGCAAAAAGTGCAATTGTCCTCTCCATCTGAACCCAAACTTTCTTAATATCTTAATTAACTCTAGATGTAGGCTTGCTTAAATCCATAAATGGATTTATTCAGATGACGTTCTCTATGTTCTTTTCCTTCCACGACAAAACCCTTGGGTTGATCCATGTAAAACTTTCTCAAACAAATCCTCGTTGAGAAATGTCGTCTTTACATCCATTTAATCTAAGTCTAAGTCGCAGTGTGCTACTTAATGAAATTATGATTTTAAAAGAATCCTTACATGAGGCAGTACAAAAGACTCATTATGATCTGTTCCTTTTCTTTGAATGAAAACTTTTTATAACAAGACGCAATTTCTATCCTTCAGTATTCCCTCTGGAATCACATTCTATGTTGTAGACCCTTCAACAGCCTACTGTTTTGGCTCCTTTATGAATATCTTCTAAGTCCCACAATTAATTGATACTCACTGATCTCATTTCATCTCGTATGGCTTTAAGCCATCTCTGCGAGCTAGCGCTTCACATGAATTTATTTGCTAAGATAGATGTAGTCATCAAGAATGACTCTTTTTTTCTAACTCTTTGAGACCTTCTTGAGGTCTCAACATTTGGCATGTCTTCTATCTGGGGTTGTGGCTGCTCTCCCATATCACTACAAGAAATATGGCCATCTGCGACGATTTTGGAGCGAGAATTGACTAAAACGTCGCTAAAGCACACTGTTTTATGACGATCCATAGCGATTCATCGAATTTTGTGGACGAATATTACATGCACGTCACAAACCAAGCCATAGCAATATTGTGACGAACGCTCGTTTACTAACTAAAGGGTAAAGGCATCACAATTTTACGACAATGATAAATCGTTATGTTCGTCACTAACTTTTTTTTTAACTGGTTGGATTTCTAGATCCCACGACTACTATTTTTGGTACAAATGAAAGTGTATTTTTAGAGCAATGAAACCATTTCTAAAAAGCTGTATACTTTTAGAAGTTAGTTTAAAATCGAAAACGAAAGTGGGTTATAGGTTCCATGTATCATCTTTTTAAAAAAGTAATAAAACGTGTTGCATTAGAGATCGAAAGCGAGCCCTCACAGAAAGCAATTGGTTTTTTTTTTTGAGAGACACAGAAAGCAATTTTTATTTTTTCGACCTCATAACCTGCTCATTTATTCACAGTGGAATCGGTTCAGCCATATCGCGAACCGCTAAAGTTTTTACAAACTCTGGGAGGGGATCATGCCAGACAAGTGCTTGATCCGGATCCCACGTCAGAGCAGAACTAGCTATTTCGTGTGCACACGAATTACCCAAACGATTACAATGTTTAATCTCAACATAAGCAAAATGCATATTTATTTGGAAGCGAGCCTCCCTGAACAGCATACCACTCGGGGCTTGATCAAACTCCTCCGTCGTGAGAGCTTTCACCAACACAGCTGAGTCAGTTTCCAGAGTGATTTTGTTCATCCCTGCATCGCACACAGCTTCCAAAGCAGCTATACTGGCATATGCCTCCGCAGCAAGGGCGTCATACACCACACTCATGTTACCGGCCCCAGCCAACTGCGGGATTCCTTCCCCATCACGCACAACGAAACCCCATGCACCATGCCTCGTCTCCTTCACAAAGGCGCCGTCAATGTTCACCTTCAGTACATCAGCTGGTGGTGGCGACCACTTGGCCACCGGTTTCCTCTGCTTCTCTTTCCCGTGCTCTATTTCCTGTTTGGCCACCAATTTCATAGTTTTATGGACTATTTCATCAGTGGTCAACATTCTTTCTCCCGCATTTGCTTTGTTCCTAGCATTCCACCAGCACCACATAAGCATGATTGATTTCAGTGGCAGCTCCCCCTCCAGGTTCAGTACTAGGTTGACCACTTTTTGTGCACTGTCCATCTCCAGCAGCTTCAGGCGCACTGCTTCCATGTTCAGACTCCGCCAGCATTTTTTGACCATCTTGCACTTTAGGAACAGATGACCCCCATCCTCATCAAGCCTCCAACAAACTGGACATCGTGTATCTATGTCCATGCCCCGCCTCTGTATGCTCCTCTGCAGAGGGAGACTGTTATGAGCAAGCCTCCACATGAACTGCTTGATTTTTGGTTGGCACTGCAATTTCCACACACTACTCCAATGAAAGGTGCTGTTCAGGCTTACAGTAGACGAACATTCACCCGGCTGTCTTTTAGCTTGCCTTCCCTTTTGGTCATCCAGTGTGTGATACGCCGATTTAACTGAGAAGACACCCTTGGAGTCAAAATGCCATCCTATATAATCCTCCATATCACTTCTCAGAGGTATAGCCAATATATTCTTCACATCTTGCTCCCAAAAAATAGATTCCACTAGTTCCTTGTCCCACTGTCCCGTACTAGGGTCGATCAGTTCAGAAACCCGAGTGATTACTGTCTGCCCTCTCGGCGTGCATGGAACACGCATCACACCGGCTGGGATCCATGGATCCATCCAAATGTTTATCTGCTCCCCATTGCCGACTCTCCAGATTAGGCCTTGCTTGAGCGCCTCAATACCCCGCAGGATACTTCGCCACGAGTACGAAATACCTTTCATCTCCCTTGCCTGCAGTAAATCTCCATTTGGGAAATACCTCGCGCGCAGGACCTGTGCACATAGTGAATCCGGGTGCATAAGTAGTCTCCAGCCCTGTCTTGCCAACATAGATAGATTAAAGAGATGTAAATCTCTGAAACCGAGCCCCCCATTTTCCTTCCTTCTGCACAAAACATCCCATGCTAGCCAGTGCACCTTCCTCTCACTGTCCTGTTGCGCCCACCAGTACCTATTGATCATGGTGCTTATCTCATCACAGAGAGTTTTAGTGAGGTCAAAACATGACATAGCATAAGTAGGGACTGCTTGGGCGACAGCTTTAATTAGTATTTCCTTTCCTGCCTTAGATAACAGTTTTTCCTTCCACCCCAGAATCTTTTGCCATACTTTCTCCTTAATATATGCAAAAGTTTTCGACCTTGATCTCCCCATATACACTGGTAAACCAAGGTATTTTTCATTCCTTGCCTCAGAATTAATCTCCAGAGCACCCATCATTTCACTCTTCTGTGTGTCACTCGTGTTCTTACTGAACATTATTGAGGATTTTTCCTTATTAATTGTCTGCCCCGAGCAAACCTCATACAAATCTAGTATATTTCGCAGATGAAGTGCACTCCGTTCATCAGCTTTTAGGAGTAACAGCGAGTCATCAGCGAACAGTAGATGGTTTATACTCGGTGCACCATTGCACACTTTAACCCCAGCCAAATCACCTCGGGCTTCCGCCGCGTTTAGCAAGCATGAAAATCCTTCAGCACAAATTAGGAAAAGATAAGGGGAGAGAGGGTCCCCCTGCCTTAGACCCCTTTCCGGAACTATTCGATCAGTAAAATCCCCATTGACCTTGATTCTGTAGGATACACTAGTGATGCATTTCATAATGATCTCAACCCAGCTTGCCGCAAACCCCAGCTTCTCCATCATTTTCCTCATAAACACCCACTCAACTCTATCATACGCCTTACTCATATCTAATTTCAGAGCTGCAAAACCATCAACTCCATATCTTTTGTTCTGCATGTAATGAGTCATCTCATAGGCCAACAGGACATTATCTGTGATTAATCTGCCTGGTACAAAAGCACTTTGATTCAAGGAGATAATGTCCGGCAAAACGCATTTCAGTCTATTTGCTAGCACCTTAGCAACAATCTTATAAACAACATTGCACAAGCTAATTGGGCGTAAGTCCTTCAGACGTTCAGGGCACTTTACCTTAGGTATTAGCACAACCACTATATTATTCCAGCCTGCCGGCATAGCACCACCATTCAGAAATTGTTTCACCTCTCTAGTCACATCATCACCCACCACATCCCAATATCTCTTGTAGAATAAAGATGGCATACCATCTTCTCCTGGCGCCTTCAAATCACCAATGCTATCCAGGGCCGATTTAATTTCCTCGTCCGAGAAATCCTGTAACAGAGCTTCGTTCATGCCTCCCGTCACCTTGGATGGCACGTGCTGTAACATCTCATCATATCTATCCCCTATGCAAGATGTGAACAGGGTGCGATAGTAATCAGTAATCATCGCCTTCATTGCTGCGTCATCTGTCACAACCGTGCCATCATCTCTGATCAACTTTCTCAACTTATTTCTTCTTCTTCGCTCTGAGGCATATTGATGAAAGAAATTTGTGTTTCTATCCCCATTTTTTAGCCACTGTACATGGGCTCTTTGGCGCCAGTACAAGTCCCTCTGATCTTCAAGCTTCTCGAGTTTATATTTCAAAAGTTGCTCTCGAGAAACCATGCTAGGACTCAGCTGCCCTCTCCTGCACTCCTCCAGGGCTCTCTTGGCTTTTTTAATTCTTTTTTCCAGGTCCCCAAGAATATTTCTACTCCAGTCCCATAGCTCAGCGCCGACTTTCGCACTGCATCACCCACATTTCCAGCTCGTGCATTGACTGTTGCTCTCCACGCGTTCTCCACCACCACTTTGCATTGTTCTTCTTCTGCCCAGCTAGCCTCAAAACGAAAGCTCGGCTGGCATCTCCCAGGCTGTGGCAAATCTTCCCCATCAATTTCAATGATGAGGGGCCTGTGGTCAGAGTGGCGTGGCTCACCATTAATCACTTTGTACGCTGGAAATCTCGTCCTCCACTCCACATTCGCCACAGCTCGGTCCAATCTCTCCTTTATGTATCTGTCACATGTGTGACTATTATTCCTCCAGGTGAAAGCATCACCTATAAATCCCAGGTCGTCCAGATCACAATCCTCCAGTGCCTCCCTAAAACGATCCATATGGATCTGTGCCTTGGGTTGGCCCCCTTCCTTTTCACAACTCAACAAGACTTCATTAAAATCCCCGGCCACCAGCCATGGCCTCCTCGCATGCGTGTTTAAAGTACGCAAAGCCTTCCAAGACACCTCCTTGTGATCAGTTCTCGGCTCTCCATAGAAACCCGTGAACCTCCACACAAACCCGTCACTCTCCACCACATCCGCATCAATATACCGTCGAGACACGGTACGTAAATGCAGGTTGATTTCCTTCTTCCAAAAGACTGCTAAACCACCACTCTGCCCTTCACAGTCTTTAACGATCATGTTTGTCATCCCCAATTTCCACCGAAAATGTTGTATCCTGCTTCTATCCATCTTTGTTTCGGATAGGAACAGAACATCAGGGTCCTCCTCCTTCTGAAGGTTCAGAAGGCCTTTCACTGCCGGGCCGTTCCCCAACCCCCGGCAGTTCCACGCGATGAGCTTCATTGATTCCCGCAGGACTGCTCCGGCATCCCCGCTTCTTTTGATGGATGATCACCTGATTGCTTATCTTCTTTCTCCACCCTAGCCTTCTTCACATCACTATCGATATCCATAGCCTCCTCCAAACCCCTCTTCTTTTGACTCACCTTCTCTCCCTCCACTGCAGCCCCACTCCCAAGCCTCCGAGCAGTACGTTTTTGCAGAGTTCTCCCCCCCTTCAGTTTCTTCTCGGGTGTGCCTCCCTCCACATTTACATTAGCAGTCGGATTCTCCACATGCATGGGTTGCATGGAGCTATTCACGTGCTTCTCCTGTGGTGCATCATTACCCGCTGCTCCATGCGCTTCAACAGCAGCCGCGTCATCCTTTGTCTGCTTGTCCTCCCCATCAGCTGCTCCCATAAACAAACTTTTCCTCACCCCATCTCCATTACCCCCTACATGCTCGGTGCCCTTCAGTTTCAAAGGGCTTGTCACCCCATCCTCATCTTTCCCATTTGCCTTCTCCTGCGTGCCACTTTTGCTACTATTGTCACTCTTCCTCCACGAAGGCGCGTCACTCCGTGATCGATCAGAGTTCCACCTGGTCGACGAGCCTCCCTTCGCCCCACGTCCGCTTGAGAGAGATCCACGCCATGGCATCGAGGGTACGCCATCATTTCTGCCCCCGTGATCATAAATTACTTTCTTCCTCGCTGGGAAAAATCTCAAGGAACCATCGTACGGTTTTTCCACCCCCTTCCCCAGCTTGATCTCACATGCATTGTCCGTGTGCCCAATAATACCACAAATGTAGCAAAAATCTGGTAGGTGTTCATAAGATAGAGGACACCATCGTTCCTTCCCTTCATCCCCAACCAACACTGTCACACCTCGCATAAGTGGTTTGCGAATGTCAAGCCTGATCTTCACCCGGAGATAGCTCCCTACCGTAATGTCACCATCCTCTGTCTCCACCTCCAACACCTCCCCAATCTCCTGACCAATGGCCTCTCCCGTCTCCTTGTTCATTAGCCCGAGTGGCAGTTGTGCCACACGGACCCAAATTGGGATGAACACAAACTCGATCTCCTCTAGTGTCTTGGAAGCATCCAGGTCCGTCATCGCGACCAACTCTTTGGACAACATCCATGGTCTCTCCTCCAGGGCCTTCCTCTTCCCCGAAGCTTGGTGAAAAGTAAACAGGAATTTGTTCTCACCCAAGCTTTTTACGTCGATGCCGCGGACAGGGCACCAGATCGGCCCTAGGGCCTGCTCCAACGCATCAGGCCGCGCCAGCTTCTCAGAGAATAGCTTTCCCACCGCCTGCACCAGTGCTGGACCCGATCTCGCGCCGCCACTCCCCTTGATCCGCACCCCCTTCTTCTCCGCCTCCGACAACTGCAACTGCTTTAGCATCCCCTCGACGTTCTCCATCCCGCCACAGTCGCGGCGCACCAGCCCCAATCAAGATCGATCGGATCACACTTGTCGACGTCAACAAAAACTAAGGCTAGCAGTTTAGGTTTAAAGGCTGCACATAGCAGAATTTAGATGACGCCGACAGTCGCCCCGAGTCGCCTAGGAAACCCTAGACGCCGAGGAAAAAAAAAAACATGAGGAGACACAGAAAGCAATTGGTGATTAAGGATGATAGCTAATCGTTAACTAATTAAAATCAAGAAAAATGAAGCTAGCTTGTGACAATAGATAAAAAGCCCATTAGCCAATGGGACGTTTGATAAAAAGTCCACCCGTCAAGCTGGGCCGCTAGGGGCCGGTAGGCTGGCCATCCGGCTTTTGCTCCCACCACTCGCGCAAAAATTGGTCTGCATACAATGAGCATTGAACCCAACCTCCTGCCCAAGAACCAAATAGGGATGGCAATTCGGGCACGGGTTTCAGGTACCCGACCCGATGGGGCCGGGGATGGGTTGTGTTTCTTACCCACGGGTGGCACCCGTGCCCGACCCGAGTGAGATGGGTGCGGGGCGGGTTTTTATCCCTGCCCGCGGGTGCCCCGATGGGGACCCGAAATCAAATTACTCCCTTATGTTTAGCTGGCCCATGTAAGATATTTCAGCCCACTAGTGCCCCTTCGTCAGCCCAACAGCCAAAATAGAAGGAACAACAGCCCACATATGAACAAACAGGCCAACAGCCCACTAGTGCCTTTACTCTACTCCAGTCTTCATCACGCTAGAAAACAAAGAAAAAGGAAACCGTCAGCCTCATCGTTTTCTTCTCCAACTCGCCTCTCCTCAGATCCTCGATCCCTCCCCATTGATTCGTGAAGCTCGACTCGTCCCCGGCCGCGAGAGGGGCAAAACGAAGGCATGGCAGCGCTGAGAATCGGCCACTCCATCGCCGGAATCTAACTCTCCACCATCCGACACACATCTCTCTCTCTCTCTCTCTCTCTCTCTCTCTCTCTCTCTCTCTCTCTCTCTCGTGGAGCCACGGCAAGACGTCGCCTCAGATCTACCACGGCGCGTCACGGCGCCGTGTGGCTTGGTGGCGAATACCTGGTAAGCGTGGCCCCCTCCATTCCCTCCCCGTCGCAGTCGCTGGTACGACGACTCCGCCGCAGACGCCATCTGGGCCGGAAACCCGACGGGTGCCCGAAACCCGCCCCGAAACCCGGCGGGCGCGGGTGCGGGCGCAAGTTTTCGCCCGTGGGTACGGGGCCGGGCAGGGATTTTTACCCGATGCACATATCGGGGTGGGTATGAATTTGCTCTACCCGCCACGAACCCGCCCCATTGCCATCCCTAGAACAAGCGACCGTACCACTACACACAAACAGATTACTTGACTGTACAAGAAGTTTTCTTATATATACAATACTAGATAGTGTTTCTAATGAATCGCTCACTCCGCGGGAGTTTTTGACTGCCCTTTAATATTAAAAATAATTAAAATAACTCACGCGAGGGACTGACATGGCGGGGGCCTGAGCCACTGGCTCTTGGGGCCCGCATGCTGCCCAACATCAACCAGCCGCTGACATGTGGGCATGCCTGTTCATGCTCAAGTTCTTGCTCTGCTGTCAATTTTTTCTTTTGATTCATAATTTAAACTTTAAACATGTATAGATTTCACATATCTTGTCCAAATCAGTTGATTCTTTTTTTTTGAAATTTTATAAATTATGTTTATTGCGCTAATTCTTGTTCATCTGTATCAAGACATTGATGATCACTATTCATTAGTTACTTCACCTTTTTATAACTCTCCAAAAATATTGATTTTGTGATTGAAATTTTGGGAACGTGTAAATTATAGATCTCTATATACATCTATCCATTTTTTATTAATTTTTAGGAAGACCCTATACTAGTGGGTGTTCATTTGCCACTGAATTTTCTTCTAAACTTCTTATAGTATGCATGAGAATCATCGTTTTGAACAGACATATTATTTTAATAGTTTTCAAAAAATCCCAAAATAATTGAATAGGTTCTAATGGAGACAATACATGCTCCCAACAAATTTGAGGTCCTAAATCGATACATTTTAGGAAATAAATAAATACATAAATAAAGAAAAATTCTTGAGTTATTTGTCTTTTTTGTACCTCTCAACATAGTATGATCTTAGGCTTGAAAATTAGTGGAGATGTCTAATATAGACACCTCTATCTAGAGTAAATTTGGCAAAATATTTCAAAACTATGGATCCATGTCCACTTAAAAACTTTCTTGTCAAATATGTTGACTTTCAATACGCTTACATGGTAAAAGTTCGTCAAAAATTTTGAAAACATTAATGACGGTTGGAGTGGATTTATTAATTCCTCAAAACAAATTTGATTCCAAAATTCAACATATCTTAGGAGATTCAAAAAAGACAAAGATAAAGTTTAAATCGTTTCTTGTAAAAAGAAAAACAGAAATTCTCTCATGTTGGGCCTAATGTAGCCCAGCCTACGTGGCCTGCTCTGTCCTCGAGCTCTCCTCGAGCTCTGTTGGCCATAGGCTTTGATCCGACGGCTGATGTGCTGTTTGCACCGAATAAAACCAGCACCGGTCGACTTTTCCTCCAAACCCTAGTTCATTTTGTAATTGCTAATACCATGAATTATATGAAATTATATTTGGCGTTATTTATATTGATAAAAATGTTAGGAATAGTTTTTATGAAAATTTGAGTAGGTTTAGTTACTGCTAAGAAATGGGCCTGAAGAAAAATTGAGCGCATTGGCTAGGAAAAAAAATGTTCCACGCTTGGGCCTAGGAAAAGAAAAAGTACAACGCTTGGGCCGAGCTAAACAAACTGGGTTGGGCTGATTTAAATTGTAATTTTAACTGGTCAAGCCCAAATATGAAGGGAGTTGCTAATGGGCTTAGCCCAGAATTGATTGGGTCTGTAATTAGGCCACAAATACTTATGACGAATAAGTAATGACAAGCGATTGATGGTTACAAAATTTGTGATGAATATACATGTTTTCGTTACAGAACATGATTAAACACATATGATGGGCAACAAATCAATTTTCATCACAAGATCATTACAAATTTCATGTTGTAACATAATTTTCAGTTTTTGTGACATAATTGAACTGTCGCCTATCATAAGATTTATTGTAGTGTATCCAACGACATTTTCTATCGGCTCCTGAAGGATAGGTTTCGCATTCACACTCATTGTTGCTAAAGGAGTACAACAGGTGATGTATGATCTTATCTTGAATCATTGAAGGAGACACATGGTCTCACTTCTCTTCAAGTCTTGGTTCTTAACATATCATGTTCCCCTAGATTCTACCTAAACTCCGAAACTTCTCTTCAAGTCTTTTCTAAAAAAGGCTTTCTACCCAAGTGTGCAAGGAAGGATAGGTTTTTGCTTGGAGAAAAAAAAACTCCTTTCCTGTGGCTATCCACGATATATATTTCAAGATATTTTGTGTGTTTAAGTGCGTGGAGATCGAGCATGTTTAAGCGCTTGAAGAAATGCTTAGAAAAAAGTTTTTCCATATGTTTTAGATGAAGCCTTTCCTTCGAATATATACATCCAGTGATCTATATCATTTAATTTTATCTGATATATTGGATCACTTTTAAATTAGCCACCATAACAAACTAAAAACTCATCGTAATTATTCACGAATTGAACTGAACTGGAAAATTGTTGGATCCCTTCTCTCTACGTTCTCATATAGGTTAATTTTGTAGTTTTATACAGCAGGTGTGATCGATGCAAATCAACTTGCTTGTTGCATCTTCATCTAATAAAGATTTACTCTAGAGATGCAAATGAAGGAGATGTTTATTGTTAGGCTAAAAGTAGATCTGAAGTAACAATTTAGGCTCTGCTATATAAGATCCTAGGGAAAACTCAGACTGTCTAAATAGCCCTAGTATTAAAATTGATTGGAGAAAAACTCATGAATTCGGAACCACAAACTTCGATACTTTTCGTTCTTAAAAAAAAAAAACTTTGATACACTGAAAGAACAATTTCAAACTTGCATATAAAAGATGATTCTGTAACACGAAGATGTCACCTTTTGACAAAGGACGATGGCAGCATCACGCTTGCTCGTGCATTTTCTCCAACCAATCTGCCTAGAATAATTTACCATCTTCATCCCTCACAGCCAATGGACGTTTGAAGCATGACTTTAAGTGCCACCGGCATTGACTGCATGGGGCTATGATCAAGTGCACCTTGCCTGACACCTAGCATACACCTGAACCTTGATCGAAGCATACCATGTGTGTCTTTATAACTATTTGTCGATCAATCTCTTGCTTTGCCTGGTTACAGGATTTTGGCTGTCTCGTCTGGATCTTGTTGGCCTTGTGAGGCCTGTCTATCGGTGTGTTTCTTGCTGTTATTGGGGAGCTCCATGAGCTATGGCAACCTTTGTCCAATAAGCATTCTTGCAGCCTTGCCGATTAGCTGCAGTAGTCGCCACCTCGTTGAGACTTGCCACGATTGTCTCCTCGTCGAGACTCTGCTTCCCTACTTCCAGAATCGCTTGTCACCCTGCTAATTAGCAGCAGTAGCCGCCACCTCGTGCTAGCTCGCCTGATTGCCGCTGGATTGATACTTGATGGATTCCCGACAGAAAAAGACGATCGGAGACAAACCTGGGATGAGCATTGGGGATTTTCTTCCAAAGAAAGAAAAATCAGAATCGAGCCATTAGTTAAGGGGATTGCTAAAAATTGCCAAGGCATTCCGTTGCTTTCTAGCGCCCATATTTTCTTTCCTACATATTCTTCTCAAGTTGCATATATGAATGGGTAAGACAATAAAATTCAGGTATTTCAAAGGCTTAAAATACCTGAATTTTTTCTCACCTTGAGTTACACCCAATATATATTAAAGTTACACCCATTGCATACAAGATTTACTGTAATTATTTCGGTGTAATTATTGAGTATAAATGGTGTAAATAAAATTCAAGCGCTAGGATCCTTTAAAATGCCTGAATTTTCGTTCTCTACCATGTGAGACTAAATCTCATCCACAAAAACAAGATCTGATGGTTGAAAATTCAGGCATTATTATCCTCTAGAATGCCTAGGCAATGTATAGACGGGGCCGTAGTTAAACAATGCATCAACGTCAAGAAACTCTAGGGGTTTCTACCAGCAAAAATCGAAATCCAAGCAGTCGAGATGAATCTGCTAGCTAGGGAGCCATCAGAAAACACGTGAGAGAGGAGGGGAAGATCGAAAACACGTGAGAGGGGAGCCATCATAAAACACGTGAGAGAGTATAATAGATTGATTCTTTTTCGTTGTACTCTGGTCCCAGCAAAAGTTGAAATCCTGATGTACATGGATCTGCAACGGAGCAATCATGAGACACATAGAGAGGGAGGGGAGGAAAGATCAAAGATAATGCATTGACTGTTTTCCATTGTGTTCTGGCCATGAAAATCTAGCATGGAAAGTTACGTGAGGATAGGTGGGAAAGATTTGGCTTCAATTATGTAGCATGGAAGGTTACGTGAGGAAAGGTGGGAAGGATTACCAAGGATCCAACTGTTATGGAATGTTCATCACCTAAACTAATGGCTGGATGTTTTGCTTTTTTTTGGCAATTTCTAGGAATTTTAGCCGATTAACGTGGAGGCTCCAAAAGAAACCACCAATTAGTAAATGTATAAGATAGCATGAAAAGACAAAGGAAAATAAATTAAGACCTAAGAGGGTCTCAGGTTCTAAAGCGGACAAACGAAACGGCCAGCTATTCCCAGTGTGGCGGCATCGGCGGCGGCAGCGATAGGTCCCAGCCATCCATTTGCGTGATTGAGCTAAAAGCCACGTGGACTTTTGGTTGGTGGGCCGAGTCTTGGATGGGAGTGCATATACAGGCCAGCCAAACATAGAGATGGTCAGCTCGGGTGGGAGCGAGGGTGTCCCTTCCGCACGCGTCAACGCGCGGCCGCTCCCCGCGCCCCATCCTCCCTCCCTTATCGCGCGCGGCCCATGAAGCGGCCCAGTCGCCCAACCATCTTTTTCACGCCCCCGCCTCCCCCGCCGCCTCCGCAGCCACCAGCAACCACCACCCACGTTAAATTCTACGGCCATTCGCAACCCTAAATAATCCGACTCGCCACCACCCTAAATTCTTCGGGTCGCCACCCGTAGCTATGGTCGGAGGAGGCGGTGTGGACTCTTGGGTACAAACCCATGCACACTAAGGGATTCTATGACACGCTCGTCAACGGCGGCGCGCATGGAAGATTGCCGGCGAGATGGGCCGCGTTGGTTGGGCCGATGGGCTGTGTCTGGAGGAGGAAGAAGAACAGTGGGAGGGGGTGGGAGGAAGGAGGCTGCGTGTTGCGGTGGGCGTAGGGGAAGAATCCCGGGCTCCGGTTCCGGTTTCGGGAATGCGGAAGTTTGGGGGAGTAGTATTGTTTGTTTTTGGGTAACTGTAGACTGTATCTATATCTTTGCTATCCACTCGATCACAACGAGACACCTTTATTTCTCGATGTACTGTGAGCAACTGAACTTCAATATTCTATATCTCCAGTTATACACAGTCAAATTAGGTATTCTAGTATGCTATGAATATGTATTGAATCCCTCTAGAACTCCTCTATCCTCAATCAATTTATGTATATCTATTATTGAATCCCTCTAGAACTTCTCTACACTTCGCAGACGAACGGTAAAACATTATGTTTAAAAGTCCAGAACATCTATTATTTTGAGACGGAAGAAAAAATAAGTAGTATCATGAGTCAGGCATGAAATTAATTAAAAAATCATTAGGGTTTCGGCTCCATGTTTCGCCGGCCACCGTCGTCCGCCCACCAATACACGTGCCGAGGCGTGGTTCATATGCCGTGGCATCCATCTCGGTCTGCCGTCGCGTTCCGTCCAGGTCAATTCGGCGACTCGCGTTTCGTCGAGTTTGTCGAGTTTTCTCCTGTACAAAGGCTGCAGCGCGTCGCCGACTCGCCGTGTTGCAGATCAGAGATATTCGAGCCTGTCTTGTTCGGCGTCAAGTCCCGAGGAACGATCGCTGTTCCCGGCGATTGCTAGCCTGCTGCGGTGAAGTAAGTTAGAGATTTTTGCTACGCGCACCCAGGGACTAAGAGATTGGTTTCTGGTTTCTTTGCTGAGCGTACACGAAGGTGTACCAGGATCTCCAGATTTTGCTCCGTGCGCACCACTGAACATCTGCAGCCAGCGACAAGACCGTCCGGTTGGACACATCCGCCCTTGCTCGGCGATGCTCTTGCGCCAGCGATTTATTTCCGCCTCAATGCCAATGGCACTGGTCAACTCGTGAGAGACTCTTTCTGTGCTCATCACACGCCGCCGCAGTTTGGCGAAACGAAAATTTATCAACTCTATATCTTGTCACCTTTAGAAGTATTTACATTTACATGTCCGCCACTCTTTATTTAAAAAAATATCCATATGATACATTGCTATACTTATAATACTAGTGAGTCGAAGAAGTATCATGTTGAAGATTTAGATCATTGGATACAGGAAATTAATGGACGGTATGCATCTATTTAGGTGTACGGTAAAAGTCCTCGGACATTCACATCGTTCATTGTGACCCATGTGTGACAATCGGCAAATGGTGCTGCATGCCCACACTTGTGCCAAGAATGCTCATGCTTGTAATTCTGTAGTATGGGTGGATTATTCCCATAGTTGCGAAACAGTCGATCTGTAACCTAGTAGTTATAAGAGCCTCAGTAGCACCTCAGGTCCTAAGTTTGTAGAAGCGAATTTTCTAAGATTTAACAGCGATGTGTATGTAGGCGACGTTCTCCGTCCACAACGAGGCGCCTATAGTGACTTCGTGAATATCAAGACCAGCCGGCTCAGTCTTTTGGAGGCGCTCATAGGTGTAGGGGTTGCGTGCATGTGTTAATAGGGCTAAGTACTCGTGCGTGTTTGTGAGTGTCTACGTCTGTATTGTGTTTCACAAAAAAAAAAAGATTATCCCCATAGCTTCTTGTTGCATCATCTACAATATGATTGTAACCAGTCCGTCTAAATGAATAAAAAAAAGTTAGTTTTTTTTCAAAAATGCAGGAGAGCTGCGTTTCTTTGTATTAGGGAGAAAAAGCTGTCCCCATACATCACCTCATCTGATACGGGGACCAAATATGAGACTCGGTTTACATGAAACTTTTGTAATCCATTAAAAAACAAAAAAACAGTTTTGTGGAAATTTTGTAATCCCTCCAATTCAGATCCAGCGCTAAAGGACACAGAATTTTGTGGATGACGTCAACACTTAAGTACAATTCGAAATTGTTACACAAAAAAAATTATAGTTTTATTTTTGAGATTACACAGTACAACTCAGACACTCAGAACGCACGCACACTCACCCCATTGAACACACGTACGTAAACCCTACCCCTATGAGCATCTTCGAAGATTGAGCCGGCAAATCTAGAGATACGAAGTCACCACTGGCGCCTCGCTATCGACGGGAGCGTCGCCTACCACTGAAAGCACAAATGCCGTTAAATCCTTGAAAATTCGCTCCCACGAGGAGTCGAACCCAAGACCTGAGAGGTGTTACTCGGAAGTCTTAACCACTAGACCAAGACCCCTTTCACCAAAAAGAATTATAGTTGGAATTTACAGTTTGATATGGGAAAAAATGCATGTAAAAAAATGCTAAACTACTCCCTCCAATCTTATTTCAATGTCGTTTGGACAGGATGTTTAGTGCAAATTTGCATAACTTTTGTGTCCGGACGACTTCAAAACAGAAACGAATATTTCTCAAAGCATTCAAATTTTGTCCCACAAAAAAATTTCTGCCACTCCGTCCCACAAAAAATGGCACCAAAGCATTCAAATTTTGTCCCACAAAAAATGACATGGTAGCCAATATATGAGGTACACTTAATTAAAATAACTTCCACAACTAATCCACCGTGTCAATTTCCCAAGCAAGTTTTTAGTTTCCTGCATGGCACAAGATTAATTAGGGAATCTTCCTTAATTAAAAGGAATATTTCTCATGAATTGATGGAAAGTTATCTGGTGCATGGAACATGATTAATTAGTTGCCTCACTAATACTTAGGGGTACGGAGGTCATTTGTTTCTGGTACTAATATATCTGAAATTTTCTAGGATGTCATTTTTTGTGGGACGGAAGGAGTACCTATTTCAGTCGAATATTCTCTGCATGGTCTGTACCATAGAGGAACTCAGATTTGCCAGTTTAGGTGATCTAGAAACCATATGCCAATATGCATGAAAAAAAATCTCTTGCGAGACTGAGCCTGTAATATCTAAATTTATCTTACAAACTGACAGGATAATTCCGAAGTATGATGTAACTAAACAATGCTGACTGAAAACATAAACAAACTGACTCCAAAACTAAATGATAAAATAAAAATAATTCTTGTATACTATAGTTACAACTGTCATAGTGAATTAGGCGAATTGGCCCAATTTAAAAGTGATAAGCATGCCAGCCTCGGCGAACTGGACCGCACAACATAAAAAGTACAAGAAAAATACACACCGAATAAGAATTACGCCCAACCAACAAAAAAACAGCAATTCTACACGCTGTTGGATTAAGAAATCGACTGAAAGACAGCATTTTTAGCTTTTTTTTTTAGGAACAAAGCATTTTTAGCTAAGCATCTAGGTGCCATGTAGCACTTGGAGCACTCAGCACAATAGGCCCATATAAGATAACAGTGCGCAGCCCAGTTAGCAACCAGACGAAGCGCCAACCAGAAGATCTAAGGATCATAAAATCCTGTGCTGGGCCCAATAGGCTAGAAGCTGAATGATGATAAACTTTCTGGAGGCTGATCCTGCCAAATAAAGGATATGGTAAAAAAGACGATAGAATTGCTTCACAGAAGTCGACTACCTTGTTATTAGTTTATTAAGATATTCTGCAGGAACTAGTGAGACAGAACACGTATAAAATTGAAATACAAAAATGAGATTGTTGCATCCTCTCACTAGTATACGACGATCATAGTCCAGTTACTACGGTGGGCAATGGGGATCGCAGACGCGGCACACATCCCTACACTCCTTTACCGTGTCGTAACACAGTGGTTCCGGCTTTTGATTCATGCAGCACCAGCATTTCGTATATATTGTACAATAAATCTTGGTACAATATACTATTGTCAACTTGTTTTCATCCAATAGTTTTGTAGCATTGTTCCTCATTGTTTCAGTAAGGACATATGGGTAGCTCCTCCTTTCAGTACCATCCGTGAGTAGTTGATGAGGGCGGCCTGCTTCCAAAGAACATGTTAGTGTTAACCACAAAGCTTTACCTATAATATAGAACGAAGAAATAGAGACAAAATAGATGGTATTACATTGCCCGTGTGATGCAAAGAGGAACAAAACCACCATGAACACCGAGACCCTCATGTTGAGGAGATCTGAGTCAGGTTGTAATGTAATTGAACAAACAGATCTTGCCCACATGGGCTTTATATACACAGGAGTTTTGAGATACACATGGAAAGGCATCACGTACAATCATGAATTCCTTTATTTATCGTTATGGGAAACACGAATTTTTAGATATAAATCATGTGCAATAGTGAACTTCCCTTTGTCGTTATAGAATGCATTTATGCCCGGTTTCTAAATATACATGAGTGTATAATAAAAAAGGGTAAGGCCTGTTTGGATCCTCTAGACGGTTAAAATTAGCAACTAAAACATTAGCCAGCTAATTTTTTAGCCAACTAATTTTAGGAGCTATTTGTTTGGATCCTTGACTAATGTCTCTAGTTTTTAGACTTTCCTTGCCTTTTTAATGTATTTCTTTCTTTTTTTATACGTTTAGTCAAGTCTTGGAGGGTGGGTATGACTAAGGGCTAAAAGTTTAGTCACTTTTAGGAGGTCATGTTTAGATCCAAAGTGACTAAAATTAACCAGCTAGAAGTTTAGGAGGTGGATCCAAACAGGGCCTAACTATAGACAGAAATAAATGACAATTTTGTTTGAGATTTTTTTCCATTTTCCTATGTATCTGTAGTTGGAATAATTGATTGTAGAATCAAAAAGGAAAATAAAGGTGAGCCCTACCTGACACAAGAAACAAGGATACTATAGAAAGGACACGGGATCACCCTCCTGTATATACCTACCATAACAGACGTAAAAGGAGAGAAGAGTCGCAATGAATGCATCGCTTCGGTTTGACGACATTCTCTTTCTTTCGTTAGGGAGCGCAACAATGCGTTTCTCTGATCTTGACGGGGCGGCTTGGGCAGGCTCGGTGCTAGGGCCAGCAATCCTTCTATTGCGACGAGATGGAGATCCTGCCGTGCCGGCCGCGGTTTTCTTTCTTCTTTTATTGATCTGTGGTACCGGGAGGAAAGTTCCCACTACCTTGGTGACTCTGTTGACGAGTTGGGCTCTTGCTGGTGGTGGTGAAGAGGTAGTCGCGCCATTTGTTGGTAGTCTGCAACTAGCTATCGAGCGAGAGCGCCGACGGGAGCAAGCCAGAGGTGATTGCCGTTGTGATGGAGTGGCATGCGCGGCGGGGCGTGATATTGAGACGGCTTGGCGTCGACGACAGGGGCTCAACTGAGCCAGAGCCTACAAGGTTGGCCACAGTCAGAGTAGAAGACACAGGCGTGGTACCCGACTCTGCGGTGTCGGTGTCGCGGTGGTGGCTTGTCGCTGGTGACAGAGGCACAGGTAGCATACAAGGTTGCCCGGCACCCTTCGTTGAAACAGGCGGGACCATGTACTACCACGTTACTGGCCTCCATGTGTGTTTCATTTTCGTGCGTGTTGGTCGTTTGTACGCACCCACTTATATACCGCAAGAGGACGGTATATAGTTGTAGCACTTTTTCCCTTAGAGTATTCCAAGATTTAATATCGAACCACAGAGAACAAGCGGGACTTAAACTATTATTTAAACTACTAAATTAATATAGCAAAAGTGTGTGTGGAAAGGATGATTAACAACTAGAGATGAAAGAGCCTGCGGTTTGTAACAAGGTTATGAAAGGATTCTCTCCTATGGTTTGGGGCACTGGCATGCAACTCTAATTAATGGTCGATTGATAGGTTTAGTATTCTACAAGACATGGTGGTTTCGTTCTCCTCTCGCCCTGTCACGACAAGGGTTAATAGTTCCCCACTGGTTTCTTGCACTATGTGATAATAACGTATTGATCAGATACGAAATAGAAGCATCACATAGACTGAACACATCAAAAGAGTATTGTAAGTGTGAGAGTTACATAACCAGATTTCCCTCGCCACGGAGAGAATATGAGATCTACTCACGCATCATACTGCAACACATGAACATGGCTACAATAGGACGCGGAATTTTGGCGTGGTCCCACAGGTGCCGATCGGCACGGCGGTGTGCCGGTCGGCACAATCTTCCCTTTTGGTGGTGATGATCGGTGATCGCCGTCTTCGCCGCCACAACCTTCAACCTAGGTCAAAACCTCCGTATGTTTCTCGTCTCTCCCTGTTTCGCGACCCCGAACTTCTCTTTTATAGTTCCTTTTGATTGTGGGCTGGATTTCACCGACTCCGACTCTGATATTTCTTCTGGGCTTCATATTCTCCGAGTGGGCTTCATGTTTGGGCTCGATCTCCGTGGTGCCGGTCGGCACAAGGCCGTGCCGACCGGCACGGTCTCCAATTTCTCCGTTCTTCGGGCCTCCGGCAGCTCTTTATCCGTAGTCTCTCAATTTTCACCTATTTCCTGCAAATCCTTCCGAATACACAGAAACTACGCATATATATAATAATAGGGGTTAATTGTTAGCAATAATGACATAATAAGGTATTAAAAACACCATATTTGTCATATAAAATGGGTACCTAGAAAGCACCAACAGCTCCCCCACACTCAAATCATTGCTAGTCCTCGAGCAATTAAAACCATGAAAATCATCACCGTGCTTTCATCATGCTAAGAGGCAAAAACTCTCACAAATCTTCAACTTAGCTATTGTCAATCATCTCATCGAATTAGTATCCCTCCACAAGACTTTCTCTCAATTTTGAAAACAATTTCACCTCAAAACTTGAGTCGACCAAATCAATCACAAGGCTTATCAAACAAATATTTTTGTCTCCCTTCATATCACGTAAGAAGAATGCAAAAACTTTAGACTTCACTCAATCGCTCAAATGTATTTCCTTCCCTCTCCTATTCTATAGTATAAGGCTCTTTTGTGGATCTTGGAAAGTAGTATAACCAAATTGAATCGAAAGAACAACTAAGTCAACAATTCGCTCAATCATGCCTTCTAAAGGGAGTTTTCATCATGAGAATTCAGAATATAAGCACAAGGATCAAAGGGAAAAGAAAACAACCGAGAATGAATGGAATAGAATTAAGAAGGGATTAAGCTTGAAGTATAAACAGATCTTTTTAGAATTTTAACTCTTTCTGCAGCCTGCTTCCTCTGATAATCATTTTTCTCTTTCTTTTTGACCTTTTTTTCTTTATTTTCTTTTGTGCCGATCGACATGGGCTCGTGCCGGTCGGCACCTTATTCATTTTCTCCTTTTTCCTCGTTTTGTTCTATTTTTATTGCAGACTGCTAGCAGAGCATGTTTTGAATCGAAATCTGTCTAAACTTCACATTTGCTCGTAGGTTGTATCAAGGAGGAGGGAGAAACAATGAAGTATCGGTTTATGGATAGAAAGAATTTGATGATAGATGGCTAGCAAACTGAGATGAACAATGAAACTTCTCCCTTCTAGCTTAGTCGTAATCAAGAGCAAAGAGTTGACAAAGACGTCTTCCTATCAAAAGGCTTATGTGTAGGCTTCTCTCATCTCATTTGGCTTAGTGTAATAGGTACAAAATCAAATCCTTAGCTAAATGCTTCAACTATGATGATAGAAGGGGTTTTCGAAAAGTGGATATATAAAGCCAAGCGACTATTCAATGAACTCAAGTAGATTGGCAAAACGATCGTCAAAAACAAAATCAAGAATATGGGGTAACACATCGATTCGACAACTAACACTAACTTTATTCAAGACATTGCAATAATTCTTGACCTCGAAGCTTAACTAAGCACACCATCTCAAAGAAAACTCTCACACTTTCACACACTAACTCAAACCATACTAAATCAAAGCAAACGACCTTAAGAAGTGTAAGGGCGAATCCCCCACACTCAAACCTTGCAATGTCCCTATTGCAAAAGAAAAACAACTAGACCAACCTAATCTGAAATGCCATGCCTCCTCAACATGCTAAAGATGCTTCGAATGTTCCGCATGAGAAAAGAGTAATCCGCCGCGGCCATGCTCTCCATGTCGTCAATTCGTATATCAATGTCCCGATGGTGCCTATAGCATCTTTCCATATCATAATAAAGACGTTCGATGTTTCTTCTGCAGATTGGGCAACAGTTGGCGGGTTTGTGTTAAAACCCCTCTGTGCCGATCGGCACATGCTCCGTGCCGGTCGGCACGAGACACCATTTGCTTGATAACGCGTCCCCGCACTTCCTTGAGCTCCTGCAAGGCTTCCTGTAGCTCCTTCTGCACTGGGTGGTTCGGCATCAGTAGGTTCTGGCTCGTCTTCCATCGGTTCCTCCTCGGGATCTTCTTCCGGATCCTCCTCGGGATCTTCTTCATCCTTTGCAACAAGATTAGCTAATGGGTGTTCATGCGCAGGGGATGTCTCTATATAGCTCACTGATTCCGAGGTGTATCTTGCTCGTGGCTTTGAAGAAAGACGAGCGGAACGCCGAACTCCCTCTATTTCCTTTGATCTCTTTGGTTGCGGCTCATCATCAGAGGAATGATCAGATATTTCAACGAAATTCACAACCTTGACGTCGTGCCGATCGGCACAACCACCGTGCCGGTCGGCACGCCTGCCGTTCCTTGCAAAATATGCTTCTAGATCTGCAAGGTTGCGTGTTCTCCTCTTTGCAGCATTGTCCCTGTCAATACGCCTCTGAATTTCATCATTGATCTCTTTAGGGGTCATGCGCCCTTTAGCAACGGGAAAGCCATCATCAAAGACGAAAGTCGCAGGGATGCATTCAGGATCAGCTAGATAATTCTCAATCTGCCTCTGATGTTCTTTCGGACAGTAAAAAACACTTACATCCAAAACCTCTGGTGTTCTTGTGTAGAATCTTCTCTTGGAGATCTTCCCAGACGGTCAGGACGCGTGGGAGCGCAGTGTGCCGATCGGCACCCGGTGTGTGCCGGTCGGCACCTGCATCAGAAGTCCTCCCATCGTTCAGCCGAGACCTATGGATGGTCAGAAAGCAGTCTCTGTCTAACTCTTCCCTCTCGCTATCGGTAAGGATCGATTCAAAGGTGATAAGATCATCATATGTCAAAGGACGTTCCATAGCGAGAAGTCGATCCATTGTGTACCTATCGGAGACCGGTGTGCTATCATCAATCTTGGATTTACCTTTGCGTACTAGCACCTCTCTGACCTTCTTCCGAAGGGCTTCATCCATCTCCTTCTTCTCTCTATTGAACGCATCCGCTTCACTCTTCAACATCCATCGTTGCTTCAAGTGCGACCAGACTATTGGATCGTCCTCGGTGGGGTTAAGGCTCCTGTTGCTCTCCCATGGCAGAGTTGGGCTCATTGGCGAAAGTCCGCCGCTGCGCCGATCGGCACTGTTGTCGTGCCGGTCGGCACCGCCGTCGCGCCGATCGGCACCGTCTCCTCCGCTGCCGATTCCGCCGCCTTGCATTGCCTAGGGTATGGTGGAAACTCTGGCGGCGCTCGATTTTTGATGATGAGATCCGAGACAACTCCTTCATATATATATCCTTAATTCTCTTGATCGAACCGGACTCTATCTCTTAAATTTGGAAGTCATCGAAGCATGTCTTGGAGGAAGGGCAAAAACTCGACTCAAAAACGACACGGACTCCCACGTGCCGATCGGCACGGAACCGTGCCGGTCGGCACGGTGGCAATTTTGCCTCCCACGACTCAATAAAATCAAAGAAACACAAAACACACAGAAAAACAGCAAAAACAACAGTGCTTTTGTTTTACGTCGTTAAGCTCGACCACCCAATCACTTAATCCACATAATATATATCAAATGACTTTAACTCGAAAGTGTTGGGTTCAAGATATACCTTTAGTCGTTGGCCATTCACCGTGTATGTATTTTGCTTTCCGTCCATGATTACAACAGCTCCGGAAGGAAGAACTTTATGAACAAGATACGGTCCATCCCATTTGCTTTTCAATTTTCCTTTTCCGAACAACCGAAATCTTGAATTGAATAGGAGCACTCTATCTCCTTCGTGAAATTCCTTTTTCAATAGCTTCTTATCATACCACTTCTTTGTTTTCTCTTTATAAATGGCTGCATTCTCGTAAGCCTTTAAGCTCATTTCCTCGAGTTCACTAATTTGAATCTTTCTTTTCACCCCAGCAGCATCTAAAGCCAAATTCATCTCTTTGATCGCCCAATATGCTCTATGTTCTAACTCCACAGGCAAATGACAAGTCTTTCCGTAGACGAATTGACAGGGTGTCATACCTATTGGCGTCTTGAATGCTGTGCGATAAGCCCAAAGTGCGCCATTCAACTTGTTTGACCAATCCTTTCCTTCTCTTCTAACAATTTCTACAGAATTCCTTTCAACTGCTTATTAGAAGTTTCTGCTTGACCATTGGTTTGCGGATGATAGGCTGTTCCAATTCGATGCTCAATACCCATCTTTTTCAAGGTTGTAGTAAACTCAGTTCCAGTAAATGAGTTCCACCATCTGTTATAATAACTATAGGAACACCATATCTTGGAAATATGCACTCATTCAACATCTGCTTCGATTCATGAGTTGTACTGACTCGGCATGGTATTGCTTCTACCACTTTGAGACATAATCCACAGCAACCAAAATATATTCATTGCCATGAGAATTAACAAACGGTCCCATAAAATCCATGCCCCAAACATCGAATATATCAACTTGCAAATTATACTTCAAAGGCATAGCATTACGAGCATTAACATTTCCAATTCTTTGGCATTAGGGGCATCTAGCAACATACCTCTTTGCGTCTTCATGCATCGTAGGCCAATAAAATCCACTAGCCCATACCTTCGCTTGTGTTCGAAAATGCCCATAATGTCCATCATACTCAGATGAGTGGCACTTTTCCAATATGCTTTCGCGTTCGTCACGAGGTACGCACCTTCGAACAGCTCCATCTTCACAATATCGGTATAAATAAGGATCATCCCACATGAACTTCCTCGTTTCACTGGCAATCCTCCGTCTTGAATTCTTGCTATAATTATCCAGGTTCCTTGTGAACCCATTTACGATGTCTTACATCCACGATTCTCGGTGGTCCTTGACTTGAAATAGCTGCTCTTGCGCCATTGTAAGCTTCATGACCATTGGAGTTTGGAAACCCCAAAGGTATGAATGTTTTGGTGATTGGGTGACCTTATTGATGTGACTAACATTTCCTTGTAGGATATTCAAATGGTCATGTCAATGAAGCGTCGTCTCACATACTCTATCTATCGACGACTTGGTGATTGGTTGCCTCGACAATTCGGATCGAGAACTTGATGAAGTCGCGGAGAAGAAATGGATCAAGGCTAAGGACATGCTAGATCCAAGCGAGTGTTGCTTGGTTAGATGTTAGCTTGAGTCCATAGGAAAAACCGGACTATCAAGAGGGATCGAATTGGTTCTCTTAGAGCACACTAGGTTAGAGATCAAATGGATGCATTGTGAGTCTCTTGAGGGCTAGGGTGGCTGAAGAGAAGAAGAGGAACCAAGTTTGGAGAAGTTGGAAGCAAGGATCAAGAAGTGGATCAAGTTTTCAGCTTATGCCGAAGAGATCGGACAGTACGGTCCTAGGGACCGTATGGTACGGTCTTCATTGAAGATCCAGACAGAGAAGTGAAGTCTCGGGATGCTGAGAAAATGAAGACCGGACAATGGACCGTATGGTACGGTCAAGGAGACCGGACAGTACGGTCATCAGTGGATTTCCAGACAGAGAAGATGGAGTTTCTGGAAGTGGAAGAAATGAAGACCGGACAATCGACCGGATGGTACGGTCCTAGGGACCGGACAGTACGGTCTTCATTGGAGATGAAGAAGAAGATGGAGATGCGCCTGGAAATAGAGACCGGACAATACGGTCTGGAAGAGACCGGACAGTACGGTCTCTAGTTTCGCAGGGCACTTTTGGGCAACGGCTAGTTTTGGGTTGGTAGCCTATAAATAGTTGGTTGCCCGCCCCTTGAGGGGTCTCTTGGCCATTGTTGGAGTGCAGGAAACTCAGAGGAAGCCAAGAGCAAGGGAGAGAAGCACTTGTGAAGGATTTGGAGTGATCCTAGTGCTTGAGAGAGTAGCAATTGCATCCACTTGATCTCTAGGCTAGTGTGAGCTTGAGAGAGTCACTTCGGTTTGTTACTCTTGGTCTATGGCGAGGCCTAGACCGGTTAGGCGTCGGTGTTGAGCTGTCCAAGGAGATTGTGGAAGCTAACACAAGTTTGTACACGGTCTTGGAGCTTCCCGTGCGAAAGAAGCATCACTAGTGGAGCGCCCTTTGGCACGCATCACGTGCGGAGCCTTACCTCCGGAAGAGTACCCGGGATCGAGCCCGGCGGGACGTGCCCGCGACTTCACTCGGAGGGTGAAGTGTGCTCTAGGAGGGATCGCCATCGAGCGGAGGGACGGGGTCGAGACTCCGGCGGGAGTGACCCAACGTGGAGTAGGGGAAGGCGCCATCCTTCCGAGACCACGGGAAAAATCATGAGCATTCCTATCCTTATCTCTTTTACTTACTAGCATTTACGCTTCCGCATTTACTTCTAGTGCTAGTAGAATTGCATGATAGGTTGTCTCTTACTACTTGGTAGAATTGCTTGTTAGGGTGTTGCTTGTTGCATAGACTAGATTGTGTGCGCGCATCGCTTGCTTCTGTTATCACCTTATCTAGTCTTGCTAGCTTCACGCCTAAAGTACGTTTGGGAGAAATTGTTGACACACCGATTCACTCCCCCCCCCTCTCGGTGCCCTTGATCCTTTCAAGTGGTATCAGAGCCTCGTTGCTCAAATAGGGCTTAACCGCCTTGAGTAAAGATGCCGAGAGATCATGGACCGCCTCCGTTCGATGGGACCGACTATGCCTATTGGAAAGCTCGCATGCAAGCTTACCTCGAGGCTCTCGATCCTATCGCATGGGAGGTGACAAGTTTCGGTGTCTCTCTAAGGACTCCCATTGGTACTCTTGATGTGAATCTCGCAAAGGCAAATGCTAAAGCTAAAAATGCCTTGTTTGAAGCTATCACTAAAGAGGTCTTTGCTCGAGTCAAGTCCGCGGGTACCGCTCATGAAGTATGGACTCAAATTCAACAAATTCATGAGGGTTCCACGGACGTGAAAGAGGAAAGATACTATGTGCTAAAGAACAAGTATGATGACTTTGCCATGTCTTCAAATGAGTTAATCAATGACACTTACTCTCGCTTGAATGTGCTTGTAGAGGATATCAACTCTCTCGGTGTGAAGGACAAGATTGATGATGGTGACCTTGTGCGGAAGATCATGAGGATTCTCCCAAGGGAGAAATATGGAGCACTCATCACATGCCTCTTCAACACCGACATGCGAGACCTCACCACCCACAAGCTACTTGGGAAGATCACCGCCTTTGAGAGCTACAACCTCGACAAGAAGCTTGATGAGAAGCCCTCCAAGAATCTTGCTTTTGCATCCGAGGGGTCAAGCAAGAAGATGAAGAAGGTGGTGACTCAAGATTCAAGTGATGAAGAGCTTGAAGAAGATGTTGAAGACTTGTTGCAACTTCATCCCAATGATCTAGCACTCCTCATGAAGAGAAGCAACTTCTTCAAGAGAAGGTTCATCAACAAGAAAGATGCCGAGTGCTACAATTGTGGGGAGAAGGGTCACTTTGCCAAGGAATGCCCGAAGCCAATCAAGAAGAGCAAGAAGAAGACTCAAGAGTCAAGCGATGATGAAGAAGAAGACCCTAGAAGCAAGTACAAGGCAAGGAAGAGGTTTGTCAAGAAGGAAAGCTCTAGAGGCAAAGACAAGAGAAGATCATCTCGCAAGGGTCTCTATGTTGGAGAGTGGGTTTCGGATGATGATAGTGATGAAGAAGAGAGTGATGACTCATCCTCCAAGGGCAAGAAAATGGCCGGCATTGCTCTCACAAACATGTCCGAGACTCTACCTCCACCACCTACTTGCTTGATGGCCAAAGATGATGATAGTAGTGAAGATGAGAAGAGCGAGTCCGATGAAGAGTTTGGTGAGGAGGATAAGCCCACATATGAGGAACTCTTGGATAGCATTCTCCTAACCGGCAAGATGATCATGAAGAAGGACAAGACCATTGCTCGGTAGGAGAAGGAACATGAAGTGGCCGCCTTCCGAGTTCGTCAACTTGAGGGTGAACTTAGGGACTTATCCATCTCTCACAAGGCTCTTGATGAGGACTATGACAAGCTTGAGGAAGACCACATGAAGCTCAAGGAGAAGTCCAAGTTACTAGAGGATGAGATCAAGCACCTTTCCACTTCGCTCATGACCTTGGATGAAAGCTATGACAAGCTCAAGGTTGAACACATGAGGCTCAACGGCAAGTTCAAGGTTCTTGAGGAAGAACATCAATCCCTCCTCGAAAAGTGTAACACTTCTTCTTCTAGTTCATCCATTTCCGATTCTTCATATATTACTTGTGATGGACTAACTCCCTCTCTTGAGAGCATCTCTCTTGATGAGAACATTTTGAAGGAATATCATCAACTCAAGGAGGAGAGAGCTTCGGTGATGGACGGCTTCGAGAGGCTCACGAGGGGAAGGACCATTCATAAGGAGATACTTGGTCGGAACCTTGTGAACAACCCCGGGCACAAGGGACTCGGCTCCTACCCCGCCGCCATCAACCTCATCGGCAAGGACAAGGACATTCCACCTTGGGTAGTCCCTCTCATGGCGGACGACTACTATTGTGAGAAGTGTTGCCGTGACGGCCACACTAGCAAGAATTGTCCCAAGGTGAGAAGTTCCAAGGTTTTGCCTAACGCTAACTTGTTCCATGGGAATACACACTACAAGCTCTTTAGGGACAAGCGGGGCAAGGTGAAGGCAAAGGCTCTTGGATCACCCGACAAGAGGAGGATGATGAGGAAGATTTGGGTGCCCAAATGCATAGTTGACCTTGAGAGGCCAACCAAGTGCGAGTGGGCTCCCAAGACCAAGACCTAGAAGGGTGATGGTGGTGGACCGTGTGCCTCAACGTCAACTCATGAACGTCCACCACAAGCTTCGAGTGCTTCATCGACAAATCTACTCTTCAAGGAGGTAACTTGTATCATAGTAGTTTCTTTTCTTGCATTGCTTGCATGGTAGCTAGATGCTCCTTTGTGAACTAGTATGTTTGCATCCATGCATATGTAAATAACTAAAAAGAAAAGAACAAAAAATTAGTTCAAGGTCTAACTTTCTCAAGATAGCTATGAGCATGGGGGATGCTTGAGTTGGTGGTCCGATGGACTCAAGGCAAGGTTTGGCTCATAGTGAGTAAGCTTGAGAGAGGCTCAAACTTGACCTCGAGCAGGTTTCCTTTATGCGTTGCCTTAATTTTGCTTGCATATCACATGGCATATTTACTTTCCCTTGCATTTGTATGATATGCTTGTCTCATGCATTGCATATAGGAAATCACAAAGGAGTTGTCACACTATGAGGAAGTGCTTCATTCACTATATGACCTCACATCTCATAGAAGTGTGACTAAAGAAAAGAATTGCGCTTCATGCCCATTGAGTCTTGCTAAATGATCCTCAAGGTTAAATCTACTTGCACGGATCATAGGCAAATGGCTCATACATACCCCTCCTTTGGTTTTATCTCTTTTGGTTCTTATTGGTTGCTTCTTATTTGCCGATTGAAAAATTACTATAAGCCTATGCGCAACCTATATTGGTTTATTTTCAAAGGAGTGTTTGAGAGTTCCCCTTCTAGTCCATGTTTGGTGTTTATTTGGCTTTTGAGTGAGAAACTTGGACTTAGAAGGAAATTCCTTGAAAATCAGCTTTTCTGGACTGGACCGTACAATACGGTCAAAGGGACCGTACAATACGGTGTGCTTTTGCACGAGATCCTTTGAAACCTGAGGCAGAAAGGAGACCGGACAATGCGGTCCTCTAGACCGTACAATACGATCTCTATAGCTATCTGTCAGGGTGGAAAGGAGACCGTACAATACGATCCCTAGGACCGTACCATACGGTCTGGTTAACTTCATCGCGAGATCGCGTTCAATCTCATCCGTTGATTCCTGTTTCAATCGATCTGAGCCGTTGATTTGAAATCAACCTAAGCTAACGGACGCCCGACGGGTTACTGTGCATCGTCATCCCCAATCCACCGCCGCCGTAAGAGCTCCCGCCATTGCCGTCGCCTGCGCGCCACCGCCGTACGCCACCACCGTCGCGCTCGCCGCCAACGAGCTCCACCCACCGCAGCTACGCGCCGCCGCCTGCTCCTCCACCGCGCACACGCTCGCCCGCGAAACCCTAGCGCCGAGCCACCGCACCACGCCGCCGCTCCACCGCGCCGCATCACAGAGCCGCGCCGCCGCCGTGCCTCACCTGCGCGCCGAGCATCTTCGAGGGAGCCGTCGCCGTCGATCTTCCCCGCGCCGACGAGCTGTTGCTCGCGCAGAGAAGAGGTTCACTGCCGACGACGTCTCCGATTGCTCCGGTGAGGCTCCGGCCAAAATCCATTTTTTTTCCTCGGCGAAATTGCTTTGATTTGCACAGAAATTGATGGTCGATTGCTAGGGCATTGAAAAAAATTCATTCCTTTTCATCGGTTTATGCCCTAATTTCTTAGGATTTCACTGTTCTAGCATATGTAGTTCGGTCCTCTCATCGATTTATGCTAGTTTAGTTGATTTCCTTGCTTGAATGTCGTAACAGTCATAAAGCTCATCTTTTGGTTACGGCATATAGCTTCTAGTGTCAAGTTTCGAGTACTTTTCTCTTTACATATTCATGACACTAGCATTTCCTCAATTAGTGTCGTATTTCGATGTTGCATATCTAGTATGACACTAGTTGATCTCCACCGATAATCGACAATGCCGTAGTTCCCCATTGCATATTGCCGGCGCTAGGACTTCATATAGATTTATGCGCTTACCTGCGATTCTTGCTTGTAGATTATAGTAGGTTATTCTATACTCATATACCCTGTCTATTCCTATCGTGCAGTGGCAGTGGTCAGCGGACAGTGGGCAGTTGACAGCAGAGCAGAGACAGTGGACGGATTGAGGGCCAAGCCCTTAGTCCTATCTTTGGCAGTCAGCCGTCAGTGGACGGGTTGGTGGGCCAAGCTCACTCGCCCTATCTAGTCTGCAGCACCAGTCAGCAGTTATGGCAGGAGGTTCTGGCAGAGGCAGAGGCAGGGGCAGAGGTGACAGAGACAAGGGCAAGGCCAAGGCTCCAGATCCACAGCCCAAGAAGAAGAAGCAGCGGACAGGTGATCCAGAGTTGGATCGTGCTCTCAGGGCAGCTGAGGTGGACCTTCCTACAGGCAGAGACACAGGGTTCCGGATCAGGGACCCACCTGCTGGAGGACAGGGGGAGACTCCGAGGAGGTCTACCAGAGCTAGAGTCACAGTGCAGCGGACTCCGTCCATCCGTGAGGTTGGTACGTCGAGGACCGCGCAGGAGCAGCCAGAGGCCGAGGAAGAGAGTTCCTCCAGTTCAGGTGACGAGGTCACTGTTGACGGTCCTTAGACCCAGTTTTTGACCGTCAATTAGCTCTATAAATAAGGAAGAACTAACACTTGTTACTTGCATTTTGTTATCAAATAACCTATTTCCACGTGTACCTCTAGATTTGGATGTGCAGGTGGAAAACAGGGATTTCCAGGTGTAAACAAGGCCCAAGGCGACGATTCCAACACGTCCATCAAACGACGCTCGCCGCGGGAATATAATTCAAGGATTAAAGGCCCAGAACCACTCAGAATATCAACTGAGGCCACGCACCTGGAAAAGAGGCTAAAAGGCCGAGGGGAGCCAACCTGCCAAAGCCCAGCCCAGGGGGGGCCAGGGCCAGGTCGGCCGACCCCAAACCCTAGGTCGGCCGACCTGACAGGGAGGCCCCCTGGGTCCATCTTCTTATGGCGGTTTGCAACCGACTTCAGGAGGTCGGTTCCACCTGCAATCAATGCCACCGACCTACGGAACCGCCTCAATTCCACCGCCTTTGAGGGCTATAAATAAAGGGGTACCCCCTCCCCTTGGAAGACACACAACACAAGAGGCTCATTCCCTCCTCCACACATCCAGAGCTAGGGGCTCTCTAGTTAGGCTTAGGCTGAGTAGTTGGGCTGCCCTTTTGGCTCCCAAGTCCCTTGGAGAGTTTGGGGTATATTCCCTTGTATCCTTTTACTCTCTTTGTAAGACTTATTTCTTTATCAATGGAATATCATCGTTCTTGTAGTAGTTATGTGCTTATGCTAGTTCATCGTTCATCCTTGATCTTGGATGAACGTTCTTCGTTCGTTCATGTTCGTTCATCGTTCGTTCATCGTTCATCGATGTTCGTTCATGATCGTTCATCGTTCGTTCGTCGTTCGTTCATACTCGATCATCGGTTAACGATGATCGTTCTTCATCGTTCATCGTTCGTCGCTCGTTCTTGAGCGACGAACGCCTATGCTTAACGTAGTGCTAGCTTTGATCCTTTGTCTAAGTAATCGCTTGCTAGACCTAGTTGTTCCTTTTGCTTAGTCATCGGGTCCATTGTCTTGCAAAAGTGCTCTAGGTTTATCGCCTTGCGAGGTGCCTCGAGGGATCTAGAGTTGTGGTTAGTTACGCTAGCATGGTGCTAGGGCTTCCTTTCCACCCTTGGATGCGTGTTCGTGCCCCACGGTTTGTAGAGGTAGGCGGCAGGTGGTGACAGCCCTGTCCGTCCCTTGTAATCCTCCACGTTCGGGTATGGCGTAGGAGTATATATGAAATGTCCGGAGATTGGGGCAGACTCTGATCGCTGGATCTCCCGATGATGGCTTGGCAGTAGAACAGCTTAGTCTTGGCTTGTGTGCAGCTTAGGCTATAGGTAGATGCTACGCACGCTACTTGACGATGTACATTAGGAGTAGCAGTTCTTCTTACTTAACCTTAGTCTAGCCTAGAGCCGCCTGTCGCCTTTTATCAGAGAGTGGAAATGCCTGCTGTGTTTGTCGCACTATCCTCTATCCATACATTGCCTTACCCCTGTATTTGGATATTGGTTATGATCTATCATTTGTAACACCATGAGTATAAGTACACACTTGTCAACCACGTCTTCCTTTGGGAAAATATAAATAACGATACCCTGGAATACTCTCGGGTGAAATGCTACAACGGGTTATCCGTGCGCTTGCGGATTATCTTTTATGATTAAATACTAATAATACATATCTGGCACTCGTTGCTAGTTGTGGATTATTATGTATCCTAAGCAAGTAACTTAACCCCAGGTATTTCTGGCGCCGAACCGGGAATATTCACTCTAGGCCTAACCAGCCTAAGGTGGTGTTTTCTGTTTGGTGTAAGAAATACCAACAAGCATTTCTGGCGCCGTTGCCGGGGAAGACAATTGTTGACAAGTGTATACAATGATTACTCATGATTACACTTGATGTGATTTAACCATTTCCATTACAGGCTAACCTTGATCTGTTTTCTCTCTTTGATGTGAAAACAGGATAGTGTATGCGTGGATTCAACCTGCCGGAAAACTTCGTTGATAATCCAGAGTCGCTTGTAAGGAAAGTCCGACCCCGCGTCGACTCTCCCTCACAAGCAACACTCCCGACGGACGAACCCACATCATCCGCACCATCATCACTTATTGACATGGCTGATCAAAGGACCCTCCGTGACTACTCTGCTCCCTCCGTTGCCAATGTTCCCGTTGGGCCCAATGTCAACGCCGGTGACGCAGGATTTGCAGTCAAATCAAGCCTAATCACTATGGTGCAGGCCATTCCCTTTTGTGGAAAGGCCACGGAGGACGCCAACACTCATCTCCAGCAATTCCTTGAGATATGCAACACATCGGCAACCGCCGGAGTCAACCAAGATGCTATTAGACTTCGTTTGTTTCCCCTCTCCCTCCTTGGGAAGGCGAAACAATGGTTCTATGCCAATCGTGCTAGCATTGACACTTGGGACCGCTGTTCTACCGCGTTCCTCGCAAAGTTTTTCCCGTTGGGTAAAACCAATGCCCTTCGTGGAAGAATATCAAGCTTCCAGCAAGCCAACAATGAAACCATCGCCGAGGCGTGGGATAGGCTCCAAGATTACATATCCGCCTGCCCACACCACGGGATGGAAGAATGGCTCATTCTTCAACATTTCTACAACGGGTTGACACCAACAACCCGTGGACATATGGATGCCGCTGCTGGAGGAGCCTTCTTCTCAATGACCGTTGCTCAAGCTAAAGAACTTATTGAGAAGATGGTCTCCAATCAAGGGTGGAGCGATGAACGTCTCCAACCACGCTCTAAGGGCGTACACCCTATCAAGGAGGTGGACTTATTGTCCGCCAAGCTCGACCTCGTCATGAAGCGCTTGGACGACTTCAACACGCATGGTAGTGTTCGTTCACTTGACTCACGCATCACGTGTGAGGAATGTGGCAACACTGGCCATATGGGGAAGGATTGCCCCAACCATACCCATGAAGAAGCATTCTACATGAACAACAACAATGGGTATCGTCCAAGTGGAGGTCAAGGTTTTAACCAAAACCGCCAATCTTATCAAGGAGGTAATAATTTCTCTGGTTTTAATAATAATCAGCCTTCTTTGAAAGATTTGGTTTATGGCCAAGCTAAAATCAACGAATCAATCAACAAAAAGCTTGCTGCCAATGATCAAAGTTTAGAGAGTTTAAATTCAAAAATAGAAGGTCTTTCTTCCGCTTTCAAAAATCAGTTGAGCTTTAATAAAATGTTAGAAACTCAGTTAGCTCAGCTTGCTGCTCTTGTTCCTACTTGTGAAAATGTTAATGCGGTCACCACGAGGGGAGGAAAATCCACTCGCGACCCGCCATATCCTAACCATGCAGGGAAGAACAGGAACGAACAAGAAGAAGAAGAAGGACCATCTAAAGATCAAGAAAAAGAAGAAAGTGAGCCTAAGGAAGATGACGGGAGGCAAGCACCATTGGACTTCCAAGATACAAACATCATGCCATTCCCGCACCGCACCAAGAAGAGAAATGTGGATGAGCAATTCGCCCGATTTGTTGAGACAATTCAGAAGATTCATGTGAACGTGCCCTTGATGGATATGATACAAGTGCCCACCTATGCACGTTATCTCAAGGACATCCTCAACAACAAGCGACCCTTGCCCACCACAGAAACGATCAAGCTCACTGAGGAGTGTAGCGCTGCTATACTCAACAAACTTCCTGAAAAGAAGAAAGATCCTGGATGTCCCACCATATCATGCTCTATTGGGACACACCACTTCAACAACGCTCTATGCGACCTTGGGGCAAGTGTTAGCGTGATGCCCAAGGAGGTCTTCGATCAATTGAGCCACACTGACTTAACTCCTACTCCCATGCGGCTGCAACTAGCAGATTCATCCATCCGCTACCCGGCGGGCATCGCCGAAGATATTCCGGTGAAAATCCGGGGTAGCTTCATCCCCGTCGACTTTGTGGTGCTTGACATGGATATTGATAAGGAAACGCCCCTCATCTTGGGACGTCCCTTCCTTAGCACCACAAAGGCCCAAATTGATGTTGGAGTTGGAGAAATCCGCCTCTACATCAATGGGAAGGAGGAGAAGTTCGAGTTTCAACCTCGGAAAGAACAATGCTCGATGATCAAGGTCAAGTATGGGCCAAACACCTCCAACATTCAAGAAGTTGAAGTGACAGCCAGGAAAACGGACAGCCTCATTGCTCTATGGAAGAACTTGGCAAAGATTGAGAATCCATCGCAGTTTCAACCAAAGAAACCTGCGACCACGAGGCCGGGATTATGGGCCAAGAAACCCGTCCCAAAGTCCGAAAAGCCACCTACACCACCAAAGATGAAACAAGTGTGGCAAGTCAAGGCGCCGCCCTCTACGTCCTCATCTCCAAGGACCGGGTCCGCGCCACCAAGCTAAACCCGTTGGAGAAGTCTTAGCCCGTCGGACTTTAAATGACACGGCCCTGGCCGGCAGGTTAAACGGCATTATCATTTGCTTTTATTGTTTTTTCTTTTTGATTTTTTTTTGAATTTTTCCACCACATTTGCATTTGGATTTCTTTCCAAACCACTTTGCATATTTATTTCCTCCACCAAAAATTTATTTGGATTTTTCCGCCAGCATATTTGAATTTTTCCCTCGCCATGCATTTAAAAATCAAAATTTTCAAAAACACTTTTGCGTTCAAAATGACTCATCTTTGGATGAAATTTTTGGACCACCCTTGTATCATCATGGAAAAGCCAAAAATATTTTTGCATGTTGAAATTTTTCATCAACATGTCGATTTTTGATTTTTTTTCGAAAAATTTTGAATTCGAGGCAACCTTTTATTTGAAAATCTTTTTGAGCAAATATTTTTGAGGAGTTTCTGGACATAGCAACCATGGTCAATCTCCATTTGGCCGTTGGGGGCTGTGGGCCAAAGAGGGAAGCAAGTGGACCCCACAGGGGGTCGGCCGACCCCACTTGGCAGGTCGGCCGACCCAGAGGTGCCGTTGGGCGCGCCCCCCTTTGCCCCAACGGTCACCTGTCCTGTCCTCTTTTCTAAAATGGCCGTTATGGCTCATGTATATGAGGAGGTGGCCGGCCACAAGCTCTCTCCCTCTCACACTCTCATTTCCACTCCTCAACTCACTTCACTCCATTGCTCTCAAGTTTTCCATTGTGCTCATTGAGTTCTTGCCTCAAAATTCTGCAAAAATATTTCTCCTTTGGTTTGCTTTGCAGTTTTGTTTTGGTTTGGTTTTCCGAGTTGCGTTTTCTCGCTTGCAAGAACACCGACGGTTTCATCGATTGGTTTTCACTCTCATAACCCGTTCGGAGTTTTCGTTCTTGCGTTCTTGCTCGACCTCGCTGCAGCATGAAGCGCGCCGGCAAAGCCTTCGCCTCGCTGCTCCGGTCCGGGAGCACAGGCTCGGGTTCATCTCGACCTCGCACTCGCGCCCGCACCGCCACCGAGCAAGTGTCAAGCCCTCAACATGAAGCCGCAACGGAGGAACAAGCCAACACCGAGCATCGTCTTCTCGTCGACACCGACCTCGACTTGGTGGGCGACGAAGAGATGAGCGCCTACGAAGCTCTCCGACTCCGAACATTTGCTCCTACGCGAGCATTTGATCCGGAACTGCTGCAAAAGATTGGTATGGATGCTGAATTTTCTCGAGTATTTAAAGCAATAGGGTGGGATAAGTTTGCAAGTGTAGATGAGCAGGGTTCCCGCTTACTTACACTACAGTTTTTATGCACCCTACGCGTGGTAGATGACGGTATTACCTTTCGGTTTTTCCGGGAGGAATATCATTTGACATGGAAAATCCTTAGTCAATGCCTCGGCTTTAATTCTCGCTGCACCATTGATGTTGATAGTTCGATTCCGGGTTACTCAAAGTTAGCTTTTTGGCAAAGAATTTCTGCATCTCCTACTTGTGAGAAACCCCGAACTAATCACATTCATCATCCTACCTTGCGCTTGTTGCACATGTGGCTTGGCATTACCTTGTTTCCTAGAAGTGATATTAGGATTGTGCGCGAGGATGATCTGAAAATTCTTTATGCTATGGTTGAGAAAATAAAGATTGCTCCTGTCATGTCCATGATTTCTCAGTGGTTAGAAAATTTTAGAATGACTGGACCAATTGAGTGCACCTCGTTGATTACACGTATTGCTGCGGGTGTTGGTGCTTTGCATGATGCTAATGTTGCTTATCTTGATACACCCCGCTCTCTTATCACCGAGGATTATCTTATTCAAGGTCATACACTTAAGCATGGTCCAAATAATTCTCTCATATTCTATTATGTCGGTTATACAAATGAATTCCCGTTACCTAACCGGGAACTTCGTTTGTATGGCTGTAAAAATCTAACCACACCTCTAGAAAAAAAGGAGGCTGCACGCAGGAGTACTTCTTCTCGCAGGAGGACGCGCAGGCCGGAGCCGACCGCCGACACCGGGATACCCGCACCGCAGCCCATGGCCTATGCACATGGGCCAAGCTACGGTCACGCCGGGTATGGTCCCGGTGGGTACACCACTCCACCACCGTTCGAGGTCGGCGGCTCGTCGCAGCAGGGTGCGGGCCAAGCCCAATGGACGCACCCTTCCCGCGCGCAATGGGAGGAAATCTCCTCCGATTCGACGTCCTACTCACCACGGGCCGGTGGGCGGCGTTCGTCTGCAGCTCGTGATCCATATCTTGAGCAGCAAATGAATGCGCTCACCGAGCAAATGGGACGCATCGAGACTCGAGGAGGACGTTGAGTACACTCTCAACCAACACGTCCTGCAGACCCATCAGTGGCAAGAAAACACAAATGCCCAGCTCACCAACCTCACCAACATGACGCAGCAGGGCCAAGCCGATATGTTGGCTTACTTTCGCCACACCGGGTTCGATCCTCGACATCACCCATGAGCAAGAACAAGCTTGGGGGGGATGCCATACCCCCCGCTAAGGTATCATGTATCGCAACTTGTATCCTTTTGTTTCTTTTGTTTGCTTGTTCTTGCACCTCTCATGAAAAATACCAAAAAAAAATGATAAATCTGAAAATAAAATAAAAATGACAAAACTAAAAAGAACAAAAATAGTCTTTAGTGTGGTTTCTAGTTTTTCGTAGTTTCTCTTCATATGCGAGTATGAGTGTTTAGCCTTCCTTATGTTGAGATGATGAACAGTTGCTCTGTTTTATCTCTTGTTTGTACCTAGTCACAACTTAGTGCTCTCCCAAGTTTTGAGACTTTTGGCTTATGCTTACCTAGAACTTGAAACTTGTGGGCTGCATAGTGCTTGATCTAAGTCTAAGTTGTTGTGAGATATGATATGGTACAAATAGGGCTGCCATGATCTTGTTCAAAGTAGGACTTGACTTCCGGAGTTTTATTTTACAAAATACAAAAAAATGATAAAGTTCCTCAATGATCAAAAATTCCTACCAAAGCCATATGTTGTTCTTACATTGCAAACCCTTACACATATGCTGCTTGTCATTGCATTGAGCTTTATCAAAATTGTGTGACCCTAGTGAGAAGCTTGTCATACTCTCATTGATCAAGATCACGTACACTCCACCTCGCATGCTAAACTTCTACACTGGAAGTTAAGCAATACCACCACACTTTCCACCAAAATAAATACTCCAAAAATTCATTGTTACCTCTCTCTCAAAATGTATCATTGGAGACATGGCTATGCAAAAGAAAGAAAAAGAATAATCCCCTGCTCATACAAAAGTAGAGCATGATGAAGAAAAATGGGGAATAAAGAAAGAAAAATGTTGAGAAAAAGAAAGAAAGCAAGATAGCCATGTTCTCCTCAAAAATTCAAAAAGAGAGAGAGGAAACAAATAAAAAGGAGTATAGTTCTTCCACCTCACCACCACCTTATACACACATGCACATCTTGATCAAGGTTGTATGACTTGCATTCTCCATGGATCCACTCTTTTGGTTCAGCAATATGTGTGATGCAAGTATGCCTCATATCATCCCTACCTTGAGCTCCACATACAAGCCTTAGAAGTAGGATGACAAAGAGGCAACACAATAATGCCTTGGTGAGGAATATACACTTATTGAGCGATTTGAGAGCATCATTTGAGGAACTTTACTTTTATTTCAAAACTTTTGAAAACCTCCGGAAAATAAAAGTCAAACAATGGACAAGTGAATGGTGCTCTGTTATAACCGTTCTATCTCTCAACCGCCCAAGACAAGGAAAAAGCCATACGCCCCATAAGGAGTAAGGTAAAGGGTGAGTTGCCATGCCAACTTTTTCAACTCAAAGGAGAGTATTTTGTTGTGTGCATGGTACCTATGAGATATGAAACATTGTAGCAACTCCTGATCAACATCCTAAGTCCTACTTCTTGCTCGGGACGAGCAAGGAGGACAGCTTGGGGGAGTTGTTGACGGTCCTTAGACCCAGTTTTTGACCGTCAATTAGCTCTATAAATAAGGAAGAACTAACACTTGTTACTTGCATTTTGTTATCAAATAACCTATTTCCACGTGTACCTCTAGATTTGGATGTGCAGGTGGAAAACAGGGATTTCCAGGTGTAAACAAGGCCCAAGGCGACGATTCCAACACGTCCATCAAACGACGCTCGCCGCGGGAATATAATTCAAGGATTAAAGGCCCAGAACCACTCAGAATATCAACTGAGGCCACGCACCTGGAAAAGAGGCTAAAAGGCCGAGGGGAGCCAACCTGCCAAAGCCCAGCCCAGGGGGGGCCAGGGCCAGGTCGGCCGACCCCAAACCCTAGGTCGGCCGACCTGACAGGGAGGCCCCCTGGGTCCATCTTCTTATGGCGGTTTGCAACCGACTTCAGGAGGTCGGTTCCACCTGCAATCAATGCCACCGACCTACGGAACCGCCTCAATTCCACCGCCTTTGAGGGCTATAAATAAAGGGGTACCCCCTCCCCTTGGAAGACACACAACACAAGAGGCTCATTCCCTCCTCCACACATCCAGAGCTAGGGGCTCTCTAGTTAGGCTTAGGCTGAGTAGTTGGGCTGCCCTTTTGGCTCCCAAGTCCCTTGGAGAGTTTGGGGTATATTCCCTTGTATCCTTTTACTCTCTTTGTAAGACTTATTTCTTTATCAATGGAATATCATCGTTCTTGTAGTAGTTATGTGCTTATGCTAGTTCATCGTTCATCCTTGATCTTGGATGAACGTTCTTCGTTCGTTCATGTTCGTTCATCGTTCGTTCATCGTTCATCGATGTTCGTTCATGATCGTTCATCGTTCGTTCGTCGTTCGTTCATACTCGATCATCGGTTAACGATGATCGTTCTTCATCGTTCATCGTTCGTCGCTCGTTCTTGAGCGACGAACGCCTATGCTTAACGTAGTGCTAGCTTTGATCCTTTGTCTAAGTAATCGCTTGCTAGACCTAGTTGTTCCTTTTGCTTAGTCATCGGGTCCATTGTCTTGCAAAAGTGCTCTAGGTTTATCGCCTTGCGAGGTGCCTCGAGGGATCTAGAGTTGTGGTTAGTTACGCTAGCATGGTGCTAGGGCTTCCTTTCCACCCTTGGATGCGTGTTCGTGCCCCACGGTTTGTAGAGGTAGGCGGCAGGTGGTGACAGCCCTGTCCGTCCCTTGTAATCCTCCACGTTCGGGTATGGCGTAGGAGTATATATGAAATGTCCGGAGATTGGGGCAGACTCTGATCGCTGGATCTCCCGATGATGGCTTGGCAGTAGAACAGCTTAGTCTTGGCTTGTGTGCAGCTTAGGCTATAGGTAGATGCTACGCACGCTACTTGACGATGTACATTAGGAGTAGCAGTTCTTCTTACTTAACCTTAGTCTAGCCTAGAGCCGCCTCTCGCCTTTTATCAGAGAGTGGAAATGCCTGCTGTGTGTGTCGCACTATCCTCTATCCATACATTGCCTTACCCCTGTATTTGGATATTGGTTATGATCTATCATTTGTAACACCATGAGTATAAGTACACACTTGTCAACCACGTCTTCCTTTGGGAAAATATAAATAACGATACCCTGGAATACTCTCGGGTGAAATGCTACAACGGGTTATCCGTGCGCTTGCGGATTATCTTTTATGATTAAATACTAATAATACATATCTGGCACTCGTTGCTAGTTGTGGATTATTATGTATCCTAAGCAAGTAACTTAACCCCAGGTATTTCTGGCGCCGAACCGGGAATATTCACTCTAGGCCTAACCAGCCTAAGGTGGTGTTTTCTGTTTGGTGTAAGAAATACCAACAGTCACAGAGGGCGACAGGCAGAGGATGGCCGTGAAGTTCTGTGCTCTTGACAGGACTGTTACTCTCAGGGACGTGCTTGCTGAGGACGCACTCAGGCTGCCAGGCCCCGTCCTCAAGAAGTTCAGGAGAGTCAGTGAAGAGACTTGGGTACCTGCCAGGAGGGACCCACAGGCAGGAGGTCGCTTCTGGACCTTGCTACAGCAGAGGATCGCAGCTGGCTTGAGGAGTAGACTGCGGACAGACGGAGCTGATAAGCTCTTTGTTACTCACCAGCACTGCAGCATACAGGCTGCCAGCAGAGGTGCCGGGACGGATTTCACACAGCACCTGTCTTATATCCCGGGCTTTCAGGAGATCATCACTACACTGATGCGTTGGGACTACGATATAGTGATTGATTTCTACGCTTCTCTGTGGATTGCCCCAGATCGGTCTGCTATATGGTTCATGCTCAGAGGGCAGCCCCACAGAGTGACGAGGGAGAACCTCGTAGAGGCCCTAGAGACTGTTCAGCACGAGACTAGGGTGTTTCCACTTGCTCACCCAGGGATGGAGCCTCCCCGCAGACCTCTTGGGGGACACCTACCGTCTGATGAGGATATGAGCATTGCTTTCCCTCCACCTCACCCGGAGAACTTCAGCCGAGCTCACACCAGACTGACACATGAGGGCAGAGTTCTCAGGAGCATTCTGAGCAGGACTATTGTGCCGAGGAGTGGATACAGGGATCAGTTCTCTATACTTTCACAGTGGGTCGTCATGCTGATACTGAGGCACAGAGGTTTTGACTTGGTGGATATGATACTGAGCCAGATGGAGGACGTCATTGCAGAGAGCATAGCTGCTAGACACTTAGCCTTCGCTCCAATGATTTGCTACATACTGAGGAGGCTACAGTTGTTATCTCAGGAGAACCATGATGAGCTGCCCAAGGTGACCACAGCGTACACACCCTTGCCTGCCTCCGACAGACGGGTTGCTGCCCGGGAGTCAGCTTCGCAGGGGAGTTCTTCACAGGGCCTAGGTGACACGGCTACCGAGACAGAGCAGCATATTCAGACAGGTAGCCAGATGGAGTCCATTCCTGAGGACGTGACACCGGACTCTAGAGCAGGACCTTCAGCTTCTGCTACAGCTCCAGCACAGACAGATGCACTTCTACGCGCAGAGCTAGCAGAGCTCCGTAGAGAGATCCGGAGTCAGAGAGAGGACAGAGAGAGGGACAGACAGATGATGGACAGCGTTGTACTGTACACACTCAGAGGGAGTTGGCTACTGGTATGTCCTCGTTGTTCACAGGTTTTGAGGCGATCGCTCAGACTCTTCGTCTCTTTGGACAGGCACTGCCAGGTCTCCCGTCTTTCCCTCCTATCACCTTTCCAGGTGTGCTGCCACCAGATACAGTTCAGTTTCAGCAGCTTCAGCAGCTACAGCAGCAGCAGTTTGCTCAGACACAGGGAGGACAGTCTTCCAGCCAGGGACAGTACTTCAGCACCTTACTCACGGCTCCCATCTCACCTGCTGGTGCACCTACGGTGGGGCCGTCTACGTCCACGTTTGCTGGTTTGACTGGAGAGGCAGGACCTTCACACCAGTACCGTTCTTCACCAGGCCTCTCCATGACTCCGTCAGCCCTTCTAGCTACTACAGCTCCGAGCTTCTCACCGCTTCAGCTGACGAGTCCCTTCTTTGTGTCACCACTGCCAGCTCGTACACTTGACTTCGACACAGTAGCACAGACCGCCTCAGTGCAGACAGACTACAGCTTCACAGGCAGAGGTCGTGACTACTACAGCTGAGACAGCAGCAGTGGAGCAGACAGAGTCTCCCAGGACACCTACTCCGCCCCAGGTAGTTGAGCACTCAGCAGATCTCACTGACTTTGGCTACACTCGTGAGGAGTTACGTGAGGCTCTCACCACAGGCACTTCTCCAGAGCAGACTGAGCAGCAGCAGCAGCAGCCACAGCAGGGCACCTCTTCAGCTCCAGAGTTTTCAGTGACTACTACCACTACACCTCCTCCAGCCTCCGACGCGTAGGACAGCAGTTTTTCTCTTTCCTTCTTTCTCTTTTTGGTCATTGGTGCCAAAGGGGGAGAGAGATAGAGAGATCTTGTATAGGTCTAGGGGGAGTAGTGGAGTGATCTTGTGTTCAGGGAGAGTGTGAGACAGCTTTTGTCCAGGGGGAGATCTTTTGGTACTTCATTGTATATTCTTTTGGTTCTTCGTGGTTCTTGTTGAGCTTGATTTGCTTTTGCTTGTGTTTAGCTCATCAAGAATGCACTTGGTTTCATTTACATACACTTGCTCGTTATCTATATATCTTGCATATTGCTCTGTCTCTGATATATTGCTATGATTTATTGCTCTGAGTTTGTGTATGTTTACCTGGATGCGCCTAATTTTATCTATCTTGCCAGGTTTCCTCTTTCTGTGATGATATGTGCACTCACTTGCTTTTGCAGGAATATCAGAGTTGTGGTCATAGCTCATGCTTTTATTCCATATATATCACCCATATGCTCTAACTCTATTTTGCAGGTGATACCTTTTGAGCTATGACTACCTTGTTCTCCGTTTTACTTGTTCTTCATTTCATATCCTATCTTATCGATCACTCTTGCGCTTTACATTCTCTATCTTATGATATGTGTTGTCACCAATCACCAAAAAGGGGGAGATTGTAAGCTTCATGACCATTGGAGTTTGGAAACCCCAAAGGTATGAATGTTTTGGTGATTGGGTGACCTTATTGATGTGACTAACATTTCCTTGTAGGATATTCAAATGGTCATGTCAATGAAGCGTCGTCTCACATACTCTATCTATCGACGACTTGGTGATTGGTTGCCTCGACAATTCGGATCGAGAACTTGATGAAGTCGCGGAGAAGAAATGGATCAAGGCTAAGGACATGCTAGATCCAAGCGAGTGTTGCTTGGTTAGATGTTAGCTTGAGTCCATAGGAAAACCGGACTATCAAGAGGGATCGAATTGGTTCTCTTAGAGCACACTAGGTTAGAGATCAAATGGATGCATTGTGAGTCTCTTGAGGGCTAGGGTGGCTGAAGAGAAGAAGAGGAACCAAGTTTGGAGAAGTTCGAAGCAAGGATCAAGAAGTGGATCAAGTTTTCAGCTTATGCCGAAGAGATCGGACAGTACGGTCCTAGGGACCGTATGGTACGGTCTTCATTGAAGATCCAGACAGAGAAGTGAAGTCTCGGGATGCTGAGAAAATGAAGACCGGACAATGGACCGTATGGTACGGTCAAGGAGACCGGACAGTACGGTCATCAGTGGATTTCCAGACAGAGAAGATGGAGTTTCTGGAAGTGGAAGAAATGAAGACCGGACAATCGACCGGATGGTACGGTCCTAGGGACCGGACAGTACGGTCTTCATTGGAGATGAAGAAGAAGATGGAGATGCGCCTGGAAATAGAGACCGGACAATACGGTCTGGAAGAGACCGGACAGTACGGTCCTTTGTACGGTCTCTAGTTTCGCAGGGCACTTTTGGGCAACGGCTAGTTTTGGGTTGGTAGCCTATATATAGTTGGTTGCCCGCCCCTTGAGGGGTCTCTTGGCCATTGTTGGAGTGCAGGAAACTCAGAGGAAGCCAAGAGCAAGGGAGAGAAGCACTTGTGAAGGATTCGGAGTGATCCTAGTGCTTGAGAGAGTAGCAATTGCATCCACTTGATCTCTAGGCTAGTGTGAGCTCGAGAGAGTCACTTCGGTTTGTTACTCTTGGTCTATGGCGAGGCCTAGACCGGTTAGGCGTCGGTGTTGAGCTGTCCAAGGAGATTGTGGAAGCTAACACAAGTTTGTACACGGTCTTGGAGCTTCCCGTGCGAAAGAAGCATCACTAGTGGAGCGCCCTTTGGCACGCATCACGTGCGGAGCCTTACCTCCGGAAGAGTACCCGGGATCGAGCCCGGCAGGACGTGCCCGCGACTTCACTCGGAGGGTGAAGTGTGCTCTAGGAGGGATCGCCATCGAGCGGAGGGACGGGGTCGAGACTCCGGCGGGAGTGACCCAACGTGGAGTAGGGGAAGGCGCCATCCTTCCGAGACCACGGGAAAAATCATGAGCATTCCTATCCTTATCTGTTTTACTTACTAGCATTTACGCTTCCGCATTTAGTTCTAGTGCTAGTAGAATTGCATGATAGGTTGTCTCTTTACTATTTGGTAGAATTGCTTGTTAGGGTGTTGCTTGTTGCATAGACTAGATTGTGTGCGCGCATCGCTTGCTTTTGTTATCACCTTATCTAGTCTTGCTAGCTTCACGCCTAAAGTACGTTTGGGAGAAATTGTTGACACACCGATTCACCCCCCACCCTCTCGGTGCCCTTGATCCTTTCAGCCATAGCATCACCAATGCATCCTTCCTGTTCTCAAGCGTCAAACGAGATAGATGGTCTGCTACTGAATTCTCAATCCCTTTCTTATCTCTAATCTCCAAATCAAATTCTTGCAACATCAAAACCCAACGAAGCAATCTAGGTTTCGACTCCTTTTTAGAGACAAGATATCTAATAGCAGCATGATCCGTATAAACAATGACCTTAGAGTTGAGGATGTAGGATCTAAATTTCTCAAAAGCAAATATAACAGCTAGCATCTCCTTCTCTGTTGTTGTATAATTAATCTGGGCTTCATTAAGAGTTTTACTAGCATAGTAGATAGCATGCACTTTACCTTCCTTTCGTTGTCCAAGAACCGCTCCTACTGCATAATCACTTGCATCGCACATAATCTCAAAAGGTAAATTCCAATCCGGAGGTTGCATAATAGGTGCAGAACATAATGCTTCTTTCAACTTTCGGAAAGCAGTAAGTCTTTCATCATTCATCTCAAATTCAACGTCCTTTTGCAGCAATTCCGTCAATGGCTTAGCAATCTTTGAATAATCCTTGACAAATCTGCGATAAAAATTTGCATGTCCAAGAAAACTTCGCAGCGTCTTAAGATCAGTAGGTGGTGGCACCCTTTCCACTGTGGATATTTCAGCTTTGTCTACTTCAATGCCTCGGTTAGAAATAACATGCCCCAAGACAATCCCTTCGGTTACCATGAAGTGACATTTCTCCCAATTAAGAACTAAATCAACTTCTACGCACCTCTTTAGTACTTTCTCTAAATTTGCTAAGCAGTGATCAAAATCAGTACCATGAACAGAGAAATCATCCATAAATACCTCTATAATGTCTTCAATGAATTCAGCAAATATAGCATTCATGCATCTCTGAAATGTAGCCGGTGCGTTGCAAAGACCGAATGGCATTCGTCGATAAGCATAAGTTCCATAAGGACAAGTGAAAGTGGTCTTATGCTGATCTTCAGGTCTAACAGGAATTTGAAAGAAGCCACTATAACCATCGAGGTAGCAAAAAATAAGAGTTCTTGGCTAACCTTTCAAGCATCTCATCGATGAACGGTAGTGGATAATGGTCTTCTTTGTAGCGGTATTCAGTTTCCTGTAATCAATGCACATTCGCCATCCTGTAACTGTTCGTTGAGGGATCAATTCATTATTCTCATTAGGCACAACTGTGAGTCCTCCTTTCTTGGTACGCAATGCACCAGACTCACCCATTCACTATCAGCAACAGGATAAATCATTCCTGCATTAAGAAGTCTCAGCACTTCTTTTTCCCAACTTCCTTCATGCCTTCCTTCAATCGTCGCATGCCTTCAACGACTGGCTTGGCTGATTCTTCAAGATTGATCTTATGTGTGCAAAAAGCCGGGCTTATTCCTTTGATATCATCAAGACAATATCCGATCGCTTTCTTGTATTTTCTCAGAACAGCAAGCAATCGTTTTGTCTCTTCTTCATTCAAAGCACTATTGACGATGACGGGATAAGTTTTATCTTTGCCTAAGTATTCGTACCTTAGACCGTCAGGAAGTGGCTTCTGTTCTACTTCTGGTGCTGCACCAGGATCCAGATTACCCAAAGGCTCAAATTGAGGATTTTCGCTCTCGTGCCGGTCGGCACCATCTCGGATCTCGGCACCATCTCGGATCTCGGCCTCTTCTCTATCTGACTCTTCAAACAGTTTATTCAACGGATCTGAGTATCCTGTACTGATTTCTTCATCCTTTTCTGTAAAGAATTCTTGGAGAGAGGGTGGGTCTTCACTTTCTTGAACGACGGGTGGGTCTTCGAATTCAAAGAGGACTTCCTCTCCGCCCAGAGTCAATTTGAGGTGACCTTTTCCAGCATCAATAACAGCTTGTACAAGCTTTAAGAAAGGTCTTCCCAAAATAATATCTTCAACTCCGACTTCACCTTTATCAAGAACAAAAATATCCACCGGTATAGTATTCTTTTTACCGCAATGTTCAGATCCTTGATAACTCCCAGTGGTTTAGTTCTCCTTCCATCCGCCATAATTAACTCAAGCTCGGCTCCTAGCAATCTTCCTTTTATGTCATAAGGCATATCCATGAATGCTTCATACGTCATCAAACTGACACGGGAACCAAAATCACATAGTGCTTTAGGGAAGCTTCTATGTCCGATCTCGCACGGTATGTAAGGATCAACTTCCGTTCGTTCCGTAAGGCCAACTGCATATACTCCGCATAATCCTTCATACGGCGACGGAACAAAACAACTATCAAATAGCTTCTTTGCTTGCTGAACCTCCATCTGGTCAATTTCCATATCATCCTTATACAACTTCCCCAATACTTCACCAATGATGACATTGTCCAGTATTTCCGAAGTTCTAGTGTTTTTAGGGAAGTTATACTGAACTCCTGTAGCAGAGGCATATCTTGGGTCATATGTTCTCCTCATACTTAGCAAATTTGAGCTGAAATCTATAGGAACCCAATCCAACGGTTCAAACTCGTCCAACAGTTTAGCGTTGCTCAAGGTTGGATCTCCTACTGGTCTTGGAAATTTATTCACGAAGCCGTTTTCATGCTCCTCTAATATTGCAGCTTCGGTCTTTGAAATTCCTTTAACAGCAGGCACCGTGCCGCTCGGCACAAGAGCTGTGCCGGTCGGCACGAGGGGCTGAAGTGTGCCGATCGGCACAGAAGCTGTGCCGGTCGGCACCTCCTCCAATCTCGGTCTTTTCAGATCACCTTGCGCTGGTTCTTCTGTTCTTACTGTTAATTCGACTTCGGATACTTTACAGCTTTCCGCTTCAGCTTTCAAATCCAAAGAACCTTTTGCTAGCGTCGACCTTTCAGGGGGAATTGGATCTTCTTGGAATTCTTCCCAATGTCTATGCATAGCTTCAGTCTTTGATATCTTACTCAAAAGATCCAGACCTGCAGTAGCAGTCAAGTCGAGGAAACTCCCTCCAGCCGAACTATCCAGATGCATCCTGGAGGTTCCTTCAAGAGACATGTAGAATGTCTGAGCAGTCAAGTTATCATCCATGCCCAAATCGGGGCCTTGCTTCAATAAAGATTGGAAGCGTAACCATGCTTGCGTGAGGGTTTCTTCTTTCAATTGCTCAAAGTTAACCACCTCTCTTCTCAGTTTCTGCACCTTCGGAAGCGGGAAGAAATGCAAACAGAAATTTTCCACAAGCTTATCCCAGTTTCCTTTAGCTTCTCGGACTGCAGATTTATACCAATCCTTGGCTCTTCCATCTAGAGAAAATGGAAATAGCAACCATCTGTACCAATTCTGAGGCACTCCCTCATGCTTAAAGGTCTGACAGAGAACTTCTAGATCTTGCAGATGTGTGTACGGGTTCTCGTCCTTCGTCCCAGAGAATTTGCTGTTCTCGACCATACTGATGATGGTCGGGTTGAGAACGTATGACGAAGCAGTAACTTTCTCATCAGAAGTTTGTGGAATCAGCAATCCCGGAGACGGTAGTGAATGCTCCCTAACCGTATGAGTCGGTTCAGGAGTACCCATCCTGAAAACACAGAAAGAAAACACAAAAACAAACTAGAAAAGAAAGGATTAGAGGTTAGTAGAATAAATAAATAGTAAAAGAACTGGCTTGCTCCCCGGCAACGGCGCCAGAAAACGTGCTTGTTGGTCGTTTGTACGCACCCACTTATATACCGCAAGAGGACGGTGTACAGTTGTAGCACTTTTCCCCTTAGAGTATTCCAGGTTTAATATCGAACCACAGAGAACAAGCGGGACTTAAACTATTATTTAAACTACTAAATTAATATAGCAAAGATGTGTGTGGAAAGGGTGATTAACAACTAGAGATAAAAGGGCCTGCGGTTGTAACAAGGTTATGAAGAGATTCTCTCCTATGGTTTGGGGTACTGGCATGCAACTCTAATTAATGGTCGATTGATAGGTTTAGTATTCTACAAGACATGGTGGTTTCGTTCTCCTCTCGCCCTGTCACGACAAGGGTTAATAGCTCCCCACTGGTTTCTTGCACTCCGTGATAATAACGTATTGATCAGATACGAAATAGAAGCATCACATAGACTGAACACATCAAAGAGTATCGTAAGTTTGAGAGTTACATAACCAGATTTCCCTCGCCACGGAGAGAATATGAGATCTACTCACGCATCATACTGCAACACATGAACATGGCGTGGTCCCACAGGTGCCGATCGGCACGGCGGTGTGCCGGTCGGCACAATCTTCCCTTTGGTGGTGATGATCGGTGATCGCCGTCTTCGCCGCCACAACCTTCAATCCAGGTCAAAACCTCCGTATGTTTCTCGTCTCTCCCTGTTTCGCGACCCCGAACTTCTCTTTTATAGTTCCTTTCGATTATGGACTGGATTTCACCGACTCCGACTCTGATATTTCTTCTGGGCTTCATATTCTCCGAGTGGGCTTCATGTTTGGGCTCGATCTCCATGGTGCCGGTCGGCACAAGGCCGTGCCGACCGGCACGGTCTCTAATTTCTCCGTTCTTCGGGCCTCCGGCAGCTCTTTATCCGTAGTCTCTCAATTTTCACCTATTTCCTGCAAATCCTTCCGAATACACAGAAACTACGCATCTTATATTTACTAATTGGAGGCTCCTTTTGGAGCCCTCACGTTAATCGAAAGAAAATCCAAGAAATTCTCAGAAAAAAGCAAAACATCTATCCGTCAATTTAGATGCTCGGTAAACCATAACCATTGATCAAAAAGTACATCCCCACGTACGTATTCCTACCACCTTACCCTAGCCGTCTAGCCTCCATGCCACTTCTTCTCCGCCTCCCTCTTCACATCCGCCTCATTGTTCCTAGAAAAATCTCCAGGATGTAATCGTTCTAGCAGCCAAACCTTGAAGAAGCAGAGGATGTGGACAGACTTCACGGAGGAAGGAGCAAAGAATAATCACTGTGAGTATGCGCAGCCTTGACGAACCAACAATCCGCCACCGCCGGTTCAATGTAGGGAAGCCCTGTCCGCTCCGTGATCTCCAATATTTTCTATCCTGCGCAGGAGGTCGAACGCTGCGGAAGGATCTTCATGCAGTGAGGATGTCCTTGGATTAATTACGTTGTTAGGAAGGGAACGGATCTGTACAGGCGTCAGGCGTCCACCAATCAAGATGCAAGGTACCTCCAATCTCTCTCTTGCCTACCATCATGCATCACCTAAACACAGGCAATCCGCCATTGGATCATAGATGAATGGGTCTTCGTGTGCAACTTCCAATGGCGTGCTCAGCAACAAGGTATCTTTACCATATATAAAAGAAGCAGTTGGTGGTGGTCGGTCGTCGTCCGTCGCCGTGCCTAGCTACAGTACTCGGCGCCGACAGGTGGTCCCATTTACTACAGTACTCGGCGCCGACAGGTGGGACCCGCTAGAACTAGCACGCCCCGTCAGCTTCCAGAAGCGGCGCCGCCCCGCGAGAGGGAGAGGCAAGAACAGGGAGGAGATCCGGCGGCAGGACAGGCCAGAGCCGAGCCGCTACTGGAGCCGAGCCGATGCCTGCCATCGCTGCCGCGGTGCCGCTCGTCGCCGGCTCGGGGACGGAGGATCCTCTATGGAACTCGAACTGTTGGGGCTTACCGGCTGGGGATGAGCGCCCAGCAGGACCGGAGACACGGGCTTGCTGCTCCTGGCGCCTTGCATCGAGGTCGCCGGGAGGAGGAAACCCGGCGGAGGAGCCTTGCGGGGAGGAGATCGTGATGCGGAAGAGATGCGCGGGCCGATTTGGTGCGGGGAGCAGCGACGCGAGGAGAAGCGATGTGGAGGAGCGGCAAGAGGACGAGGTGATGCGGAAGAGAGTGGGCCGGTTTGGTGCGGGAAGCAGCAACGCGAGGAGGAGCGATGTGGAGGAGCGGCGCGCGGAGCGACGCGAGGACGAGGTGCTGCGGAGGAGCGCGGGCCGATGTGGTGCGGGAGTAGCGGAGCGGGGCGATGTGCTGCGGGGAGGACGGCGAATGGATAAGGGTGCTGAGGTGCGGAGGAGGATGCGGTGCTTTTCTCTGCGCGGGCCCTGCTGCCTATTGGCCCAATGCTCTGATGTGGTGAGATCTCGGCCTTCTTCTTTTTTTGGAGTGATATTGGACCAATAGAAAGTGACACACAAGTGGGCAAAGCTAAAAAAACTGACCGGAAAACGGAAATATTTGACTGGAAATAACCATAATTACATTACGTTTGCTAAATTAATTAAAAAAATTATTCTTTACACCAATATTTTTTAGTATTTGTTAATTCCTAGACCACTAATTTGTAAATTGAGTCACTACATTTCAGTTAAGTTTCAACTAAAATAATTACCTCACAACAAAATGATTATTTAACTCATCGTACTCTAAAAAAAATTAATTCCAGTATTTAACCTTTTGTGCTCTAACAAAATTGATTCAAGTATTTAACTCATTATGCTCTAAAAAAATTCACGACCAACGTTGCTGACAATTTTATTATCACATTTTAAATTCTGACCAACATTGAACAATGGGATTGGCGTTTGAACCAGCCTTTTTTCCCCTCAAATCATGAATATAACATTCCTATATCTTACTGCCTTTTAAAAACATAGTCAACAATATCTTATTGTCCTTATAACATGTTTTCTTTTCCAAATTAAGGGTCTTATTCATCACAAAGAAAATTAAGGGTTCTTATATTAACGTGAAAATGTCCGTCCATTTGTGTAATGAAGTGAAGTTAGCTTGATCATCACACGTGGGGCTATTTGATGTTTGTAAAATGTAATGAAACATTTGTGATCATTTATTAGTGAAACACTTACAATTAATATGAATTTTACCGTAGCAACGCACGGGCATTCGGCTAGTGCACCCTACATTTTCGATTTGGGATTTTGATTATCTGACTTCAACTTTCTTTGCTGATCTGACCTGGATGCGAAAGAAAAGGTCTGAAAGACTCGTGTGTACAACATGGTATTGGATTCGAACGGACCAAGCCAGTCACGGTTAATTGCTATCACATTCGGCTCTTTGACTAATCAATGTAATATTCAATTCAGTATGGTTCGCAAGAGCAAAAGCAGAACACGACATATTGCTTTTTGTACAGATTAATATATTCTTGCATGTCGCTCTAACCATTGCTAAAATCATGCGTGTTGTATATTCTATAGTAACTAGATTCGTAAAAAAAGTGTTCTATAATAAATAAATTAGATCTGAGAGCGAGCTACAGTTCTTTTTAAATATGGCTTGACTTATGTGGACATCGTCGTTATATACATATAGTCAGTTGTTGACGAAGATGGTTATATATATATATATATATATATATATAGCCAGTAGGATATCCGATACATTAATGTTTTAGTTGTTGATCAGTTGGGTGAATTTACATGTAGATTCAGCACATTCTATGAAGCTCGATTTTGCTTCTATCACACTAATTATTTTGTCCTTTACTGTTTGACATGTGTTTCCTCCTATTAAATTAAGTGAATCAGTTTCAGATGCCACGAGAACTCATTTTATCCAGTATCGACGTGCATACTGTAAATAGATATCATCATGAGATATTTGAAATCTTTTTGTCCCTTCCTTGAAAATACTCTTCCAATTATTTTTTGTATGGTTCCTTGCACGTAAAAACAATCCAATGTATTATTTTGCAGAAGGATCTTTTTTATATATATATCGGGCCATACCAAATTATTTACCCCTTTTCAATTATTTTCACATTGGATGAACTCAAAATCTTTTCACTGCTGTCTCAAATGAAGGGATCTTAATAGACTGTAACCTTTTTTATACTTCTGTCACCATTTTTTATATGGAGCTGGACACTGTGTCTGGCAGCAGTACTATGTATTTTGATTTTGCAACAACATAGTTATATGCTCTACTTTTCTCTATAGGTTTTACCAACTCAGTTAGCTCTACATGCTTTATCCTTTTTCGTTTGGGTTACCAAGTTGAGATGACACATTTTACTAGATTGATGAATATTATGGCTTTTTGCTCCGAGAAGAGTAAAACACTTCCTATGTCTTTGAATATATTCTTTGTCCTATTTGACGAGTTGCTCATGTGTCCCCGCTCTTATCAATGTTTTACTGGAGCTACAGCCTACAGCTTGCTTCTGATAGTACTGCAAAATGTTCCCAAACTATGTGCTACTATTTTAGTTTAAAGCAATCTATTAATAGGAGTATAGGTATCATATCCTTTTTTCACGTTGTGTTTAAGGTTATTTACTCTGCTGGATTTTCTTAACAGAATTACGTGGGTAAAACGAGGTTTCAAATGCAGCGGGTGACGAGAAGTTTCTGTGCACTATGTTTTCTCCTTATAATAATTCATTTTACACGAAAGTAGGCTTTAACATAATTGTATGCAACCCCGTGCCAATTTGTAACCCCTATTTACATTTTATTCTGCTCCAGATGATCGATATCTCCATAACAATATGTGTTCATTATTATTACTTTTTTGTATTATGAAATAATATTAAAAAATATTGACTAGAAAATTATCACTTTGAAAACACGTTTAACATTTTGGTATTATGACATTAGTATGAACTCAAACACCTGTATTAGCTAGAACTATTGTTATTTGTTCATCAAAATCTTTGGGCCGAATATTTGTTCATTGAATTTGGGGAACTATAATTTTAAAACCAGTGAACAAGGGTGGACTCCATGAATATTTTTGCTGAAAATTGATACAATAATCCAATAGTATGTTAGTTTTATTTCATTCAATTTAAGTACAGAATATTTTGCAAGCTTAACTATTTTGCTAAATAGGTGAGGTCTACTTTTATATGCCATTACCCTAATCTGAGAGGGTACGTAAAGAAGCCAACAAAAAGATAAAGAATTGTTGAGAAATTCAATTAAATTATCAAATGGACTGTCAGTTTTGATAGTACGATCATGTGCAACCAAGATATACTTTTCAATGTTCAAAATAGGGTATTAGAGAGTATAAACTATGGGTTATTATATTGTCCTTGGGTACTGAAAATCATAACATGGCTCTTTCGCCAGTAGTATAATCGTTTTTACCAATAAATGTTATAATGGTGGTACCATTGGAAGATAGTAGAAGACAAAAACTCATATCCTATAGCCAAAAATAGGAAATCCTGGCTTAACTAATATGTTTTAATTGCTAGCCCGTGCAAGTATTGCACGGGGTTGATGGGCTAGTATATATAATAATGGGGGTTAATTGTTAGCAATAATGACATAATAAGGTATTAAAAACATCATATTTGTCATATAAAATGGGTATCTAGAAAGCACCAACAGTGCGCATGTTGGTCGATCAGGAGCCTCTACCATGAAGGTGATTCCATTTGGCTTGTGGTGTCTTGGTCGCAAAATGTCTTTGAAATCTCTGGAGCTGTGGAAGTCGCGACGGTAGCCTAATGCGTTGCTAGTCCTCCCCCCTCCTGGCTCCCCCCACCTTTGTGGGTTATAACTTCTCTCGTTTCCAATCCACACCAGCATATCCGGTGGTGTGCCCCTGCCGCCACTTCGTTCCCCTCTCCCCCTCTAGATTCGTCGCTCCCAATCTCCAGATCTTGCCCGCAGCCTATACCCGACGCACACGGAGGATTCCCACAGCAGCCGTCCTCCGGTCACGTCGCTCCCCCGGCTCACCTCTGATGGCAGGTCGTCCGCACCCACCATAAATGTCGATCATCACACATCTTCATAATAAAAGGAAAAGAAATTAAAATAATAATTAAAGTTTTCGATCGGGGAAAATGATCTGAAGGATACAGGTACAACAAAAAGAAAAAGAAACGAATAATGAACTGGATAGAATTGTGTTTTGTCTGGAACACGATGTGATCGCGAATGGGAACAAGATGACCTGAATGGCGCAAGAAAGAAGTGTACCACCGCGAGTCCTCATAGGCTCTGCCTCAGTTGAGCTGCTGTCGTCGACGCCAAGCCGCCCCAATATCATGCCCGGCCGCGCATGCCACTCCATCACGACGGCAATCACCTCTAGATGCGGACAGTAGCTAACCTGGTCAGCTATGACAAAGGGCCTTGCTACAAGATAGTACATGAAAAGAATCCTTTGTCCCGCACTCCTGATGCTGATGTATCTGTGAGAGAATTTGGTACGGTCACAAATCAAAACATTCTATGTATTAGTCAGAGGGTTTGTAGTTTGTCATTGCTGCTGCTAGCTATTCAATCGATGGCGTGACCTGTCTGCAACACTGCCAGAGAGTAGGTGCGGCCTGGTGCGGCCTTGCCATCATGCAGATTCACATCCGCGGCGGGCAGAACGGACTGTAGTGATTTGGTTATGGTCGCTTAGAGGAAATACCATTTCGCTCGAATGGTCAATTCTCCTGGAAAGATTCATGTTCACTAAAAAGTTGACATATTAGTTTAGAATAAGTCTTACGGTTCACAATGCCACAATATGAAATCCCTGCGTCGCCATCTTCCCTCCCCACAGCCACAAACTCCCACCGTCCACGACCTCATTGTCCTGTGCCTCCACCGATTTTCCCTGTGCAACCAATGATTTCACTTCACCATTTATTATTTTCCTCAAACACCCTAGTACTATTGATACTACTTAATAGTGCTAGTGGTACCGGGGTGGAAAGGGAATTAATCTGGTTTGTCGTAGTCTAAATAACCACCATTATATATTGGGGATATCTACTTTAATCACATACATATCTATTATTTAATAAGATTTACAAGTAGGGACCTTCCTATTGTTTGGAGATGAAACATAACCTTCAAAAGAAAAGAGGGAGGAAAGACATAAATTCGGCCCTATGAAAATGTGATGTTTAAATATTTTCTTGCATTTTATATTTTACATGTGGTGTATTGATGGCAATGTGAGGTATCAGGAAATTTGGCCGGTTAGTGTAATGTCTCCCGCGTAAACAAAATTTCTCCCGTTCTCTGAAGTTTCCATTTCCCAATCAGACTGTTCATCTAATGGTTTTCGTTGGAATATTTCTGATTTTTAACCATTTCGGTAGCTATAGTGTTTTATGCTGTGTTGGTTTGGTTTTAATGGGCATAAAGAGCAGTGGATTGGTTTAGGTTGGTTCCAAGGTTTAGACTCTCTCAACTCTGATTGCCTGCCTAACATTGGTGTTAGCACCCCTCACCATGGATTACTAGCACAAGCACAATCCGATACAAATTCCACACGGATGAAAGGTTTGGGTACAAATTGGGAGGAAATAGAGTAGGGAATAGATGAGCACAGGTACAGGAGGTAGGAGCAAGAGGTACAGGTTAGATAACTCTAGAAGGTTCTAGAAGTAGGGGAGACTAGGGTTATCGGAAGGGGATTTCTCCTGAGGAGGAAGAACGACAGCTATTCTGTTTCTGGATAATTGTTTTGATGCCTCTTCGTTCCCTGCTTCTCGTGTCTTATATTCCATCTGTGCAGTCCAGCACGTATGTGGCGCAGTCATCAGCCCACATGGCCCAACAGCCCACCTCATATCCTGACAATTGGATTGCGTTTCTCTTTTCCCTGCATCAGCTGACTGGAATCCAAGGCCTGCAGTTCATGTATTCATCGCGCTCGTGTCTCCTGGATGGTCGCAGTGTCAAAACTGTGATTCTTCATTTGTATTGGACAACAATTGGGTACACATTATTGTAAGAGCTAATTTATTTCCCATGTCCGTTTCATGCGGATATTCCTTACCTGGTAATTCCTAAAACTAACGGTCCTTGCTCTCCACATGCATTGCAGAATAACTGTGAGTGCATGCATGTTTGAAAGAGTCTAGCGACTGGCTCGGTCCACCACTCATGAAATTCATATGACGATACTATAAATAGTCATTGATGTGAATCGAATTCGTCGTCACTTTGTGATCAGACACCTCATCGGAGACCTTTTTTTTTTTTCATTTTCTCAGCCATGAGCGAGCCACAGCCATTCATGCCTACCATGGTTTCAATACATCCCCTGTCTCTGTCACCTCGACCATTAGTGCTGCTCTGACCAGATCCTCCACTGCTGCTCATCACCTCTCCCAGGTGATCCATAGCATCAACAACAAGACTCTTGCCACATTATGGGCCTGTAAATCTAGTGTGGGGAACCGGAGTCTTGATGTTGACGCTGTGGATCACCTAAGTGAGGAGATTGGATATGTGAGATCATGTGCTAATGTTTTTCTTAGTGGTGAACAAGACATTGCAAAGTGATTTCTTTCGTGATGTACGTACAATCTGCATGTGGCACTTTGCGATGTTAATGAAACATGATGTTTTGGCTCACATGCAACAATGGGCTTGTGTGAGTACTGTTGTGGATTGATTTTAAGTCAAGTGATGGACTTGTGTTTGTACACGTTTTTCTCATCTGCAGGTGTTTCTAGAGAATGAATATTGTTGATGAAGGGATCAGTGTTACGTTCAGGAGAAATGGTCAGAAGGAACTGAAGTATTGGGGACCAAGGAGGTTATGCAAGAAGTTAAGGATAGAAAATCATGTAAATATGATTATGTTAATTGCAACGTAGGAGATTGGCAGTCTTTGCAGGTGCGCGAGCAGGAATTTGTATGCTGCCACGTTGTATGCATGATTATGTGAGACCATGAGCTAATGTTTTGGCTCAAATCCAAATCAAAATGTGGGATTGGCAGGCGTCAGGATGTTTTGACTGCCTTGACTGTTCAGATACGTTTCGACGATTCTAGCTGGCGGTGCAGCTTCATGGTTTTCGTGATGGTGCCTTGGGAGCTAAATAATTAATTACAGAAGTGGAGATTTGAAGCAGAAGGCATGGTCATCTTGGCAGATGCAGAATCTCGCTGGAGGGTAAGCAACATCAAATAGCAAATATATGGGCACAATAGTTATTAGCTAGTCTTGGCTTTATATATGTCTGGTCATGTTCGAGTCGGACAGAATATCTGATAGATGTATATGTATATGTGGGTTGTGCATATTTTGATCCCCCTGCCTTTCTGGCTGCTGAGCTCTAAGATAACTCCTTTATCCATCGCATAGTGAAAGAGAAATTTTCTAGTGTTTAGAAAATATTTTTGTACGGGGGTTTTACAAGACATTCATCTTCTGATCGACAGTTCAAGATGGACGCGTCATGGCCAATGGGAAGTAAAATGACAGTTGTGCATCCAGCAGGGTCATAACTACTACTTTGGAGTTGTTGGACGTTGCCAGATCGACCAACCCTAGCGATACCAAATGGGAATTAAAATGACAGTTGTTTATCGCTGGACGGCAACTAGATGCCATGGTAGTCTCGTTGTCCTCCACAGGAATGTTGGAACATCAGTGGTGCTGCAGCCTGCATTGCTGTCTGTTAGTGCGTATTGTGCAGGCATCACAAATTTGCACTCAATGTCTCAGGATCAAAATGGTACCTTAATCCTTATTGGATTTAGGTGTCGGTTAGAGTGTGTTCACTGTAGAGTCTGTCATGGTTGCACTTGCACTTGTTTTCAGCCGTGCATGTAGAGTAAGTAGTTCGAGGTGAGTGAGCTTCTTCCACTACCAGAGCGCGTCCGAGTTGTGCAGCATGCATGACCCGGCGTGCACACCCCGTATGCCACAACCTGAACATGCCGCGCCTGTTGTGTATGTTATTCGTGACTGCAGGTCTTCAGGGCAGTCCCAATCCAAAAACTAAATATTCAGATCTCAAAGCATGGTGTTGTTTATTAGTAGAGGTAAAGCTTTAGCAAAGTTAAGGTGATAGACCCAAGAAGTGAATGTGGCTAGGCGTCGCGTGGCACCATAGAGGGAGTACTGAATGTTTGCAGTGCTGGAAGGAAGAAAAGTATGTGGTCCATCTGTCTGAATGCTTGGTTGTCTGAAATCTTTTACAATAACCAATATTATGTTGAAATTTTTTAATATACTTGGGAAAAATTAAGTGGCTCACGTTGACCGAGAGCGGCCGATCGGAGGGCTACAAAGGTAGGAGGAAAGTGGAGGAAATCAGATGGAGGAAAAAATTTCCTCCATCTATCTCTATGACGAGTGGGCCTTGGAGGAAAAAATTTCCTCCACTTTCCTCCACAAATGTGGGGATTAGGACATGGCAAAAATTGCATTTTCGTAGTTCTTATTTTTTGACAAGGGTAGAACGGTAACTTCATAAATGTGAAAATAATGTTTCGAGTAATATAGTAAAGATTAGTTTTTCCTTTTTTTTAAAGACGAGGGCGGCTAGGGTTCGTCGCTATCAGGGCGGTGGTGGCTAGGGCAAGACCTGGGCAGTCGATGCCGACGACGAGGTGGAGACGAGGACGGCACGGGGAGGGGCCGCAGTGCAGGCGTCGTGGTCGGGCTCGGGGTTCGGGCTGCGAGAGGCCGCAGTGGTGGTGGTGGTGGGGGGGGGGGGGGGGGGGGGGGGGGGGGGGGCAGTTTCCGAAGTTGAATTACCAACATACCCTTTGTTACAAAAAAAAAATTTAAGGGAGGAAATGGGAGGAAATGGGAGGAAAATCCAAGCACCATAAAAGCTCTCTATTATGTTTCCACATCCAGTCCAGCAAACAAAATTATGATAAAATAGAACTATGAATAGTTATGACAAAGTCCACTATACATGACATGCATAGAGAAATATTGAACAGAATCATAAAATTTGCTGGTACCAGCTATAGGGGGTAGTGCAACTTCACGCAGCATTAATGTTGACAATAATGAAGAACATGATCAAAAGAGGTATGGCCAGATATATCACCAGCCTATTGTATCAACTGGTCTAATATTCGTTTCTGTAGCATTACTATTGACTTCTCTCAGACTCCAGAAGGAACATCACACCAATCTTTGGTCATATTATGGCAAGCATTGGCGATCAAATACTGTTTTGTAACCTCTTATGCATGGGCAGTGTTAGGAAGTTATCCAAGAACGCCGGCTGAGCCGCTGAGGTGAAATAATACGACCATGTCCAGTTATTCCAGACAGTGTGTGTCCAACTTCTTCGCACGTCAATGTGGAGATACAAGCAAGCTGAGCCGTCATGTAGTGGACAGCCTCGAATTGGAATAGCACGAGAAGTTTCAATGTCGTAGGCCATGCTGTTGCATAAAAAGAAACGACAAACTTAGTCATTAGTTCTCCAATTGACACTCTGCCTACATATTTCAACCAGTCCAATACTTGAAGCTTTTTAATGGCCATACTTTGTATTCTGCTTTTCCAGACGTAAGTAATCAATAATTGGAACCATGCCTGTATTAATCAAGATGAAAGCTAAGAGCCTTTCTGCACATACAATGAGTTGATAATATGTAAAACTAAGCGTGCCAAAATACGAGCTTTGCAGAGAGAACTCAGCTGGATCATTGATATATCATTACAAGACACATCATTTATTTGCTAATTGGAGACTCCTTTTGAGGCCTTCACATTAATGGGAAAAAAAGTCCTAGAAATTCTCGCAAAAAAGCAAAACATCTGACCTTACAAATTAAAGTAAGACAAACAGTAGCCTTTAGATCTAACATGATCTAAATTACCCACCAATCGGAAGAAAAGTCCTAAAAATTCTCACAAAAAGCAAAACATTCGACCTTACCAATTAAAGTAAGACAACGGCAGCGTTTAGATCTAACATGATCTAAATTACCCACCATTGATATTATGAAAAAGTATGTCAAAAATACCCTTCACACATATTTCTAAATTATCCACCATACCATTATGAGTCTAAAAAATAGCTAACTTCGAAATAATAAAAATTGCAAAAAATGCCCCTCAAACCTATTTCTAAATTGCCCGCCGTGCCATTAGAGTAAAAAATAACTAATTCGAAATATCAAAAAACAACCTTCAAACGTATTCATGTGTCTCTCTAATTTCTAGCATGTGCGATGCACGGGTTGAAAGGCTAGTGTACTAAAATCAATGGCTCCTGCCGCTTGATGCAACAGTAGCAGACAAAAAAAATCATAAGAATCCAATCTGAGAAAATTCCCATGTTAGCAGGAGGTAAAGACAAACAAGAACGGTTTTTGTGCTCCCACCCCCTTCTCGCGCTACCGTGCTATGCAACAAAAAATATAGAAAGACAGAGAGTGCAATGATCTATATCATGCAAAAACTCAGGTGCAACAATTTTTTGTGAAAGGAGAAACAACAAAGAGAAATCATGCACTGAATTGTTGCGGGTTACACTGTTCACCCGAACCCAATAACTGCTAGTATTTACACACTGACTTCACTTTTTTTTTCATCTTGCAGAGTTTACCGTTGCATCTAAAATTTTGAATGATTGTAGAATATGATATGAGCTATTCATATTTTTGTTGTAACTTTCAGTTCCAAATTTTTGACGCTACAGTGGCGGTAGCATGAGAAAGGCCGGTTGCACCAGATCTTTTCCCCAGAGACAAACATTTATCAGCTTATCCAGCGTGAATATGCTAGCACAGCGAGACTGGTCCATACATACAAGTAATATTGGGAAAGAATATCGACAGTGCCAGCTTCCTGATGCCTTCCAGTCACGTATATACCTACGAATAGACTTTCTATTTGTACTACAGTCGCAGGCAGGAGAAGCCCTGCAGACAATCAAGTATTTGTAGTGGCGTTTTCAATGCCCGTGCTACAAATAGAAAGAAATCAAACAATAGAAGGATAGAGGCGGGCGGTCCGCCACTACAAATCAACTAGAAAAAAATAAAAAGTTGGCTTTCTGGAAGATGTCTTAGCCCACGCTGGATCACAGAAGAAAATTGCCGGCCCCCTCGCCTCCGGCGGCCTCGCCATTGGCGGAGGAGGGAGGCCCGGCATCCGGGTGTTCATCCAGTTCTCTTCTAGGTTTAGATAGTTAGGTCTTCCTGCGGTGGTTGCTTTTGGCGACGGCTGCGGTGGTTGTTAGGGTTAGGGTTTCTCTTTTGGTCCTATCGAAGAGGGTGACGGCGGCGGTGCGACGTCGTCAAGTTCGTCGGCATGGAGCAATGGAGGATGAGGTGTCTCGGCGGTGGTGGCGAGTCGAAGGCGCCATCATCGATGAAGAATAAGGTACTCTGACCCCTTCTTTGTCTTCTCATGGTTCTTCGTGACCACAGTTGTGGGCTAGTAAGAGTTTAGTTTCCGGTGACATCTATCCGGATGTTGCTCGGGTTTGTGTTTTCCCATGACAAATCTGATGAAGGAGGCGGTGGTGGGGCTCGGCGATGGGCTCGACGACGACAAGTTCATCTTATTAAGAATGTACCCCTCTTTTGCGAAAGGGTTGGGTTTCGGTTTTCCCCCGTCAGAGATGGGGATGACGGTTGTGGAGGTGAGATGGCCGTATTCGTTCAGATCGGAGTTTTCGTCCGTGGCATATCTATCTGGGATGGTGATCTTAGATGGTGGAATTTGCGGCACTTTCAAAGTTTCTTGTCTCTCATCAATGGAGTTGGCATGTTTGGGTTGATTATGTAATTCGGGGATGTACTATGCTATGCTATGATATCAATGAAATTCCCTTTTCGCAAAAAAAAAAAAAAGAAAAGCCCACGCTGGATCACGCCACACGCTGATTACAAGGATGGGTCCCGCCACACCTGTGTGTTGCCGCCATTGTATTCCACTTTGCTGCCGTCACATACATGTAGTCCATTCCTACCATGGAAACATGTAGGCTTGGGCATGGGAGATTGCCATTTGACAAGTATTTTATCCTCTTTGCCATTAACAGCAACACATCATTGTTTGCAATTTAGAGCTGTGCTACTTCATATTCCTATGTCCATCCTCTCACTTCAACTAGGAAGATGGCCCGCGCAAATTGCGTGGCTGGAGTCACTATAATGCAATGATTGGTGGTTAACATTAGTTCTAATAGTTTCAACTGTGAATATGCGATGTAGCAGCTCACTCAATCATTGCTTCCCCTTACTGCCATACCAATTTGATCTTCTATTTGCTCGGTCCCAACGGAAAGGACATTGACACGGGACAATTTTTGCCCTATCCCTCTGCTAAGATGTCAAGGTCAACAATGCAGTTTTCTCGGCATGATGCCCCTGGGCAAAGGTGCTCCTGGTGCTATCCTGCATCTTCAGGGCACGACTGCATTGCCGTGTGCCCATATCATCCTCACTGGCGTCATGTCGGCCTTGCACACCTATGTATTGTCGTCCCATTCACTCGGTCGCCCAGCTATAGATTGTCTCCTACAGCTGCTATGGCTTCGTCCTTTGGCTAGCCATGACCCATGCTGATGCTGCCTTCCTGATGCACCTACTGCCTATTTGTAGGCTTGTGCGCTCATCGTGGCCCCTGTTCGATGCCACGGCTGCGTGTCTCTGGTATTGCCAATTGCTCAACTGGTGTTATCACTCAAGAATCATCAAGCAACGGATCAGGAGGTTTAATTCTTGTTTCTCTCCGATCGAAGTTGCTGCTAGAATCGATTTTTTTTCTTCGCTTTATCACCTCCGCCAGCAGGATTCCGATCCTACATTTGTTTCCCACCCCGTCGCTGAGGGAATCTCCCTATGGTGCTTTCGAATTCTTAGATGGAGCTGTAAGGCCATACATGGCTTCCTCAACAAAGGCACTGAATTTACTTTGATCTTGTTAGTAGCGAAGGAACCAAATAATCACAATCCCGCAAGATGTGTCCATCAGGCCGCTGCACCCGCCTCCTACGCACCCCGTTCGGCTGGCAGAGAAGCTTGTTGTCAGGGCTTGCTTGTCCTGCGCGGCATCTTTTTCCTCGAGTCTGTCCAGGCTGCTGCCTCTGTGTGCCGTACGTCCGGCACCCACCAAATCTTGTCTCTCTTGCTGCTTTTGCTCGCATCACGCCATGGATCGCCTTCTCATCTCCAGTCGCAGCGCTGGATCATCCGCCTCATATTCGGCTTGGCTGCCACCAAAGACAGTGATCTCTCTAGCGGCCTTCTCATCTCCAGTCGCACCGCTGGATCATCCGCCTCATATTCGGCTTGGGCCAAGCCGAATATGGCTGCCACCAAAGACAGTGATCTCTCTATCGGGTTTCTTGAGTACGTGCGATTCATGCGACTGCTTTCGCACTCCTGCTCGTACCACTGCCTCCACGTCGCATCCAGTTGCCATCGACTCATGATCTAGCCGGCCGCTTGCTTGCTACGTGGTATTGCTTTCTCGTGTCTACCCGTTCCACATTCTCCAACCAAGTCGCGTCTGGCCGCTGCGCGTGGTGCTCTGGCATGCCCTTTTTCCGTCAGAGTGTTTCTTGGGACTGGTTGGCATGGCGTTCTGCTTCTCCATATTGCATTACACACCAGGTGCTCCTGCGTTGCCTCCACGCATGGTGCTCCATAGTCGTAACCACATGCCTCTGCACTACAGTGTGCGAATTATCCGTGTCGACACGCCGAGATTCGTTGTGGCCAATATACTCCGTTGCTTATGTCGTGCTCTTACCAACCCACCTAGCGACATCATCCACTACGGGAAACCCCTTGTTTGCCGAGTGTAGGAGGGTTTGCCGAGTGCTTCATTTCGGGCACCCGGCAAAGAGAGTCTTTGCCGAGTGCCGCACTCGGCACACAACAGGCACTCGGCAAAGGTACCGCTTTTTTTTTGCCGAGTGCCACGTGGGCGGGCACTCGGCAAACTCTTTGCCGTGTGCCCGATAAATGGCACTCGGCAAAGTTCTGTTTGCCAGTACCTCTTTACCGTGTGCCTTTTGCCAAGTGCAACATTCGGCAAAGGGTTTGCCGAGTGTCCAGGGGGGGTCTCCCGTAGTGATCGATCTTTCTTTCACTTCTTTCACACAGAAAGATTTGTCCTGTTTTGATCATTTTGCACCACCTCGTCCACAGGTTTTGCTTTATGCAATCATGTGCCGTGAACTTCTCTCCATGCATGTTCACATCACAAATTCGCCATGGTTCCTATTCGTCTTCGAGGTTGAAGTTTTCCCGCAGCTCTGTGATTCCTATTCATTCGAAGCCCTCACTTGTTTTGTAGAATAATTAACGGAGCCATCGCCGCTGCTGTCCCCGGCATTGCTGTCAAGATCCACGCTGCTGCCCTCGTCATTGTTGATACCGACTACAATATGCAGGGGAAGGCCTACTTTCGTGTATGAGTTGATTAGATATAAAAGGATGGATGAGACCTGGTCCATCACGGCTTAGTTTATATTTTATTTTTTCCTAGCGGGAACACGGTTTTTACCAAATCAAATCGGACGTTCATAGTTTTCTCCTTTTATTTTTTATTCCGAATTTATCAGTTTACAAAGTGTAGTTGTCTTGGACTCTTTGACTAATCTAGACCGTTAAAGCATCATAAAATCCAACGGTTCACATGTTTATTTTTTTTAGATTAACGTGGTAATTTCTTGACCTTGAGAGCGAACGTGGTGGCTCCTTTGGACCTTCAAATACTAAGATAATAATAGATAGATATCAGGATGAAGCAGTACATGTAGTTTGTACTCTGTTTCTTTCCTTCGAAATCGAACCATGGTCACCAAGCAAGGTTTGTAAGAGCCACGTTATTGTCCACATCAAAGCAGTTAGCACTTTTCAGACTTTCTGCACTATATATGGCACCCCAAGCCTTTCATTATGCACGTGCAGATATAATGAATCTACCTACATGACGAGGCACATTTCAAGCTGGAATTATCAAATTTTTTTTTTTTTGCGAATAGCTGGAATTATCAATTTGCTGCCCAAGTAGATTGTAGGAATTGGATGCATCAGGAAGCCTTGGTCAATTGAAGCATGCCAGCCGGCCCCCAGACCCCGGCATCCATTCACAATGATACGTGAAGGACCATGCGCCGAAGTGCCATTGACGAGCTAATGCGAGCATTGATGATGCCATTGAGATTTGAAGCATGCTGATGATCACTGCTAATAGAACACAGTTGCATGCTTACTTTTTGCAAGATTTTTTTTCTTTTGACTAGTCCTGCCTCTTCAGCATTGCGAGGCACAGGATAACAAAGGGTCACTTCTTCATGCTATCTGCGTGGGAGGCACAACGGCTGCCAGGTGGGAACCCATTGCCCAACCTTTGCAAATAACGCCGCATTCTCACTGTCGCGGATATTGAAGATCTCCGGAAACACGTTAGCTGACAATCAACTAGATGACGATAACGCACTTGCAGGAATCGTCGTCTTCAGGTTTCATGACCGTGCCGAGACAGGGAAAAAGGCCAAGCCTATTGATTCTTATGCAGATGAATCCTGTCATTATATCGCTTCCAACGTCAGCAGCTAGATTGAATGACGTTCGCCCCTAGTCCCCCTGCTCCCTTTCGAATCAGGCCCCTGGCCCCCCAACCGCTTATTACTACAAGGTACTATAGCAAACTTTGGGACTTGTTCAGCACAAGCTGAACTGGCTAAAAGCAAGATGGTAGTTTTCCTGCACAGAACAAAGCTACACCGAACATCATTAGCTCTACACTAACGCAGAATCTTGATATCTTGACCTTGAATTCTCTGAGGACCAACACAAATGGCAACGGTTTTTATCAGAATGAGTATAATGCATAACAAGAACCAAAACATCTAGAATCTCGATAGCCCATACAGTTAAAACGGCGTATAGATCATACAGAAGCATTCAGAGACACAATATGGTCTGTACCAACCTTCATGCTATAGTACTACCGTTATCCCCACATATCGATTTAGCACGGAAAAACATGTAACATTCTGCAAGGTCTATCATACATACCCTGCTGCCTACTTTTGACAATGGTATGGCCAATGTCTTGGCCTTGAACATATCGGCAATGCCAAAATTAGTGCATCTGATCAACCACATCCTAGACTCCTAATTTAATGCCCTTTTTTATGACAGGTTCAGAAAAAAAAAAAAAGAGACACAGGAATCAACTGCTGCTGGAATTCACGGCACCACATGCTCGACATCCTTCTGAGTTCCCTCCAGATTGATCTTCAAATGAACAGGCCGCTGCTGGCAGAGTCTTTGGATGCATCCTCGACGACACTTGCTTCACAGTTCTCTTCTTGGACCGCGGAGCTGATGATTGAGATAGCCCACACCGGTGAAGATGGCCTGGCACCTCAGGCTGGTGATGGTCAACAGGATCTGAACTTAAACAGCCAGGTTCACCTAGCAGTTCTCTGTGAGTAGGAGGTGCTGCCGAATACAGTTGATCAGCTGCACAAGTAACAAAAATATATATTGGTTATGACAGAAAATCGTATGCAGTTTCAATGTTTAAAAAAAATGCAGACACCTAAAAGCTCTAGGCGTTTGTACTTTTTGGCAACTTAACATAAGAAGATAAGAGAAAATAATAAAAATATTGCATATTACCACATAATTGTTGAAAAGATAGGGAAAAACACAGAGATGAAAAGCAGAGCTGAAAGCAAGGTGGTGGAGCACCGCCTAGCGCATAGATGACGACGTTTAAGGGCATAAGAGACCACTTTTTCAAAAACTGCACCATGTCCCAAGAATAGCTATGCTTGATAGGAAATTGTAATGCAGTTATCTAGGAAAAGATCAGATATATGCTGACAAAATTGTAGATTGGAAACCACAATAAATCTTGAAATTCAAGTAGCTTCATGACTTTTCAACACTCATTAGCCATCATTCCCTTCTGACACAGATCAAAATATGGGGGGCTGTTAAGGGTTGCCTCAACTAAACTTGTACTTAAAATGTTTATCATTGTGGGCTATTGGCCTGTTTAAGTGCAAAGTAATACATGAGTTCTTATAAAATCCATCCTAATAAGTGACTTCTCTGAAAACAAGGCTTCCAAAAGATTGTTGCCAGTGGTGAAGTCTGCACTATGTACCCATCAGGTGTGGATCAAGAACCAGAAATTCAGGCTTGGGCCTAGCTAGTAGCCAAAGACCAAAATAATCAGATGGGTAGAATACCCAGCCTGGCACATGGCCTCGCCCCATGGTATTGAAATACCAATGTCTTCCATTCCAAAAGAAAAAAATATCAAAAAAATAGTAACCCACAAATAACAACAGTGCATACCAAAGTTTCAGTAAACTCTACTATATGATTGCTGATCGTAGTAATTACCCTTTCGCCCTGATTTGAGGCATGCTCTCTATTCAACAAATGAGGGAAATAGCAAAGAAAGAATAAGAAAAATTAAAGGGCTGGTTTAATGCACCTTTTGCAAGCTCTGGTAATTCGTGACCTTCTTCTGATATATGTGTTTTAACATCGACTTCATCCACTGGTTTGGGAGTAGCAAATGAAAACTGAGATAAGTTCTTATGCTTTGATTGAGCGTGATCCTGAGCGGAAAAACCGGAGCGGCGGAAATGGCGATCGCCGGCGATCTTCAGTCCTGGCCACAAATTTCCACATCTAATCCATGATTCCTACTCGTCCCAGTCTGCTCTCCTCCCCCATCTCCATGTCATCTTGATCTGTCCATGAGGTGAAGATCTAGGACATGGACACTGGTCGAGGTTGGGGTGCTCTTTCGTCTCTCCCTCTGCAGCAAGGTCACGCTCCTGAAATAAGGTATGAATCTGCTTCATCCACCTCTCTGGCTCTTCCGGGTCTCAATTTTCGTCCTGGCCTTGGTATTCAAAAGGCTGTTTTGGATCGACTGGGCCTGCCAATCACGGCTTCTGAGGGCTCCGCTCTCAAGGATTTCTTTCTTCTGGTTTCTTTTGGAAGATGCAAATACAGACTCACTGTTGAATCTGTTGGGTTAATCCTAAAGGCAACTCTGGGTGGTGCATCGGCTGATTTTAGGCCGGTGCAAATCAGTGATCGGGTCTTTCAGTTTGTGGTCTCTTGTAAAGCGGTTGGACTGTACATCTATAAGCTGAAAAGTTTCGAGTGTATCCAGTACAAGCTTCAGTTCAATCTCTGGGGCCAAGGAGGTGCTCAATGGTCCAAGGAATCAGCTAATTTTGAGCGTGAGGAAGAATCTAGCTGGACTACAGTCACTTACAGAAAGAATAAGAGGGCTTCATATGCTGATATGGTGAAAGCGGGGTCAAAAAATGTTTTAACAGGGGCAAACACAGTGAAGGTTGGTGCCCCCAAGAAACAATGGCGGCGCAAGGAATCTGTTTTCAACAGGATTACATATCCCAGGAAATCAGTGTTTGATAGAATTTCTCCTCCAGCTCGTGATCAATCCACTAGTTCTTCCGCAGCGAAGAACACGGCTGTTCCTCAGGAGGGAGTGTTTGAAATTCAAACAGGGAATCTACAGTCAATGGATGGCCTGGCTCAACGGCAAATTGATGATAATAGGCCCTCAATAATTATCTGTAGTAAATGCTTGCGCTCAGGTCATTTGAAGGAGAAATGCAGAAATAGAATCAAATGCCGTAAATGCCATTTGGAAGGTCATATCTCTTATTCCTGCAGGGCTATAATTGATCGTTCAGGCTTCAAGCCAAATATGGCTGTGAAAGATAATTTTGGAAAGGATTGGGGGAAAGGAAAATCTCTTGCATGGTTCTTGCCTCAACTTTCCATGGTGGATATAACCGGCCCAAGTAGCCCACCGGTTTTTGCCAGTTTTGGAGAAATGCATAAGGATTGTGAGCTGCAGGTGCTTCCTGGACCGGCCCTTCGCTTCCCAAGCACAACGTCATAGTAACGCTGTCTCCACCAAAAGCCGCGGAGGTAGAGCAACCAGCTCCTTCTGCCCTTGCACGAGATCAAGAACCCAGTCTGCAGCAAGAACCACATGTGGAGCAGGCCATATTGGCTCTACCAGTTTTACCTGTGTCTGCAGTTCCAGAACATATCTCTCTCGAACTAAATGAAGAAGATCTCATGGGTGAGGAGGAGCTGGCTGTACTGAATATGCAAAATGGGGAGGGTATTATGGAAGGAGTGCAGATGGAATTCACAAGTCACAATGAGGAAGCTACTAGCTCTAATGCTACCCAAGAGAGCAAAGCGATGGAAACAGATGATATGGTGGTTGCACATGAAACAGACACTCAAGAGCCCCAAGGTACAGGGAATGTCAGGTTGCATATTGATATGATGATGCACTCTGAAACCAACACCATGGATCCTGTGCTTGAGTCCTTCTCTGCAAGTGGCCAGTCTGATTGGGATTTATCCATGATCAACCCATCTTCTCTTGATATGCAATCTGCAGTTAAGCCCTATGAGAGTAATCTGTCACCGGACCTATATCGCCTCTGGGGTAAGTACCTATCACCTGTTGGCTCTGGATCAACGGTGATAAAAATTCCAATGCAGTGGTCTCCTTTCTTTACATCATTGCTGCTGTCTCCACCTCACTTCGAGTGGGCAAAGGATTTCTTAACTTCCAAAGCCTGGGACTACTTTATCTCTCTGCAGCACAATACAGAATTTTTATCCTTCATGTTACCAAGAAAATGCCCAACCTTTGAAGCTATTAAGTGCTCCAGCATAAGCCATGGCCATGAATGGACCAGTGGAAGTCAGTCGTGTGTGATAGAGGAACTGTCTGCAGGCACACAAACACCAGATGACTCAGTAAAGGATATCTCAATAAATAAGACCAGAAAGAGGAAAGAGCTGACTGTCCCTCTGGTTGAATCAGATCTTAGAAGGAGCTTGAGACTGAAAGATAAACATAAAGGGTTCAAAACAGACTGCACTAGTAAAAACTGTCTTGCATGCTCTTCAAGTCCTCCAAACCTGTCACCCTCAATAATACGCAACCTGGGAACTACCTTCTGCAAGATGACGCCTGGTGCGCTCACAGATGCAGCGTTGGCCAAGAAGAAAAGAAAGCCTGCTCCAGTAGCTAAAGGTAATGGGCAGAAGAAGACTTCAAAGGCCAAGATATCAACAAAAGGTAACGATGCTGATAAAAACACAAAGAAGCCAAAGCAGTAATGGGGGACTGCACCAAAACGCCCCATGCATGAACATTGATCTGCAAATGGTGATTCTTCTACTGAGCACAGGATTTCTAGTTCCTGTATTTCATGAACTTGATGCACTATTAGTTGCTTGTGGAACTCTAGCTGGTTACTGTGCTATTTTTAATGGTTCTGGTTATCTTTATGGTTTGTCTTATGCTAAAACGTCTGCTGTGGATTTTCTCTGTAATGAGTGGCTTCTTCTCTGTTCCTTCTCGAAAGATCCCCATGATAACTGGTCCACTTCCAGTACAGATTGTGAGGCTGGTCTATATTCAACGCCTGGGATAATTTTCTGCCCATATCTGGATAATATGGGTGCTGTTGCAACATCAAACTGGGCTCTTAATGGATATACAGCAAAATAGGACAATGAGGGAGTGGCATGTCTTGTGCTGGAACATCAGAGGCATTAATTCTGATGTCAAATGGAATGCAATAAGGAACACTTGTAAGGAGACAAACTGTGATATACTCTGCTTGCAGGAAACAAAGAGGGAACATTTTGATGCAGCTTATATTAAAAATTTCTGTCATAACAGACTAGATGCCTTTGAGTACATTCCTTCAGTAGGTGCCTCGGGAGGTACAATAATTATTTGGCAGAGTTCTAAATTTCATGGCCAGCTTATCTTTCAGAATGACTATGCACAATCCATTGAATTTGTAAATCTCCTGACATCACAACATTGGGTTCTGACCAATATCTATGCTCCATGCACCACTGAAGGAAAGCAGCAGTTTTTAAACTGGTTTGAGAATGTGCAGATGGAAGATGATGTAGACTGGCTAATAGTGGGGGATTTTAATCTGATGCGTGATCCAGCCAATAGAAACAAGCCAGGTGCTAATGTGAATGAAATTCTGGCCTTCAATGCTGCTATCAGCAACCTAAGGCTAAATGAAATTCCCTTAAAAGGGCTAAAATTTACTTGGTCCAATAAGCAGGTAAATCCATTGCTTGAGAGGCTCGATTGGTTCTTCACCTCGGTAAATTGGCCAATACAATATCCAGGGACCATTGCAAAGACACTGACAAGGGATACATCTGATCATGTACCATGTCTCATCTCGGTCTCAACTTCTGTCCCCAAACCCAGGGTGTTTAGATTCGAAAATTACTGGTTACAACATGAGCAATTTCAAGAGGTCTTCCAGCATGCATGGGCTGTGCCTACAACACAGGTTGATAAAGCTAAATCATTAGTGGCCAAATTCAAAAACTCCAGAAGAGTTTTCAGAGCATGGTATGCCCAACTGCCCAGTCTCGCCTCCACAATCAATAATACCAAAGCAATTCTCTCACTGCTGGATATGATAGAAGAGACACGTGACTTAACGGTGGAAGAATGGAACTTTAGAGAGCTATTACAACAGCATGTGGAAAATCTTCTCAAACAGCAGAATATTTATTGGAAGCAACGAGGGAACATCAAGTGGGTGAAATTTGGAGATGAACCAACGTCCTTCTTTCATGCAAATGCCTCCATCAAGCATAACAGGAATATGATATCTACTCTCAAGGATGAACAAGGAAACACCTTTACTGATCATGAAGCAAAAGCTAATCTGCTTTGGGGAGCATACAAGGAGAGATTGGGTACCTCAAACTATCAGAATATGCATTTTGACTTGAATGTCTTGTTAAATGAGGCTGACAACCTTGGTTGGCTGGAGGAGCCGTTCAGTAAGGAGGAAATAGATAGAGTTATATCACAAATGCCTACAAACAAATCCCCGGGACCGGATGGTTTTAATGGTGAATTCATAAAAAAATGTTGGCCTACAATATCATCTGATTTCTATGCTTTGTGTGAAGAATTTTATAATGGTAACATCTGCCTGCAGAGCATCAACGGATCTTATATCACACTTGTACCAAAGAAGGATAGTCCAGAGGTGGTGGGGGATTTTAGGCCCATATCACTGTTGAACTCCTGCATCAAGCTACTGACCAAACTGCTGGCAGATAGGCTACAGGTTGTAATTATGGACGTGATACATAAAAATCAGTATGGATTTATCAAGACACGTACAATTCAGGATTGTCTAGCATGGGCATTTGAATATCTCCATCTGTGCCACAAATCAAAAAAAGAGATTGTCATCCTAAAGCTGGACTTCGAGAAGGCATTTGATATGGTGGAACACCCGGTTATTTTGGATATACTAAAGCATAAGGGGTTCGGTGACAGATGGATAGAATGGATTAAAGGGATTCTTGGCTCAGGAACTTCATCTATCCTTTTAAATGGTGTGCCTGGTAAGGTCTTCCATTGCAGGAGAGGGGTAAGACAAGGAGACCCTTTGTCGCCGCTGCTCTTTGTGCTAGCTGCAGATTTGCTACAATCAATCGTTAATAAAGCCAAAGATCAAGGTCTCCTCAGGTTACCAATTGCAAGAGCTGGCTCAGACTTTCCAATAGTGCAATACGCAGATGATACCTTGCTCATAATGGAGGCATGCCCACGGCAGCTCTTTGTCCTAAAAGCCTTACTGAATACATTTGCAGACTCCACGGGATTAAAGGTTAATTATAGCAAATCAATGATGGTGCCAATAAATGTGAGTGATGAGAAAATGGAGATCCTGGCAGGAACTTTCAATTGTCAAAGAGCCTCTCTGCCATTCACTTACCTTGGACTGCCTTTGGGGATCACCAAACCAAGAGTAGAGGAATTTTTGCCAATAGTACAAAAGATTGAAAGACGACTGATCTCCACATCACTCTTTCTAACGCAAGGAGGCAAACTTGAGATGGTGAAATCGGTATTATCGTCCATGTCAACCTTCATTATGTGCACCATGAAGCTGTATCCTACAGTGGTTAAACAAATTGTGAAATATCTGAAGCATTGCCTATGGAGGGGCTCGGACATAAATGCAAAGAAACCTCCATTAGCTGCATGGGACATGGTAACAAGGCCAAAAGATGAAGGTGGGTTAGGTGTCACAAAGCTGACAGTGCATAATGATGCTTTGCTCATGAAGTTTCTGCACAAATTCTTTAACAGAGCACCGCTGCCATGGGTTGAACTTGTTTGGAATAACTACTATACCAATGGCCAACTTCCCGGCACAAGGAAGAAAGGATCATTTTGGTGGCGAGATGTACTGAAGCAGCTATCTTTATATAAAGGAATTGCAACTGTCACAGTAGGGGATGGATCAACTATTTCTTTTTGGGATGATCTATGGGCTAACATCATTCCATCCCACCAGTTTCAGGAATTGTATTCCTTTACCATTAGGCCTGATTTAACTCTGCAGCAAGCAGTAAACCTGGAACCTTTGCATCAAATCTTCCAGTTGCCTCTATCTGTAGAAGCCTATGACCAATACCAAGAGCTCACAAACTTGATTCAGAACGTCAATGTTGGTCAGGACAAAGATATTTGGACATACATCTGGGGCTCACCCATATACTCAAGTGCAAGGGCATATCGTCAGCTAATGGGACACATAGATGTTCATGTGGCTTACAGGTGGCTATGGAAATCATCCTGTCAGATGAAGCATAAAGTTTTCTTTTGGCTGCTCCTCAAGGACAGGGTGAATACTAGGGGGATGCTAAGACGGCGCAACATGATATTAGAGTCTTATACTTGTGAGATGTGCATCCTGCAGAGGGAGGAGACTCTAAGGCACCTGTTCATAAGGTGTAACTTTGCCAGAGCTTGCTGGGACTCCATTGGCATAGACATTCCAACATCGGCAACGATACCAGAGACGGTTAAGAGACTAAAAAGACAGCTGAATGTTCCTTTCTGTATGGAGATCATTATTCTCATGGCTTGGAGTATTTGGAAGACAAGGAATGATTGGATTTTCAATAACAAGGACCCGACAATACATGGGTGCAGACAACTCTTCAGGGGAGAAATGCTGATGCTAGTTCATCGAGCTAAGCGAAAATATTTCCCAGCATTTACTCAATGGATAGAAGTCTTGTAATGCAGGAAGCCTTTTTCTTTTTCATTTTCTCGTTTTTGCCTCCTTGAAACTCGGTATAAGACTTTATATCTTTTTATTTATAATATTATAATCAGTAGGGTGTGAACCCCTCCTGTTCTCTCAAAAAAAAACTGAGATAAGTTAACACCTTGTCTAATGTATCGTTGGTTCTCTGCCAAGTACCTGCATTTCAGTGTATTGATGCATCATTCATGGGAAATCTGATACATGCATGTCATGACTCTGCTTTGTAGTACTTAACCATTGCGGCAGTCAGCGAAATAAATAATATGCAACAGATAGAATATAGAGCAATGTATGAATGAATGAATACACACCTCCCAATTTCAACTGACGACCTTAGTGTTTTTCCAGATGGAGAAGTGTAATACCTGAGAATATGATAATTGCAAATATATATGTTAACATCAAGTACTATGCATTTTCTACAAGACTGTATTGATTTCTATTAGAATATGAAAAAGTAAACTTCAAAAGACTTAAGTTTTGATAAACTTTTGAGACTTCAATGACATCTTGTCAGTTGATATATAGTAATGTTTGTTAGCATTTCTAACAAACTCCCGACACACAGCTAACAATGTCAATCTGAATAACCTCAGATGCAAGCACTTGTTGTGGCACCAGAAATCGCTACTACTCCTTTCTTCTTGCGGCTAGCATATGTTTTGAAATGAAAGTATCCATAACACCAACTAAATAGAGTAACTGTAATTAACAATGAAAATCATATAAGCACCTTAGCAAGTTGCTAGTTTAAGCAGGTGGTGTGGCGAACACTTAAAAAATGATTACCGAATGCTATTAAACTCGCAAATATCGGAAGTATTTATAAGATGACAGACCATTAGTATTATTGCAACTCGAATTAAATAAAGTATAGGAAATAGTGACGTACACATCTGCAAACTTGCTGGAAGCACTCCTAAGTTTGACCACCCTGTCCCAGCCAGGAGGAGGTTTGGGAATGTTTGGCTTATCAATTGCCCACACCCTTATTCCGTCTGGTGATATGTCCTCTTGGTCATCGCATGATAAAACACGATGCCATTCATGAGCTCTTCCACAGACAAAAAGCTCCTGACAAATACTCTCCCGTAGCTCTTCATATTTTTCTTTTCTCGGAATAACTCTCCATTTGTAGCAGTTCGCACACTGTACAGTATACGTATACGTACCAATGATAGATGGTAGAATTGTGCCGTATCCAAATTTTGGCTTCTTGAAACAAAGAGGCCTTTCTGTATCTTCCACTAAGCAATCTTTGGGGCAGTCACCACTGTCATCAATAATATGCACTTCATCATTTTCAGGTAACTTGCAAAGCCTCTTTCTAGAAAGATGAGACTTGCTAGAAGGGACTCTCAGAGGGTCCTGACCCTGAAAAGTTCTCATGAGTGACTCCCTTACCTGCATAACACATGACCACATGATTCAGTAAAAACGAATGATTCCACTAGGGCTCCCATGCAATTCAATAAATTGAAATTTGTGTAAAAAAAACACATCAAATCAGTACAATTTCAGACACCCCCAAACAATATTATAATTTAAAAACATAGCGTAAAAATGAGGCTTAAATACAGGTATGAAACTGAATTGTGTGGGAGCTTCCTCGCAAAAAAAAAAGAATTGTGTGGGCACTTTGATTGAGTTGTTATGATTACTAACTAACTTAATAAACTAAACGAACTCATCCCTGAATGAATTTGTTATGGCGGCCAAGTCGCGCCCTAAACCCTACCAATGTGCCAATGTGGTGGTGGTGGTGACGAATAAGCCACGGCGGCTAGGGCAGGGGTGCAAGGGAGAGAGAGAGAGAGAGAGAGAGAGAGAGAGAGAGAGAGAGAGAGAGAGAGAGAGAGAGAGAGAGAGAGAGAGAGAGAGAGAGAGAGAGAGAGAGAGAGAGAGAGAGAGCTTAGGGATAACCCCTAGTCTTGACCTAGTCTGAGTACGCGCCCTTAATTATTATAGACGAGGTTGACTTGACCCTCAAGCAAACCGATGACTTAACCTCCAAGTTAGCTATAAATTGACCTCTAATTAAGCAACCTTAACCACACAGATATGATCTAATAATCTCATCTTATCTGTCCTAAATTACAAGGACGTTTCTAATTGTTCTATCTAGCCACTATGTAAAGTAGTGGCTAGACCCACACTTGGCAAAGGGGCGGTGGCTGCCTGCCACCGCGAGGTGTTGCCTCGTATGTGTAGATCTAACAATACAGATCTAAAAAAATACGGCTCTAACATTTTTTCATAAAATATATTTAACAATGTAGATCTAAAACTTTCTTGAATATATATAATAATGCAGAGGAGGGTGAAGGAATCACAGATTTTGCACACCTGCCAACAGAGGAGGGGGCGCCGGATCCACTGCGGAGGAGGGTCGTAAGATCTACTACAGCGGCAGGTTGGCGTGGTAGTAGTCGACGATGTTGAGGGTGGAGCGGTAGGAAGGTTGCGTGCGGAGCAGTGGCAGGTGGTGCGTCTGGCCTGAGAAGAGAAGGGAAATGGGAGAGTGGCGTGCTCGCCAGAGGAGAAGAGAAGGGGAGGGATAGAGGGGCTAAGGCAGATCTGAGGACGAGGCTGAGGGGTTGTGAAGGTCTGGCGCGGGTTTGAGAAGGATGTTGGGGAACGATGGATCTGACGACGAGGAAAGGGTTTGGAAAAGCTGGCGGCGGATCTGAGAAGGAAGTTGGGTAGAGCGGCGCGGCGGATTTGGCGACGAGGAAAGGGGCTAGCAGGAAGGCTGGCGGCGGATCCGGCGACGAGGAAAGGGGCTAGGAAGGTTGGCGGCAGATCTGAGAAGGAAGGTGGGTAGAGGGGTGCGGCGGATTAGGCGACGAGGAAAGGAGCTAGCAGGAAGGCTGGCGGCGGATCCGACGACGAGGAAAGGGGCTAGGAAGGTTGGCGGCGGATCTGAGAAGGAAGTTGGGGAGAGGGCGCTACGGATCTGAGGCGGCAGCGGCGAGGAGTGGGGAAGGGAATGGCAGAGAGGAGACGACAGCTTGGAGAGGAGAAGCGAAGAAAACCCTAAGACACGATTGTTTATCTTGTATCAGATTTGGGTTGGAATGGGCCTCCAGATTAGGTCAATGGGCTAATTGATACGTCTGCCAACATCAGCATCCCACCACTGTTAAGAAAAAAATACCAGTACGCCCCGATGATGTCAGCTAGCCCACTACTGTTGTTAGGAAGCCGCTGATGAAATATTTGCTTGTCGCTACTATGGACTGTAGCGGAAAGGGGGAAGTGGCTAGCGAATAGGGAAACATGATGACTAATGTGGTAAGCACACACATGATCGTCTATATTGGAAAATACGAGGTGGCAACCACAACAACCCCCTCCTCCCAAGACACACACATCCCGGAAAAATATGTTTATAAGCTTCAAAATATTCTTAAAACCATACGTGCATAGATAAGATAGAGGCAACCATGATTTAAAAAAAGCAAGTACCAAGATTTCTTTATTTGAGAGATAACAAAAATAACAAAATATGATGTGAATCCAACACTTCGGCATAGATGATATTGAGATAAAAATGTGTACTAAATTTTTATGTGGGTGGATGAGACACATACAAGCATACTGTGAGCTCCTCGACCTCGTTGCTAGATGATATATATAGGAAAACATCTATCTACCGAGCAGATCCCCATATGAACAGCGATAGCAAGACAAGACTCCAGATGGATCCAAGTGGAAACAGCTAGATCTGTGCAACAAAAAGAAGAAAAGGAGCATAGGGAGTGGACAGTACCTGCACAGCTGGATCCCAAAGCCAAAGACGATGGCCAGACTCGACGATGGTGATCGGAGACCAAGATGCAGACTATGACTGGAGACGGAATTGAGGACCGGAGACCCAGAGAGATATAACTAGGTCGGCAGAGGAGGACGAGGCCAGTCAGCTAGCAAGGTGGTTACTCGGCCAGGAACGATGCTGTGAAGTAAGGTCACCTGCGAGAAAAGTGAGGCAAAGCGGGGGAAGCCACCTGCGACAAAAGTGAGGTAGGTTTTATGGAGCGGGGAGGGGTGGGGGAAATGAGCTAGGGTTCATAGCCCATGTGAGCCAGTGCTAGAAGGTTGCTCGCCTTGCCTTGCACAGGCAAGGAAGGTTGGAGGCGGATCTGAGAAGGAAGTTAGGTAGAGGGGCGTGGCGGATTTGGCGACGAGGAAAGGGGCTACCAGGAAGGGTGGCGGTGGATCCGGTGACGAGGAAAGAGGCTAGGAAGGTTGGCGGCGGATCTGAGAAGGAAGTTGGGGAGAGGGCGCGATGGATCTGAGGCGGCGGCGGCGTGGAGTGTGGAAGGGAGTGACTGAGAGGAGATGACAGCTTGAAGAGGAGAAGCCAAGAAAACCCTAAGACATGATTGTTTATCTAGTGTCAGATTTGCGTTGGAATGGGCCTCCAGATTAGGTCAATGGGCTAATTGATACGTCTGCTGACAGCATCCCACCACTGTTAAGAAAAAAAAATACCAGTACGCCCTGATGATGTCAGCTAGCCCACTACTGTTGTTAGGATGCCGCTGATGAAATATGTGCTTGCCGCTACTATGGACTGTAGCAGAAAGGAGGAAGTGGCTAGCGAATAGGGAAACATGAGGACTAATGTGGTAAGCACACATATGATCGTCTATATTGGAAAATACGAGGTGGCAACCGCAACAACCCCCTCCTCCCAAGACACACACATCCCGGAAAAATATGTTTATAAGCTTCAAAATATTCTTAAAACCATACGTGCGTAGATAAGATAGAGGCAACCATGATTTAAAAAAAAAGCAAGTACCAAGATTTCTTTATTTGAGAGATAACAAAAATAACAAAATATGATGTGAATCCAACACTTCGGCATAGATGATATAGATATAAAAATGTGTACTAAATTTTTATGTGGATGGATGAGACACATACAAGCATACTGTGAGCTCCTCGACCTCGTTGCTAGATGATATACAAGGAAAACATCTATCTACCGAGCAGATCCCATATGCACAGCGATAGCAAGACAAGACTCCAGATGGATCCAATTGGAAACAGCTAGATCTGTGCAACAAAACGAAGAAAAGGAGCATAGGGAGTGGACAGTACCTGCACAGCTGGATCCCAGAGCCGAAGACGATGGCCAGACTCGACGATGGTGATCGGAGACCAAGATGGAGACTATGACTGGAGACGGAATTGAGGACCAGAGACCAAGAGAGATATAACGAGGTCGGTAGAGGAGGAGGAACGATGCTGTGAAGTAAGGTCACCTGCGAGAAAAGTGAGGCAAAGCGGGGGAAGCCACCTGCGACAAAAGTGAGGTAGGTTTTATGGAGCGGGGAGGGGAGGGGAAAATGAGCTAGGGTTCATAGCTCATGTGAGCTACTGCTAGAAGGTTGCTCGCCTTGCCTTGCACAGGCCATGCTTGTGCGGCTGGGCTGCTGGGGCACCAAGGCCATCAAGGCCCAGCAAGCAAAGTGCATGGCCCAGGCGAGCAGATGGATCACGTGACGAGTCAGTCTTCTGCTTCCTCTTAATTCCCTTCTCTTCCTCTGATGGCCATGCAAACCAACGGAACCACAAAAATCCGTCAAAATAAAAAATGTTCCTCGACAGAGAATTGAATGTTCCACCCAAAGAACTCAAAAATTCCGACAAAAGAAATCAAATGTTCCAACAAAAGAAACCAAATGTTCCGGCACAACAAATAAAATGTTCCAGATAAAGAAACCAAATGTTCCAGTAAAGAAAATGTTATGTTCCGGCAAAAGAAAACAAATATTCCAGCAAAAGAAACCAAATGTTCCAGCAAAAGAATAGATCGTTCCATCAAGAAAAATCAATTGTTCTAGCGCTCGCGGCTGGGCGCGGCGGTGTGGACCCTCAGTGGCGGCGCGCGGTGGCGTGGTGGCTCGAGGGCGCCACGCAGGCCGCGACGGAGCCAGACGACAGCAGCGCGTGGGGCCGAGGTCAGAGGCGGAGGCGACGCACGGGACAGGGCCGTGGCGGCACCGAGCGGAAGGGAGGAGGGGGCGGGAACGCCGGCCGCGCGGCCCCGAGGGAGGAGTCTGCGTTACCTCTCAGCACAATGTATCGATGATGGCTAGGGACTTTTTTGCAATACCTCTCAGCACAATGTCTTCAGAGTCTGCGTTCAGCTTGGGTGGTCGGCTTCTTGGTGACACTAGAAGTTCAATGACACCCGAGACTCTCGAAGCACTTGTTTGTGGTAAGGATTGGGGCAACACCGAAGGTTGGCATGATTTTGTCTAAACCTAGTACTCCGCTATTATTACTTTTTTTTATATATGTTTAACCAGTAATGATGTGTTAACTAGCACAATGCACATCTTGATGGAGTAACATTGGTCAAGCAGTTTCAGTCGGAACTCTGAACTATACTTAGGATTAAATTGTTTTATTATTGTTCTTGCAGTATCCTCTATACTAGGACTATACAAGCATATCAGAGTGTATATAATCTTGACTTCTATTCATTTTGAACTACAATAATTGCAGCTGGTTCTGACAGTTAATGGCACAGTTTTGATCTTGAATTTCTAACATATCTACTTCTAATATGAACCAGGTTAACTTGAACTCTGATTCTGATATGAAAAAGTTCTGGTAGGCTGGCATGCCGATCGTCAAGATGAGCTAGTCATTTGTACTATGGCTGTTGCACGGCAACTTTACTTTCTTTTCACTTCTGTTCTGATTATCCTATATACACTTGAAGTTTGGATACTGATGGTGTACAACATGTTTGGGATGTTTCAGTTCTGAAAAATTCATCAATACTGGTTGTCTAATTCTGAATGTTTTCACATGTTACCTTGTGAATTCAGCTTTGCCGAGTTTGGATACATTAGTGTTTTATTTATAGGATGGTTTATTCGTAGTCAACAGAGTGCATGTTATTTAATTAGTACTGCTAAATCATGAACCATATTTTGTTTCTATCTTCTTTAATCCGTGAATCAGCGTGTAGTATAATGTGGATACAGCTAGCTCATGCATACAGTACTCTATACGGCAAGACTTATTAGTATATGACCCAGTTGTTGCTAATCACTCCGAAATATATTACTCCGGACACCAGTGCTAAACACTCTGTGTACGTTTGTACTACTTCGTTTGCATCATGTTCATAGCGGCCAGACAACCCATCTAGGCTAAACGCTCTGCGTCATTCAACAACGCATCGTCAAGTTCGCTCACCTGTGCATCCTGTCTCTGGCTAGCCCCCACGGGTTTAACCCATGGCAAATACAGCAGGTTGGAAAGGTTTGGGTAACACTCACACATGGGGCGGGGAGGGGTGGGTTGATGAGCTGATTTTGCGGGTGGGTTTGGGTGCGGCAGTGCATAAAGATTAACTTTGGGGCGGGGTGGGTATGGTGCGGGTTTTAGCCCATTAGTAGGCCTAGCCTTGATTGGCCACTTTAGCTCTGCACATGGAATTTAAAAGGATAAGTAATCATTCATGGACCGATAAAAATAGTACATCAATAGTTCACTTAAGAAAATTTTAATCAACCAACCAGATAGATTTCCCGATGCCTCTTCTAGTTGAGTACAGTTGTAGCATCTGTTCATGTACGTACGCACGCACACACACCTACCCACACACACCTACCCACACCCACACACACAAACAAGACCCACAACTACAGACAACTCTGAAGACCGCGTCCTTCAAGAGATCACCGAGAATCAATGCACGACGAGGGACGCCGATCCCAGGGATCGAACGCTGGCCGGCAGGGTGCCAACCACACGCCTTGCCGCACGAGCTAAGTATAATTTGTCATTATAAAAGGGGACAACCAGAGTATAATTTTGCAGGAAAAAATAGACTGATTTCCGTATGGACAGAAGAATTGCCTAGAGAATTATTTTTCCCACTCACTAGAAACCTTTCTTTGTTGCAATATTGAAACCTTTTGGCCAACTATGATGAAACCAATTTGTCAATGTGTCAGTAATTGTAGATGTAATCATGAAACAACAGGATCAAATGCCTCACTTAATGCAAGTTTATTATTCATCGTCAAGAAACTGAGAAACAGGGTCAGACCAATGCACTTGTAGAGTACATTTCTTACGTGATCAAAACTACTTCCCATCTTAACGTATCAGATCATCTCATTAATTCTATTCAAATTTTTCCAATGCCCTAATTATTTCTTTGTCAGTATAACCGAAGTTGACCATGATTCTTCTTACCAAAGCTTTTTGTGCCTCTTCAAAAGAGCCGTTTTAGTCTCCAAAATAATGGCCATTGTTTTTTATCCAATGGTGTAGATTTAATCGTGAAAATCCACTACTTATGACTATTATTTTATCAAATTGAGGGTAATATCGAAAAAGAATAAAAGTGGCGACTTGTAATAAGTAGTATAATTTTTATAAATAAAGCCAAATTTATAATCTAATCTTATATTTACTAATTGAAGGCTCCTTTTGGAGCCCTCACGTTAATCGAAAGAAAATCCAAAAAATTCTTAGAAAAAAGCAAAACATCTATCCGTCAATTTAGATGCTCGGTAAACCATAACCATTGATCAAAAAGTACATCCCCACGTACGTATTCCTACCACCTTACCCTAGCCGTCTAGCCTCCATGCCACTTCTTCTCCGCCTCCCTCTTCACATCCGCCTCATTGTTCCTAGAAAAATCTCCAGGATGTAATCGTTCTAGCAGCCAAACCTTGAAGAAGCAGAGGATGTGGACAGACTTCACGGAGGAAGGAGCAAAGAATAATCACTGTGAGTATGCGCAGCCTTGACGAACCAACAATCCGCCACCGCCGATTCAATGTAGGGAAGCCCTGTCCGCTCCGTGATCTCCAATATTTTCTATCCTGCGCAGGAGGTCGAACGCTGCGGAAGGATCTTCATGCAGTGAGGATGTCCTTGGATTAATTACGTTGTTAGGAAGGGAACGGATCTGTACAGGCGTCAGGCGTCCACCAATCAAGATGCAAGGTACCTCCCATCTCTCTCTTGCCTACCATCATGCATCACCTAAACACAGGCAATCCGCCATTGGATCATAGATGAATGGGTCATCGTGTGCAACTTCCAATGGCGTGCTCAGCAACAAGGTATTCACCCTACATTTTCGATTTGGGATTTTGATTATCTGACTTCAACTTTCTTTGCTGATCTGACCTGGATGCGAAAGAAAAGGTCTGAAAGACTCGTGTGTACAACATGGTATTGGATTCGAATGGACCAAGCCAGTCACGGTTAATTGCTATCACATTCGGCTATTTGACTAATCAATGTAATATTCAATTCAGTATGGTTCGCAAGAGCAAAAGCAGAACACGACATATTGCTTTTTGTACAGATTAATATATTCTTGCATGTCGCTCTAACCATTGCTAAAATCATGCGTGTTGTATATTCTATAGTAACTAGATTCGTAAAAAAAGTGTTCTATAATAAATAAATTAGATCTGAGAGCGAGCTACAGTTCTTTTTAAATATGGCTTGACTTATGTGGACATCGTCGTTATGTACATATAGTCAGTTGTTGACGAAGATGGTTATATATATATATATATATATATATAGCCAGTTGGATATCCGATACATTAATGTTTAAGTTGTTGATCAGTTGGGTGAATTTACAGGTAGATTCAGCACATTCTATGAAGCTCGATTTTGCTTCTATCACACTAATTATTTTGTCCTTTACTGTTTGACATGTGTTTCCTCCTGTTAAATTAAGTGAATCAGTTTCAAATGCCACGAGAACTCATTTTATCCAGTATCGACGTGCATACTGTAAATAGATATCATCATGAGATATTTGAAATCTTTTTGTCCCTTCCTTGAAAATACTCTTCCAATTATTTTTTGTATGGTTCCTTGCACGTAAAAACAATCCAATGTATTATTTTACAGAAGGATCTTTTTTATATATATCGGGCCATACCAAATTATTTACCCCTTTTCAATTATTTTCACATTGGATGAACTCAAAATCTTTTCACTGCTGTCTCAAATGAAGGGATCTTAATAGACTGTAACCTTTTTTATACTTCTGTCACCATTTTTTATATGGAGCTGGACATTGTGTCTGGCAGCAGTACTATGTATTTTGATTTTACAACAACATAGTTATATGCTCTACTTTTCTCTATAGGTTTTACCAACTCAGTGAGCTCTACATGCTTTATTCCTTTTTCGTTTGGGTTACCAAGTTGAGATGACACATTTTACTAGATTGATGAATATTATGGCTTTTTGCTCCGAGAAGAGTAAAACACTTCCTATGTCTTTGAATATATTCTTTGTCCTATTTGACGAGTTGCTCATGTGTCCCCGCTCTTATCAATGTTTTACTGGAGCTACAGCCTACAGCTTGCTTCTGATAGTACTGCAAAATGTTCCCAAACTATGTGCTACTATTTTAGTTTAAAGCAATCTATTAATAGGAGTATAGGTATCATATCCTTTTTTCACGTTGTGTTTAAGGTTATTTACTCTGCTGGATTTTCTTAACAGAATTACGTGGTAAAACGAGGTTTCAAATGCAGCGGGTGACGAGAAGTTTCTGTGCACTATGTTTTCTCCTTATAATTCATTTTACACGAAAGTAGGCTTTAACATAATTATATGCAACCCCGTGCCAATTTGTAACCCCTATTTACATTTTCTTCTGCTCCAGATGATTGATATCTCCATAACAATATGTGTTCATTATTATTACTTTTTTGTATTATGAAATAATATTAAAAAATATTGACTAGAAAATTATCACTTTGAAAACACGTTTAACATTTTGGTATTATGACATTAGTATGAACTCAAACACCTGTATTAGCTAGAACTATTGTTATTTGTTCATCAAAATCTTTGGGCCGAATATTTGTTCATTGAATTTGGGGAACTATAATTTTAAAACCAGTGAACAAGGGTGGACTCCATGAATATTTTTGCTGAAAATTGATACAATAATTCAATAGTATGTTAGTTTTATTTCATTCAATTTAAGTACAGAATATTTTGCAAGCTTAACTATTTTGCTAAAAGGTGAGGTCTACTTTTATATGCCATTACCCTAATCTGAGAGGGTACGTAAAGAAGCCAACAAAAAGTGCGAAATTCAATTAAATTATCAAATGGACTGTCAGTTTTGATAGTACGATCATGTGCAACCAAGATATACTTTTCAATGTTCAAAATAGGGTATTAGAGAGTATAAACTATGAGTTATTATATTGTCCTTGGGTACTGAAAATCATAACATGGCTCTTTCGCCAGTAGTATAATTGTTTTTACCAATAAATGTTATAATGGTGGTACCATTGGAAGATAGTAGAAGACAAAGTCATATCCTATAGCCAAAAATAGGAAATCCTGGCTTAACTAATATGTTTTAATTGCTAGCCCGTGCAAGTATTGCACGGGGTTGATGGGCTAGTTAATCTCAAATGCATATTAATATAGTAAATAATTTGTTCATCACTATCAGTTTTTTTTTTGTTTGACGTGACAGCTATCTTTCGTGACACAAATGTAAATTTCTCTTAATTAATCATGTAATTACAAATTTACCTTTGAACTAATTGCCATTAGTTTTGTGAAGCTAATGATCATTATTTTGGATAGTAAAACTCCTTAAAAAAACATATTCCCTGTTATCTGCATGGCACCAACCAGTCAACCACTGCAACTGCTGGAGTTGTGTATCGAGTAGCAAATAATTAGGCCTGCCGTGACCAACAGTACGTGCAGCGCATACGAATCAGGCCATCCAATTCAGTGACAGCGCAGTAGTATAGCAAATGAGACGCAAATAAGTAAGATTGCACCTATTTGTTACCTCGTCCAAAATCTCATGGGAAGATAGTTATGTCAGAATTGCTTATTAACTCGTCACATAGCTGACATTGATGACTTGTGTGCGGTAGAAGATAGAGAGAGTGGGAGAAATTTCTATTTTTAACGACTGCTATTTCATTATGGCAAAGAATCCCCTCGGTGAAATGTTTGGAATGCTTAAACAACAAATTTAACTGAAGACACTCTATGTCCTGTCGCACATTGATTTGGTTTTAGGAGCCTGTGCACAGCCTATTCAACTTGGAGAAAGCTTGGATGTGCCATGTTGAGATTGCGCTTGTGCACAATGCGAAGCTTACGCCTTTGTCGCCAAGTGCTTACACTACCAGTTCTGGTATTGTCCTAAACAAATGATTTAAACTTCAGTAGGGAGAGCGTTGGACATGGACTAAAGCAGCATGTGTAATGGTAGAGGATAATTAGGATTTATGCTTTGTTTAGAGCTTGAGAGATATTTGAGGATTGGGAGAGTATTTCTTCATTGATTGATTGCTTTCAAATGACTGTCGTACCTCTATATAGAAGGAGAGCAAAGCCCTAATCCTAACAAACTGATCATATATATCTCTACTCTAATTAACCTAACTTGTGGGCTAAGGAAGCGCGGCGCTACAGTAACCCCACCGCCGCTACACTGCGGCGGGGTCCTACAGCACCAAGGCCCAAAGGCCAGACTATAACAATATGAGATTTGCTAGTTCTCAGGTGAGTGGGATTTGTAGATCCCCCAGTCACATTTTTTGAACATTGAAAATATATTGCTGGAACAACAAAACTCTACTTATGGAACAATGAAACTGTACTGCTGGAACAATTAATTCTTAGGTGGAACAATTTCTTTTTTCCAAATAACATTTTTTTTGCACAAGTGAATTAAAATTTAGGTGGTTGGATCAAAATACAATGGATGAAAAAAGTGACTAAAGATTAGCAAAATCTCAGTCCCCTGAGAAGGAGACACCTTCTATTTTGGACTTCGATGTACTGTTGGCTTCCGGCTGCTAAAGAAGGAAGAAGGGAAGTAACTTGCTCCAATATTATATAGTCATGCGCCCACTAAAAATATTTCTCTGACTTGTTTTAGGCTTCTCCTTCAGCCTGTAGTTACAGTTACTGAACTGATAATTGTAATTTCCATTACTGCACCATGTGAGTACAAGTTTCACTTACGTTTTGAGCTACTCTTCTGTGCTCTTATCTCCTAAAAATGTGAATAAAGAAACAACAGCCACCTTTATGATAAGATCTATGATCTAAAACTAATATCTTTGGTTTTATTTAGAGATAAAGTCATATGCAGAAGTTATGACATTGTACTTGTGGCAAATGCTCGAGAACGATTATATGTTTTCACTCATGGAATTCTATAGATATTTTTCTTAACTGTTACTAAACATCTGAAATAAAATGTTACTGCAGACAAATGGAGGCATGATATACGCTTAATAAAGGGAAATGCCTTTTTTATTCCTCTCGCGCTGTTCATAATCAATTCTCGGCATCCTGCTCTGCAGATGATCCCTCTGATGGAACAAAAAACACAGCACGATAAAGGATTTAGTTTAGAAAATGCTGGCCTCCAAAACCTTGGTGAACTCTACCAAATCTATCCTCCTGTCCTTATTCATGTCATATTTGGCAATCATCTGCTCACACTCATACAGACCTACACCCTCTCTTAAGCCTAGACTCTGAAATACTCGCTGCAAATCCGATGCGTCAAGGTAACCATCCTTGTCATCATCAAACACCAAGAACGCCTGTTTCACCTCATGCAAGCTCGGTTCATCATCATCGAAAAGCCGAGGTATATAGTCAGAGTCAATGAACTCACATGCCATGCTGCTCTCTTGATCAAAATTGAGGCCTATGTTTCTCATCACGGTCGTGATGTCTTCGTGTGTCAGCTCCATCCCGTCGTCCTGGTTCTTATTCCTTTTCTGAATGACTTCTTTGTCAGTGACAACTGGTGCCAGCGACGTCGTCTTCTTGGAAGGCTGACGGATGCAGATGCAGGACTAGCATGAGCAGGGGACGAAGATCTGGATCCTTGAGATACACCAGGTTAGGATGGTGAGGATGAGAAGGAGACCATAATGTGCTTGGAGAACTAGTTCCAAATGGAATGTACAGGCTTGTGACTTCTCCATTGTTTGATCCCTCTGCTCGGCTTCAAGATTCTGCAAAAAAAAAGAACCTTTTTGCTTCGATGAGCCAAATTATTGTCAGGAATGAAGGTTAGCAAATTCAATGAGAGGACACGGTGTTGTAGCAATGGAGGTTATATAGATGTTGCTAGTTGTTTCATCAGAATTGTTCTGAAACATCTAAGCAGATCACAAGATGTTTCGTCCTGTTTGAAAATTCCGTGTCGACGGAAAGCAGACAGCAAGATGGTCATGTCCAACAGATCCAGAGTCTACGGTCTTGGTCCGTCTCAGAAAATAAAATCTATGGTCTTAGCACTTATTGTGCTTCTTGTAAACTGCTTCACACGGTAGCGGAAAGTTTCCTGGAAATCGATGAGTGAGGAATTTATTCTCTGTCTTTTTCTCGCACTCATAGTCTGCTAATGCAAGTCTTTTTGGCAATAGTAACCAGTGATATTTTGATGTACTGCTGCTAGCCTTCATGCACTAGTTAGGTATGCACGTCAGGAAACACACAGGAAATTAGTCAGCTGCGAGTATGTGTTCTGTGTCTTCGAAACAAGAGAAACAAACAGACTTCCATGTTTCACCATGATGGGCTTTGAACTGACCCCAAACAATTGGCCCAGATTAGACAAGATCAAATCCGGTCCAAACCAGGCAGAAGGGACTGGCAGGTCAATTCTTTCAGGCCCACCATGGTGCAGAAGGGACTCAACATTTCTTATGTAGAGTCAAATTTCTGGTTGCCCTCCCGGTCAAAAAATTTCTGGTTGCCCAGGATTTTCTGTTTATCTGCTCATCTTTTTTTTATCTCAAAAAAAATTCTGCTCATCTTTTAATCAAGTTTTTTTTTGTGGGGGTCTTTTAATCAAGAATTACAAGTGAGTCACCGCAAAAAAAAAAGAAGTACAAGTGAGATGCAACGAAAACGACCCTGGGAAGTTATCCAGCAATTTCAGGGGAACTAATGTTTCTTTGAAAAGATCAAGACTCAAGACCTGGGAGGCTGAGATAATATTTTGGCCCCAAAATGACTCATGACCTAGAACAAAGCGTAGACCAAGGGAAACAAAAACGTAATATTAAGATATATAGTCCAAACTCTTAATGTTTCTTTTCACGTAGTTTTTCACTCAATCTTTCTTCCCCCAACCAAACAGGTATTTGGTTTTTAACTTGATTCCGATTCAAAATTCATGAAGACAACCTAGACTTATTCTTCCCTGCAGGTTAACAATTTGTATCATATTGATTTATCTTTGTCCAAGAAATGAAGTTTTTTTTTTCTTTCTTGACCAACTTGACGTAGTAAATTCAGCTGACAAAATAGCTTCCAGAGCTGTACAGTCATATTCTCAATCGTTTTGTTCTCCACTTAAAATATTAAAAAATCAGGTAAGAAAGCGTGTTTATTTGGTCAAGGGTGTCAACATATGCCTTTTAGAGAAATGAAAAGTTTCATTGCATATGGACAGTTTTTAAAGTATGAACAATGAGGATACAAATCAATTTATCTTCTTTTTTTTATGAAAACAATATGCTAGTGCCTTCGACTCGTGGTAACTTATACCATTGACATATACAATCTGCTAGTAATGAAACAATATGCTAGTGCTTTTCAGATCTTCTGCAAAAGTGTAACTTTACTTGTTAGTTTTCACTGCAGACAAACTTTGATGTCAGAGTGTTCTTTGCACAGCTGTCAGGCTCCAGTTGAGGTGAACTAATCAAATGACTTGTTAAGTACTGTTTTACTTAATCAGATAAGATAAATTAGGTTAATTAGTGGAGGTTCACAAACTATCTACTTGAGTGCTGAATCCACTATGTGATTAAAGGAAATGAACCGACTTTAGCTTGCCTCAAGTCCGCAGCCTGATAAGAAAAGTGTGGCCAGCTGAGCTGATGCACAGTCCTCAACCAGCAAAGAATCCAGCATCATCATGTGCACCTTGTCACCATCCAATATGTAGAAAAGGTTGCATGTTACACCAATCTTTCTTCTTGATCCCTAATTTCCACTTGAATTCTCCTTGCATCCTGATAACCTTGCCATTTCTATTCCAAATAGGCATGTCCTTTATATTCTCATTTGAGCACCCTTTACAAGATATGAACCTTCTCGCATCTCCTTTTCGCGTGGGGGTTCAAGAATTCGGTCTGGTTGCGTTGGAAGAAAACAGCACATGCAGATCTAGTGGCCATCACAGAAGCCAATTCAGGAGCTTTCCCCAGCCTATTGCCTGAAATGTTCACCTACTTTCTAGGTATAAAAAAGCTCATCCACTGAGCTAATGAAGCACTCGAGCCTCCAAAAAAAGGCGCTTATATAGCAAACATGCGCTACAGCTAGCTACACACTATTGTGGAGGCTGCTTCAGAAGCCTCTATCTACCCATCATCTTCTTCTTGCTCGACACAGTTGCTATAAAATAGCTTAATTAGCATTCAGAGCTCCATGGGAGCCTCGCGAATGTAGCAGAACAGTGAGTAACAGTGCAAAATACTTACTTGAGGAGAGATGTCGAGGCTGCCTGCGTTGCGCCTGGCAGTGGTCGCCCTGGCCTTGTGCTGCTGCATCTTCCACGCATCAAGTGCTGCTGATACTCCACTCTCTTCTGGTAATCTTCTGAATTCCTTATCCTCCGTGTCTTTAGCTCTGAAGATTTGTGATCCTTCGATCAGGCTCAAGGGTGATGCCGGACGCGAGAACCGCTCCGGCTTCCAGCGGCGCAGACGATCAAGTGAGATTTCATCCAGTTATTAATAGCTGTTGTATAAAATTTAATCTGTAATTCGATGAACTTATTAAGTGCTCAAGTTGCTTCAGGAATCTTCAGTTATACTCGTCCAGTACTTGAGCATATGCTGTGTTCGATCGGTGCTGTTTCTGACACGATTGTTTGATAGATTCAGGCGGTCGTCGCCGGCGATGGCGTGAGCGGCAGGATGGACTTGGAGTTGGAGGACTACCCGGGCTCCGGCGCCAACGACCGGCACTCGACGTGGGGGCAACGGAGGAACTGATCGAGCTTGGATCGATTCAGAGTTGCTGCTGTTTCAGAGTTTCAGACTCTACGGCCGTGATGTGTACTACCGTGTATGTAACGTGAAGTTTCACGCGTTAGCATGACAGATGTGACATACGAACCTGCTGTTTGCGACGAGGATTAATCAAGGACTAAGTAAGCGTCTATTAGTTTAGTGCAATAACAATAATATAAAGATATACGGAGAGGTTCAGCGGTTGCAACGACCGACGGTTGCAGTTGTTCTTGGTCATGCGTGTTGAGTACAGGTTTTCTTTTTGATTCAATTCTTTGTTTGGCTTGAGGGCTTGACCGTATGCTGATTAATTGGACGAGGTTTGATGCCGCGCTCGGAATCTCTGCGTTGTTTCATCAACTGTACGTGCCTTTTTGTGTCCTTGCGTGCAAGGAACGGTTACGACAACGAGAACGTTACCTTCTAGAATGTTTGCTGATCAGTTCCTGGTTGGCATGTGCAGCATAGACTAAGCAAACTCCTCTCCTCAGTCCTCACCCGGAAAAAGAAAATCCCCCATAGACTAAGCAAACGATCGTGGCAATGTTTGTTTCAGTCGTAAATAAACACGACCGTATTGCCCGCGTTGAAACTTACAGTAACCAGACGCGTAAGTTCGCCTTGCTTTGAGATATGGCCACAAGATGGCAGGAAAATGTTCTTTGCGACGAGAAGAAAGAATTGAACGCTTTGGTGGCTCATAAGAAAATAGGAAGAGCCCTAATATGATGAAATCAAATCAAAGAGGTTGTGGCTTCACACTATTTTCTCCTTCTCATTTTATTTTTTCTTTCCTATTTTCATTCCATCTCATTTTATACATCAATGTTGTATTCCAATCATAAGATCTTCTTTCAATACGTTGTTGCTAGAAATAAAGTTATATTCATGTTATACCAATTTAACTTGTCTATTGTTAGCATAACTATTGGTAGTCATATAAAGATCAATTTTAAGTAGTATAGCCGAGCTGGAAGAGGGAGGCCGCCCGTGAGGCCATCGGAGCCGTCGTTGGAGCCAGGAAAGGTGCTCATTTGTATGGGTTTTTTTTTTTTTGGGGGGGGGGGGGGGGGGTGGGTTGGGGGGGTGTTGATTTTGAATCTGAGCTAAAAGCCTAAAACTCCTCGATATCGATTTGAAGCTCCTTGAAAGTTCAAGTCCTCAAAATGGAGATAATTTTTTTTAACAAAAGAACACAAGTTGGAACAGAGCTGAAACTGCTGTAAGAGGGGATTATCAGGAGGCAGGAACTCAAACACTGTGTGTGCACATCGAACCATATGTAATCAGTTTTTTAATTACTTAACAAATCAAACTGGTAACGCTAATGGTAACTCCCTGTTCATCTGAACGGTCGTCGTAGTCCCCAATGGAGGAGGGGGAAAGTGGAAAACAGAGCAGAACACGAGGCGCTGCCCGAGGCGGGGGCGCGTGCGTGTGTGTGCCGGCCGTGTGCGCTGGCGTCACGGACAAACCAAACGACGCGAGCTGGAACAGCAGGAGTAACGGAGCAACGCCGTGCCGTGAGGGTCTCCTGATCGACGGGGCGACTGACCGGGCTGCGCCGTCGGATGGGGATCCGACGCGCCCCGCGCCAGCCGGCCGACCTGCCGGGCGCGCCGCGTTTGACCGTTGCGAGCGCAGCCGTTTTCAATCGACATTTCTTTTTCTTCTTCCGCGGAAGAGGAGGAAAAAAAAGGGAGAAATCGCGTGGTATTTCAGACCAAACCCACGAAGAAAGCGAACCGAAGTTCGCTCACGACGCGGGGGAGAGAGAAAAAAAAAGCTCGGATTTTTCCTTCAGTCTGCCAGCCGTGCCGCGTGCGACGACCGGAAAGAGAGGAGAGGGGAGACGCCGGAGCGCAGAGGGACCCGTCGCCGCCTGCGAGGTACGTGCGCCTCTGGGCCCCCAGTTCCCCCTTGTCGCGCAATACCTAGATCCGCCGCCGCCGCCGGTCGAGGCGGTCGCCGTCGCGGGGGTCAATTCGTGCCCGTGCTCGTGTTAACCGCCGCCGTGTTCCCCACCCCCCGTAGGTGGGGCTTCCTCGGTTTTGCGGCGGGCGCTGCTGCCGGCCGTGCGGTCCGGCGCCGCCCGCCTGAGTCTCTGGCTTGCTCCGGGTAGGTGGCTCTGCAGCCAGCGGGGCGCCCTGTAGGGTTACGCCCCTAGAATCGTCGATAGCGGCTCTAAAGTTGGGGGCAGGCGGCGCGTAGGATTTCTGTGGTTGCCTCGCGGCTCCGGTTGCCCGATTCAGTAGGCTGGGAGGTTGGTTATCTGGGAGGGATTATCTGGCCGCCACTGTTGTCATCGAAAATTCTCCATTTTTAGGCAATGGGCACCGGCACCTGGCGCCTTAGTAACTTAGCCATCCCCCCCAGCTTATTATCTTTCTCCCTTCTCTGATTGTGCGAGTATCCGATGGTTTTGATGATTGATTTCTCTGTTCATTTCTTGCAGGAGCTTGATTCGTGGGACAGCGAGATAAGGAGGTTGCCTAAAAAGGAGGAATTTTGGGATGGCAGGAGAGGACCATGAGGTGGTGGACGTGGACGGTTTGGCGAATGCCAAGGGCGACGGAGCTGCTGTGAAGCCATCGGAGGCTGTGAGCGGTCCCTGCCGTGGCGCCGGCTGCAGCTGTTGATTTGGGTGAGGAGGACGGTGGGGAGGAGGAGCCGCTCATCCAGGCGGCAGAGTGCCGCATATGCCAGGAGGAGGACAGCGTCAAGAACCTCGAGAAGCCATGTGCCTGCAGCGGCAGCCTCAAGGTATGAATCCTCGTCTGGTCCAATATCATCCATGTATTGCGTCTGGTTGTTGGACTGTTTTCCTGGAATAATCTATTTTTAAGTCTCGTAGCTATTGCGTCGCGCACATTGCAGTATTTCCCGCCGTTCTTGGTCTTGCCTTGGTCTCCTCAAGTCCTTGTCATTTCCGTTGGTACTTTGTTTCGCTTATAAAGTATAAGAAACATTCATATGGCACCATCCATGACTGTAGATATGTATGTTGATTCATCAATAAGTTACCACATTACATAAATCAGCTCACTGTAATATATCCGTAGATATGTATCAGGTGATTGGCTTTAAGTATTTTGTCCCTGGGCCAACATTGGTTAACTGTAGGGACAGTTACCCACCTTTGCAGATGTCAACTGGAAAAAAAATGTCATGCATACTAAATCTGGCTGTCACAAGTTATTATGGAAAAGACATAAGAAAATGATGTTATTGTGAGATCTTAAACAAGGAAGCAAATATGTAATTATAGCCCTCATTGGATAGCCTTTTTGGCTCAATAGACAGATGCACCAATGCTATATGCTCTTTTTGCGCCAATTACTGCCTCAGCTACTAGTTTCAACAGAAGCATGCTCTGATGGGTAGCATGGCCACTTGTTTGTAATCATGCCCTACTATGGTCACGCGAATCAACACCAAAATTGAAACATACTGATCTTTAAGTCTTAATACTGCATAGATCCAAGAAGTTTAAGTCTGATCGATGTCTGGATCAATAAATTTTAATCTAGAGGGATTCTTCGGTTGCTCAAATGATCTGTCCCCAAAACCCCAGCCATTACTACACTCAGGGTTGCACTTGCGCAGGACGCATTGCTATCAGTGTAAATATGGATGTTAAAATTGCACGCCTTCTGAAGCTGTCATACTATTAGATGTTTGTAAAAAAAAAAGGCTCTGTTTGCTAGGCAAAACCAAACTTCTCTCGAGATTTATTTTCTAACTTTTTGTAAACATGTGGAATTCATTGTTCCTGCATTCATATTGAGTGAAATAGTTAATTTTTTTTCTACAAGAGTGATGTGATCCATAAATTTATACATTTTCTCTGTCATGTGCAGTATGCTCATAGAGCTTGCGTGCAACGCTGGTGCAATGAGAAAGGAGACACTACATGTGAAATTTGCCATGAGGTCGGTTTAGTTTTCTTTTCCCTCAAGTTCATGCCACTGATAGGCTCTTTTGTTTTTCTTCTGCTTGTTGTGTTGGTTCAACGTTGGCACATTACAATTTTGATAGAAGTATCTTTTAAATGTCATTTATCCTACTCAATTTTATTTTATTTTTTTGCATATTTTGTTCATGCATGGCACCCTCACTTGTATCGCTTGGTTGTCTTACCTTCACGACAACCACACTACTACTTTGCATCGTGCTGTGACAGCTACTAGCTTAGTGCCCCATCGGAGGTCTCCAAGGTTATTTTCCCTTGTTTTGTGCTTTACCTTCCACTTCCAAAAAAGCCTCGCTTGATGGAGCATAGAAGCATAATGCCTTGGGTGGTTTAGCCCCACCACATAGAATGTTGAACCCATAGAACTACCGCATCGGCCTTTCATGCTCCATGAACCATGGGCATGTGCTGCCATATCATGTGCAGTTCTCAGTTACTATTCTTTTAGTTATTTTCCCTAGACTAGTTATTTAATTTTGATGATGTTATAACAAATGAGTCGGTAGTTCGATGCAATAATGTGTTTATAAACTTTGTTATTAGGCAGCTCTACAATTTTGGTTTTATTGAATTAGAGTTTTCGTTCTGAATACTTTTTCCATAATTGTTATGTTGCTTCTTGGGCCTCTACATAATTATGGAGCGTTTCCATGCGTACTGATTCCTTCCAGGCTTGGTTGGTAAATTGCAGGAATACAAGCATGGTTACACTGCACCACCTCGTGTTCAGCCAGATGAGACCTCCATAGACATCAGGCATGTATTTCTTTTTTTTCCTTTTTTTTTGGTTAGACACTATATACCTGTGGCCAACATTTCAGCTATTTATTGTGTTTTTATTGGGTTCCATTGGAGCTAGAATATATCTAAGCCAAGATTCTTGCCTTGCAGTGACGAATTGATTATGAATCTGCGAGACCCAAGAATTCTCGCTGTAGCAGCTGCCCAGCGTCGTCTTCTTGAAGCAGAGTACGATGGTTATGCAGGTTCTGATGCTAGTGGTGCTGCATTCTGCCGCTCCGCTGCACTTATTGTGAGTACTTCCAACAATTCATGGTCTTATTGCCCTTAATAAGCCGGCTGATGTTTGAGTAGCTTATTCAGGCATTATTTTGTTAGTTCTCTTACAACTTGTTTATGAAGTGAGAAATGGTCATCTTATTTAGTTTCTTAACCAGTCAGGCTTATGTCAGTGCTTTTTGCCATCAAGCTTATCCTTCCCTTTTATCCTGCTCACGTTAGCTGTTGTATTGAGTCGAGTGGCCCATGTCAAGTTTCTTGTATTATCAATGTAACACCTAAAGAGCCTTGCATCTTTTGCAGTTAATGGCGCTGTTGCTGCTGAGGCATGCATTGTCAATCTCAGACAGCGAGGGAAATGATGATGACGCTTCTACCATGTTCTCAGTGAGTTTTGTCGTCTCTCTTTATTTGTTTCTTTTTTTTAGTAGTAGTCTAGTTGGTGCCTTGTGCTGACTTGAACCTTTGCAGCTGTTTCTGCTGCGAGCTGCTGGATTTCTGCTTCCGTGCTATATCATGGCGTGGATCTTCAGTATTTTGCATCGCCGGCGACAAAGACAGGTATGTGTGATCCAGTTATGAAGACATCCTTTGGTCATGAAACAAAATAACATGCCAGTTATAGTGATTTATAACATTCACAAGCTAGTTTGCTTTAGGGTAGAGAGATTACTATCGCATCCTTTGGTCATTGGTTTCGCACATCGTATCTAACTTTTCATGCTTCCACTACTGGCAGGAAGAGGCTGCGTTGGCAGCAGCAGAGGTAGCCTTCATCCTTGAATCGGCACGCGGACGCGCCCTCCAGTTCGCCATCGCTCCGGACTCCCCCGCCACTCCACAGCATGAGCCATTGCCACAATAGCTAACTCCAGTAGTTCCCCACAACTACTGACCATACGTTTACATGCCGTTGCGTTGTTGTTGAGGCCCACAATGTACTGACTCACCAAAAGTTAAGCCGGCTTGGCTTTTGCTTCCTGTGGCCGAGTAAAAACTTGTTGTTGGATGCCATTGCAAAGTTAAGCTCTGTACCTTCTATTCATCTTGGGTGTAATGCAAGCATTCGATTGAGTGTAAATTTGTTGTTTACTTCGTTGTGTAGTACTGTCTTTTTGTAATGTACAGTCTCTTTTCATGGAACTTATTTTCAACAGACGCATAGCCTTTGATGAGAATATGCTTATCGTAGGGGGCGCAAGAGCTTTGTTGTCAGACCTGCAGTTGCTTGTAGACTTCTTGGGATAAAACTAGGCTTTTGCTAAAGAAATTTCTTGCCACTGGGTGGTGGAAGAGCTCAAAAAATTGTGGTGTGTGAACGGCTTTTCAACCTCTGCACCGAGGAGAAGTGCATCAGCCGCATGTTGACACTGTATGTACCCGTTGTGGAAGAACAGGGCTTAAGCTGCGTATCAGGCAGGCTCAGAATGATCCACATAATCTTCTACATCGTCCATATTGCCTCTTCAATAATACATGACCTAGTCCTCTACAGAAATGCAATCCGGGGTGGTTTTTATTTACCAATTTTGAACTGCTAAGCTGGAAGAACCAATCGATTTCTTTGAAAACTAATCTTTCTACCTTAATTCCATTTTTTCTGTGCCTATGATGCCACACTAAATTTGTAAAGCGTGCAGAGGAGAAGCAGGGAGTGGCCCATGTATATGTAAGTCATGGAGTTGAATTCTGAAACCTGTCAGGCTGTGGTTGATGCAGAAAGCAGCAAGGAAGGAGATTTCAGGGGTTTTATGTTCCTGCTGAAAGGCTATGTTGGTCACCGCATTTTGAACGGCTGCCTCGCTGAGACGAGCTGCCTAAGCTCATCAGCTGCAAGTTGAGATGCAGGTTGGCCCGGCTTCGAGGAATCCAGGAGGAACACGGGAAGAGAGCGGCCGGACACGGCGGCGCTCCGGCGAATGCGCCATGCCTGCGGCGCTCGATTTGCTCGGACGCGACGACCTCGTCCTCCGGTTGTTCATGCGGGGGTCCAATGGTTCTGGAGAAGATTGACTATTGATTCTAGGGATCGTGGTGAGGGCGGCTTTCTAATCAGGGGCCTAATTGCGATCAAATATTTTTCACAGAACCCTTTACTTTGGATCGCGATTAATAATCGCGATCTAAATATTTACATAAAACCCTCTAATCTGGATCGCGATTAATAGTCGCGATCCAAACTAAGGTCTCATGTGTAAATATTTGGGTCGTGATTATTAGTCGCGATCCAAAATCAGGGGGCTAAGTGCAAAATGCTGCCGCCGCGCCTGGCGCCCAAGGCCGACCTCCGCTGTCCAGACGCACTTGCGCGTACAGATTCATGTCATCCCAGGAGCTTCTTCCTCGTCCGTCTCGAACCGTGGTGGTGGTCCTCAAGCAGGGGCGCTGCCGGCAAAGAGGGTCGTCGGCGGCGGCGGCGGGACACGAGATGCGGCTTTTCACTTGGTCGGTGAATGGACCAGCGGAGGAGCGACACGAGATGCGGCCGTGGGAGTGCCTCGGTCTCCGGCGGGGTTGGTCCGCTACTCCGCTGCTCTGCTCTGGGAGGAGGAGCCGTCCACAGCTGCCATGGCAGGCGCCTGTTCAGCTTCAACCTGCATAACATGGCAATTGGCTGCGATTGCTCCTTTGGTTTGATCCGGCTCAGTATAATTTTTAATCTTGCATTATTTTTGCAGTGAAGACTGGGAGAAGAAATTGCCGGATCCAGCTTTTGTTTGTCCAAGCCTGAAATCTCGACTCACAGTCACACACCAAGAGTAATGGTACGGCCCCTGGGATCTTTGAACAACAATTCATTCTGAACTTTCTATTTCTCACAAACATATTTCTGGTTTGTGAGACGGAAAATGGCCAGTATTCTTCAGAACCAAAGCACAGGTGTTGCAGAGGGCAACAACCTGAAAACTACAGGATTCTGTATTTCTGACTACAGCGGCGTCGGTAAGCAATACATGGATGAACCGTACACAATTGAAGAACTGAGAGCCAGATGGTACATCAATGCGTATTTGCAATGGCAGAGCAAAATCACACCAAAACATGACTGGTGTATCCATTGTTATTGTTATGTCCCATCTCTTTTCGGTGTATCCGTTTTTGACATTATTATGATCCAGTTCTCTAGTGGACTGACGGTGAAGGATTTTTTTTACTGCAGTAGACACTAGGAGGACACTTGACTTTGATCCTCATTTCTGTTGTAGAGGAGCTAGCTATTAAAAGGGCCCAAATGATGATTGATGAAAGGAACACCCAAGAGTTACTCTGATTATATGAGGAACAAATTAAATTCAAATATGCTTATATGGCACACGTGAATGGCAAAATTACAGCCATATTTTCGAGCTGAGTGCACCTGAACTACTAATCTTATACAGAACTATTCTTCCTTTTCACTGTGGAACAGCTATGTTAGCTAATCCTCTGTGCAGTGTTTCTTGTTCTGTTTGCTTTCAGCATTTCAGTTTCAGCAGTTAGCAGTAGGAGCCGTGCTCAATTCTGTTAGAGAGCCGAGCTCATTTTTCCGTTAGTGGTTAGCTAGCTGTTGACCCGGGTCATGCCAAGTGGTTCTCACGATCACGATTAGTGCGGCCAGGCCTCTGGATCCCCGGCCACTACCTCCATCACTGGGGAGTTAGCATGTAATTAGGCCTTTATATTCTGCACGTTAAACACAGACGCTGCCGCTCCCGCAGCACCAAAACCAGTTGTTCTTGAGTGTGTTTTCGGTTGATGATAAAACGAACAAGCTAGCCGGTACTGTATTTCGTTCTCTGTCAGAATAGATCTTTTCAGATTCAGGTGAACCAGAATTAAATTTAGCCTGCGACATGTAAGTCGATCGTGCATGATTACAAAATAGGCATGCTTAATTTGCTAACGGACGTCAAAGTCACGACGTATCTGCTCTCACAGCTTAAAGTTTGGTTCGTCAGGCTACAAATTTCCAGGGCCGCCGGCAGGCTCAGGAGGTGTTTGGATACCCACTTTAGTCTCTAGTCAGTACTAGTGTATAGTCTCTAGTCTCTAGTCACTCCCTCCCCTACTAAATAGTTTTAGTCTCTAGTCCCTTTTTAGTTCCACCCGTTTGGAACAAAACTGACTAAATCTAGTCAGGCTAGTTTTAGTCACCCTGATCCAAACACCACCTCAGTTGCCAGTGCGATTGGACTGGTCCTATCCTTGAGCCTTCCACCATTGAGAAAGTAAGAGGAAGGGCACTTCAAAAGTTGGAAGGTAACGTTGATGATAGAGATGTTTCAGTTTCTCCAAATTCGTTCAGTGTCCGCCTTCGGTGCTTCTCGATTTATGGACCGAATCCTGCAATTTTCAGCAAGTTTGTTCACACTGAACATGCTGCTTCTCCGTAGATACAGCCTGTCCATACTCGTCATTTCCCTCTTCTATACGGAGCGGGGGTGCTTGGGTGCTGTATTCGCGTTCTCTGAATTCTTCTTCATCGCCAAAATTGCAGCAGCCATGCCTGGCCGCGTGAGGTCGAGAGCGGCGGCGGCGGCTCGATCTGCGGTGGAATCCGCCCGCTGATTCTTGCTCTGGATGAGAGTGAAGCGTTATCGGAGAAGGCTTGTGCCACGGATTAGGAGCCAGACAGATGCAACGGGGCAGCGCGACCCCGGCGGGAGGCGACGACGGCGGCGGACCGGCGGGAGGAGCAGGCAGTCGAAACCAGGGGGCTCTTTGCATAAATTTGGATCGCAACTATTAATCGTGATCTAAATAATTGCACATAGTCTTTTAATTTGGATCGCGATTAATAATCGCCATCCAAATTGGGGGTGTTTTTTTGCAAATATCGTGATCTAAACTGGGGAGTTCATTGCAAATATCCCGGGCCGGCGACGTCCGTGACCCGTCGGGCGAGGCCGCGGTGCCGCGCCGACGGCCGGCCTCCGCTACACGATCAGCCTTGCGTGGTTCAGGCGACGCGCCATCACAGGAGCGTCTTCTTCCTTGTTAGGCTCGAACGCCGGCGGCCGTGAACGGCGGTGGTGGTGGTGGTCCGCAAGAAGCAGGCAGCAGGGGATTCGCCCTTGGCCGGCGAAGAGGGGCCGAGCAGCGCAACCGGCGGAATGCAGGTTTTCATCCTAGATTCCGGGAGCTCTGGAACTGCAGCCACTTCGTACATTGCCGTCGGTGATTCCGTGACCTGAATCTGAATCTTCTGCTCATACGGCTGACGAGGAGATGGACGGGTCCAGCTCTGACCTCTGAAAGCTCTGCCTCATGCCGTCACGGATCGAGCCAATCAGCATGTTCCGAATTCTTTTCTCCCTCGCAGACGCAGACAGATACTCCCTCTATTCATAAATAGATGTCACTGTTGACTTTTCGACATCACATTTGACCATTCGTCTTATTCAAAAAATTTATGTAAATATTAAAATAAATATGCAACGATTAAAATATCTTCAATATAAAACAAGTTATAAAAACGTAAATAAGATTTGCGTAAAAAATTTGAATAAGACGAGCGGTCAAACGTGATGTCGAAAAGTCAACAGACATCTATTTATGAACGGAGGGAGTAGTTGGTACGGCCACTGTGATATTTTCAAACCTGTATATGATCTGAATTCTTCAACTTCTTCCTGACAAAAAATACATTTCTTACTCCCTGTTGCATCCTTTACAATATATCAAAGAGAGACAGCTAGCGTGAGCAAGGCATCGTCAGGGAAGAATCGCTGTCACGTGTGGCTGCGGCTAACGCTAGAATTGCAAGAAATACAAACAAGTGGGCGCATTTGTTGGGAGGAACATTAGTGGTACATCGATCAGTTGAATCACCATGCCCATGCCGTCGATTTATATCGTCCAATTGTAATTTTGACATTGAATTAGTGAGGTTTTTTTTTTCTATGTTTTTGTATCTTGACAGCAATGGGATTTGGAAGTTGTATTGTATTGCAAGATTTACGAGCAAAATTCTCCGGCGAATTCGCCATGGTTATCAGTAGAGCAAGAAACAACTTAGTATTCACCTGGAATTAAACCATGACTAGAATCCATTTGCTTAGCTTTCATTTTTGTTTTTATTTTCTTTCTTACCCCTTTCTGTAACTTTCTGCACTTATTTAGTTTGTCAATGACTCAACATATATTCGTCCTGTCCTCCTAAAAGAAAAATAGGATAGGATAAATGCCCTGATGACCCTGGTTATGAGATGAGTTTGCAATCGCAAGCTTGCCGTATCGAACCATATTGCGCGCTACGTAAACAATTTTTTAGATGATACTGTAGGCTACGTATCGATCCATATTTTTATCAACCATTTTGATATACTAGTTGTTGAAGTAGTACATTTGGATCACGGGATCATCTAAGAGCAAGCCCAATAATCAAACAAGCACTTGTCTTACCGACAAGTCATCAGACAAGACCTCCAACAAGTTGTCTCCACAAAATATTTTTATTTTTCTATTGGACCCATAATTTACCCATCCATTCAACTTTATTCCCAACATCTACACACGATAGGGACCCACAAATAGCTCGGGGTGCTTTGCAACCGGCGCCAACTGAAACAACAAGGCTCATTCTCTCTCCTCTCTTTCCTGTTTTATGTCAGAAAAAGTGCTGGTGTGTCGATTCGACGATTATTGAGCTTGCTCTAAGCACCTCTGCTAACTCTGCAGCAGCACATGACATGCTCTGGTGCCCCGCGGCGCGAGCAGCACGGGTACGGAGCTGTACTCACCGATCGAGCACACCAGACACCACGTGCCGTCCGACGCGTAACAGTGCCACAGGTCCTAGATTATCCTCGACCGGAGCTTAATTTACCCGGACTGATTGATCGGAAAGTCGTAATGAAATGCGCCGATCGGATCAATTCAAGAAATCAGAGCCGGAGGTGGATTCACGTGGCCGGCCGCTTGATCGAGTCAACGGCTGGCGCGCGGTACCCTCACCGGCGACTCGGCGAGACGGTGCTCCGATCCGAAACACCCGGATCTCGCGCGCGCGGGCGTCGGTCGAGCACGCCGCACGCACGCACGGTTCTTCCCTCCGTCCGGCGACGTGGCCACCCCGTGCGTGCCTCGCGCCGTCACGCGCGACGCAGCTGGCCCCGCCACGTCGTCACTGCATGGCATTGCCGCCGTACGATGGTCCGCGCGCGTGGGCATCACATCGCAGCCGTCGGCTGCAGCTACTACTAACTCCGTGCGCCGTCGTCTTGTTCGTCATCACCCTCGGAGGAAGGAAGGAATCGTGGCGTCGTCAGCTCCTGGGATTCCGGGAGGAGGCATCGAGTCGGTCATGGGAGGGTAGGGGAGGAAGAAGAGGCAGCCGCGGGGCCCGCATTTGCCGTGTGACGTGACTGGTGGGGCATGCAGGGGGTTCGGGGGTGACGGCACTTTGACAGTTTGGCCCCTCTCGCTCGGTACTCGAAAGGACCACGAAGAGGGGCTGGCTGATGTGAGCGCGCCGGTGGCGAGGAAGCATCGAAATGTCGGGGTGTGGGTGTGGTACACGGCTGCCGAGCGCCCACGCTTGTCTCCCTCAAAAAAGGTTCATTCAAAACGTATGAATCGTACGAATGGTCCAACTCTCGTCCAGACATACGGACATGGAATTGCTAGTTATACATACGATTCGGTGGTGTTCTCAAAGTGCAATGCGCAGACACCACCGATAAATAAAAGTCTTCTGAAAAGGCTAGCACCATATTTGTCCACGTACGTACTTGTTATGGTATGAGGTTGACTCGCGACGAGAGATGTGGCTTGGCCTCTTTCAAATGTCGGCCTCTGATGATGCAGACGTGCCTAATATCTGTCGTGCGCTTTTGTTTCACCACCGATTACGTTCTCACGGTACAGTATCTCCCGCGGTGCACTTTTATTTCTCCACGTCTCCAAAATAGCGTTCGCTCACATGCAAGAGACAAATGAAGTGACTTGTCGCTCAGATTTAAATCTGGTAGAGACCGAACAATTATTTGACTCCACTAACAAGCCTTGTACATGCTCTGTTACTTTGGTGAAAGCAAAAAAGGGTATTTTTCATTATACCATAATATATTTTGAAAGCAGACGAGAGATATGTTGACAAAATGAAAACCATAAAAACTAATACTACTAGAAGTTTACTTCCAAAAACAAAAGTGAAACTGTTTTTCTTAACAAAATGTCACGGGACGGCATGCCCCTCGCAGGTCGAGTCTTTTTAAAAGTGAAACTGAGGTGGCTGAGGCCTACACTTCCGATCCATTTATTTTCATCCCAAAAATGCGGGTGCAAATACCGGAAAAACCAGTGCTTCCAGTGAAAAAAAAAAACAACCGGCCCCACACCACTAGCCTGCCGGTGGGCCAGCCAGTCGCACCCCCCGGCGCCAAAGCCAACCGACCGACCGACCCAACTCCCCCGCAACCGCACCTCCTCCTCCTCCCGTATCGATCCTCTTCCCCATTTTCTCCTCCCCCTTCGCCGCCGGCTGCAGGGGGGCCGGCTCCCCCTCCTCCCTCCATAAAACCCAACCGCTCCCCCAGCCCACTCCACACCCGCACAACCGCCGCAACCTCTTCTCGCCTCGTCTCGTCTCGTCTCCACCCCGCTCCTCTCCCCTTATCTCGCGCAATGGCGTCCTCCTCCGCCGCCCCCGCATCGCTGGGCCTCGGGCTGGGCGCCATCGGCCGCGCCCTCCTCCTCCCGGCGGAGGACGACGCCTCCGCGCCGCCCGCCCCGCCGCTGCCCGGCCTCATGCGCCTCCGCTGCGCCGTCCAGCACTACGACTGGGGCCGCCGCGGCGCCGACTCCCTCGTCGGGCGCCTCGCCGCCGCCGGCGAAGACGGTCCCTGCGATGACTCCCGGCCGTGCGCCGAGCTGTGGATGGGCACGCACCCGTCCGCGCCGTCCTCGCTCGCCCCCGACGTCTCCCTCCGCGACTGGGTCGCGCGCAACCCCGCCGCGCTCGGCCGCGCCGTCGCCGCGCGATGGGGCGGCGACCTCCCGTTCCTCTTCAAGGTGCGGCCGGCCGGCTCCCCTGCTCCTCTCGCATTCGCGTCTCTCTCGCGCATACAAACAGACAAAAAGTTTCCCTTTTTTGAGCGTTCGTGTTCTGCCGCTCCGGCGCGCGTGGCATGCAGGTGCTGTCCGTGGCGAAGGCGCTGTCGATCCAGGCGCACCCGGACCGGGACCTGGCGCGGGCGCTCCACGCCCTCCGCCCCGCCGCCTACCGCGACGCCAACCACAAGCCCGAGATGGCCGTCGCCGTCACCGAGTTCACCGCCCTCTGCGGCTTCGCCGGCACACAGGTACTCCTCCTTCCTCGCCTTTGCGTGCGCCCGTGCGTGCGTTCGTGCGCGCGACGCGACGCGACGCGACGTGCGTTCCACGACTCGTCTTCTTGTTCGCTCGCTCTCTCCCACGATCCGTGGCGGGGTGTTGACTTTGGGGGCTTTGGAGGATGCCGTCAGTCAGCTGACGCCGGCTGTTAAATTAGTTGTCAGCTTGGCATGTCCGGCCGGGTTAGTTGCTGCCTTGTTTATTCGACGTGGCAGCGGGATTCCATGGATGATTCCTAGCAAGGTTGGTGAGGGGTGTTGAGTCAGTGACGTCAGGCCGGGATCCGGCTGCTGATTAATTAGTCGCAATCCTAACTGTAAACGAAAGCTACTTATTCACTACTACTAGCAGCCTAGTGGAGACTCGTGTTGTTGATAAACAATCAGCTGGATCTCAATAATTGTTACTGTAATCTTTTGTTTTTTCTTCCGATGTGCCAACGTGAGTCGGCCCGAGTGGCTAGCCCCGCCGCTCCAGGGGCGTTCGTCCCTGTAGATACTGGCTGGTGGTGGGCCCGGTTCGATTCACTGCGGCACCTGCACTGTAGCGACTATTTCCTGCAATATGGCTCTGGTCGCTGCAGTGCATAAAAAAATCCCCTCGCTCCTCCGTTGGACCAAAGCATAGGTTAAGTACTCGCGCCGATTCTCACCGGCCTGCTGAGTCCCTGTGTATGGTGCGGAGGAGGGTTCGGGGGTTTTCTCGATCTGTGTGAGACGATCGTTCTCCTTAAAAAATGCCCGGGGGCCGTCATACCCCCCGCAGGTCGAGTTTTTTTTTTTTTCTTCCGATGCAACTGTCAGAAGAAGAGTTCTTTTATGTGGATGTGAATCTGCCGGAATAAAGAGTTCTTTTTAGCGATGTGGATCTGTGTCAGAATAAGAGGACGGAAAATCAGATGTGCACATGTCGGTAAAGCGCACGCCTTTCGTGAGGCTCTGTGTGGTCCTTTGCTCCACGAGGACAGGACTGACGCTGTCCACTAATACAAACAAGCTGTTATGGATATACCTGTGGCCTATGGTATCCTTGCTGCTTGCTCATGACACAAACAAGCTGTCTAAATCACGCGGAGATGCGATAGGAAATGCTTGATGTGTACGTAGGCGGCGGACGTTGGCTCGATAGCAAGAGAGAGCATATTCGATCATCGTAGTTTTGTGTTTTTTACAAACTGAAATGTTCAAGCAAAATGGATAAAAACGAGAGCTTGGGATAACTAGTTGTTTTCACTGCTGTCTTGTGACTTGTGTACATTTCCAATCATAATGTACTAACTTATGTGTACTGTGGCACAGGAGCTCAAGGAAGTTTTGAGGACTGTACCTGAGGTTCTAGAGTTAGTTGGCAAAGAAGAAGCTGCCAAGCTCATGAGTGTCAAAGAGCAGAATGAAGGAATTGGAGTCAGGCCATATCTGCAATCAGCTTTCACCAATTTAATGATAGCGAGTGAAGAAGCGGTTTCTGAAGCAATTTCAAAACTTAAGAGTCGCTTGGATGGTGAGAGTAAGGTAAAAATCTTTTCTGAATAATTCTTAAAATTTTATGTTATCTGAATTACTTGTAATTTGTGTCAGCTTGGAGGTTGGTTGCAGCGTCTTTCCTTTCTTAATGCTTTACATCTATCCATTTTGCTTTTGGTCCATATTACCGCCTTAATAAATTATTATGGGTTTGAAGCAAATTTACAGAAACCATATTTATGAGCTGCCTAGATGGCGGAGCATGTGTTGGAGTGATTCAAATCATTAATGGTTATAAGATACTAACGTATCAAAAAGATGTATTTCTGCTTAATGAATCCAAGTACTATTTTTTTTTGCTGTACTGGGCACCAACAACATGTTTGTTGGATTACCTTCGTACTTCAAGTTACTTATTAACTGAGTAGAAACTGGTTCGGCCATTCTTTGTACACTGATGAGTTTCTCCAGTATTTTGCATAATTGTTGTTTTATGCATGGAGCAACTGCAGGAAAATAGAACCCAGTGGAAGTAGATAACTCCATTTTAATGAAAGAAGTAGATCATACCTTTCTTCTGTTGTTGTCTTCATTATTTTTCAAAAGACCCAATTGATTTATGGTGTTGCCTTCTTGATGTTGTCTGTCCTCATCTCGATGGCGTGATGGCAGATATGCATGAAAACAAAATGGAGCACAGCTGTTACTTTTATGTCTGAAGAAATAGTTCATTAATATGTTTGGCTAGCTTAATTCTCCATATCTTAACTGTTTCCGTCATATTGTTTTCCTGTATTCAGGTTAGAGCCTTAACAAATAAAGAAAAGCTGGTTTTGTCATTGGAGAAGCAGTACCCAGGAGATGTTGGTGTTCTGGCAGCGTTTTTCTTTAATTATGTCAAGCTCAATCCCGGCGAAGCGCTTTACATTGGTGCCAATGAACCTCATGCCTACCTATCAGGAGAGTGCATTGAATGTATGGCCACTTCTGACAATGTTGTTCGTGCTGGACTGACACCTAAATACAGAGATGTGCATACTCTTTGCTCAATGCTAACATATAATCAGGTTTGTTTTACTTGTTCAATTTTCTTCTCATTCCCCAACTATGAGCACTACCTGTTTATAGTCTCCCATTCTTAAGGCATGCAAACTGTTTGGGGTCATCTGTTGAAGACATGGAATGCTAGCATCTGGTATTTCTCATTGATGAGATTAACTCTGATTGGTTAGGTAGTATTCTGCAAATTCTTGTTCACTTTAACAATGACATGATTCCTCAAAACATGTGGAGTTTGATTACATCGACAATCTAAGTTAAGATAACCTAATGAATCATGTTAATTTCACACGTAGGTTAAATATCTTCCCTGAGCATCACTCCCCATGCCCTGAAGTAGTAAACTTTTGATTTTCTACATGCAGATCTTCCCTGAAATTCTGAAAGGGGTACCTGTACAGCCATATGTGACACGCTACATACCCCAAACCGACGAGTTTGAAGTGGACCACTACTTGCTACCCGCAGGCAAATCAGTTACTATGTCTCCAGTGCCTGGGCCATCCATCTTCCTTGTCATGACAGGCGAAGGTGAGATCAAGGCAGGTTCCGTGCCTGACGAAGCAAAGCTGAAGGATGGCAATATTTTCTTCGTCCCAGCATACACAGAGGTCAATCTCCAGGCTTCTGGTCCTGGGTGCATGCAGCTGTACAGGGCTGGGGTGAACAGTGAATTCCTAAGTTGACGGGTAGCTTCCATCAAGGATTGTCATGAGAGTAATTGGCAATTGCTGTAGGTTAGATGCTATGTACGGAGAAATTTGCAATTCTTGTTAGGTGAGTTATCATAGTGTATAGGGAAAGTGCGTAACAGATTCATCTCTTCATATTTTAATCCTGCTTAATTTTCTTAAGTATTTTGCATGTAAAAGTTCAACAAGCCGTCGGGATTGAATAGATCTGTAGTTTGAAGTTGAATCAATCCTTCGACTGCTTCAAAGCATCTTTCTCATGTACTATTAATGTCTGGAAAAGAAAATAACCCTTGAGCTGCTCAGTGTTATGTTCAATACTAGAAATGTATGATGAATAACCCTGAACATGCTTCTTTTATCATTGACAACTCTGTCGCTGCAGAGCCTTTTGTTTGGCACTTGAGCTTATTGTTAAAATGAAGCGTATGAGCTGCTTTCGCCGTCTGTTTACATAGCCATAGGACAGATGCACGTTGCATGACTTGAAAACAGGAAACACATGCTAAACAGAGTGATTATAAGGGACTGGTAGGCCAAAATAGGAGCCATTCCTTCAGAGCCTACTCTATGTTTACTCCTAACATTCTTGAGAGTTCAGAGTGAACATTTCATAGATGCACCCTCCATTCTTCAACCAAGAAATCCACTAGTTGCAGTTTGGAAAAAAAGAATTATAGATGTTGGCGAAAGCTGAATGGGAACCTTGTCTTATATACACCCGGCTGAGTCTATGGATACCAGATGGTGTTCTCCTTTAGTGTAAAACAAAGCCTCTGCAGACTATTCTAGTCCTAGCTGGACAGTGATGTCGAAACTGTCATTTTTGGGGGAGAAAAAAGCCAAACAAGATGAAAATCAGAGTACCAATAAGCAGGAGAAAATGTTTTGCAATTAAATTCTTTTGCTCGTGTCACTTGTGTCCGTTTTAATGATTTGCTTCAGTTTTGATTCCCAGTCTGATCAAAATTGCTAAAGAACAGAGCATGGAAATAGTAGGAAACTGTGTGATTGACTTTTAATGGTTACTTCTTGGAGTCATTTGCGGCAGTTGTAGTAGTCCTTCCATCTTTCTCTAATTTTTGATATATATGGTATTAATTTCTTACAATGACCTGGTGGTACGTATATCGGTGTAAAATATTGGGTGGACTGGTTATAGTAAGAGGTGAACCAATCAGAATGGAGACATATGTGAGAACCATGTTGAGATGTGCCATAGTTCTCGATGATGATGAGTAATTGACAACCGTGTTGATTTGAGTTGACATGAGGTTTGGGTTGAAATGCGGGACTTTGAGGGTTGCATAAGCATATGCATGATTATGTTTATGGCTAACCGAAGTTGGTGCAGGTGTTGGGATGATTGGCGGAGAAGGAAACGTGTTTGCTTGTCTAATGATGTGTAGGTCAATGGAGTCAACTTGATGGTCAACGGCAGGAGGATCGGGAGGACCAAGCGAAGGGTCCCGACGGGCTGGGATCGAGGAGGCTTGGGTCCGGGCGATCGAGAGGCCGGGTGAGGTCAAGGGTGATCCACACCGTACACGTGGCGGACAAGAAGCACGGAGGGTTTCGCGGTTTGGCCTCAAAACCGTGGAGGTGATGAAGACGGCGTGTCGACCAAGGTCAAGAGGCGAACGGGAGGCCGGTGCAAGTGAAGGGTCCCGACGGGCTGGGACCGAGGAGACTTGACGGCGAGGTTCGCGGGACGAGGTGACACACGTCGACATCGGGATGGTTTCCCGGTTTGGCCACAAAACCGGTGGTGGATGGTTTCCCGGTTTCGCCTCAAAACCGGTGGTCGACGGTTTCCCGGTTTGGCCTCAAAACCGGTGGCGATGGTTTCCCGGTTGAGCCTCAAAACCGGTGGTGGGTGGTTTCCCGGTTTGTGCCTCAAAACCGGCGGTGGACGGTTTTCCGGTTTGGGCCTCAAAACCGGTGGCGAAAGTCGCGCTTTGAGAAGCGTGCAAGGCGGTTTCCCGGTTTAGGCCTCAAAACCGGCGGCGACGGATGGAGGTGCATGTGGCACCATCGTGGAGGTGGCTTCGAGGTGAAGCTACGGTGTGAAGGCCCCGACGGCGTTCGGGTGGAGGAGAAAAAGTTGGACGGAAACGCCCTTATGTGTTGTATGGGTGTGTTGTAGTGTGAGGGGCATTTCCGGGATGTGGAAATGTCCAAGGAGATAAGGTGGGTGGCTGGTTGTGGCTGCCCCCTTGAGCCTTTCATTTTGAGTTGTAGGGAGAGGGCTTGAGAGAAAGGAGAGAAGAGAGGGAAGAAGAGAGGAGATGGCTCTTTGATTGAGCTTTTTGTCATCTCTAGTTTGTGTGTGCTAGGGAGTGGCTTGACATCTACATCTTTGAGCAATACATAGCATCAATTCGTCCTCAAAGTGTTCTCCTCATCTTGAATCCCGAATTTCTTATTTTCCCTATTTTCGGAGCTATTTTCGGGTGATTTTCGATTCGCTTTTTGTGATGCGTTTTTGGCGGATTTCTTGGGGGATCTTGGTGCTAGGATGTGCTAGACCAACCCTTGATAGGTCCTTGACCGAATCCATGGCACGAGCACCTTCGATTTGAAGATTTGGTGAAGTTTTCCTCTCTTGTTCATCCAAACCCTACCCTTCATGGTACAATCCAAAATCCGTATGGATTTCTTAGGGTTTTTGGTGTGATTCTTGTTGGATGATGTTCTCCATCTCAAGACGAAGCTATGGTTCAAATTTAGTGATTTTGGAGGTCGTTTGACCCGGTTTCGAGATTTTTCTTGAGCTTGCGCGCGTGCTGAAATGACAGGGCCGGATACTCCGGCAGAGTGTCGGATACTCCGGTAGGAAACTTGGTTTTTCGGGTTCTCCAGGTCCGATACTCCGGTAGGATACGGATACTCCGGTGGGGGTTTCTGTACCCTGTTTCATCAGGTACCGGACACTCCGGCTCATTACCGGACTATCCGGTGGGGACTTTCTGTAATGTGTTTGACGGTTCATCCCATGGAGTGTGTCTTTGCTTGATTTGCTTCCGCAAGCGCCTCTATCTCTTATCCAATCACTTCTAAGGTCATCTCATCACTTCCAATGTGTGTGTGTGATCTTTGTGATCATTCTTGAGGCGGGTCGGGACATAGGCCAAGTTCTTGTGAAGAATTTTTATCGGCTCCCATTCACCCCCCCCCTCTGGTCGCCTTCTCGGTCCTTCAATTGGTATCAGAGCCGGTTAGATCACTTGTTGGCTTTTACCGGCCTTGTGATCCATAGGCGACCTTTTACACTTGCTTGTTCGTGCTTCGGCTATTTACTAACGCTAACCGGTGCTTAATTCATGGCGCCAAGTGCTCGTTCTCGTGTGTCTTTGTCCTCAGGTTTGGATAGGTGTGGAATTGCTATTGAGGATGGGACCAAGAAGAGTCGAGTAGTGAATGCTTGCAAGGGTGATCTTGACGAGAATGAAGAGGCGGACCTCACGAAGGAAGAACTTAAAATGGTCGAGCTTTTCAAGCTTTCAAGACGCGATGAGATGTCTCATGAGGATCTCATCTCCGAGCTTTTCAAGATGAGCCAAGGTAACCTTGTCAATGGCATTGTGGGCTTATTCACTACGGTTCAAGCTTGTGATGCTAAAATTGCCAAACTCAAAAAGAAGTTGAAAACCTCTATGCCTAGTGATGAGAGCTTGTTGTCTAGACTTGATAATATGAATGCTTTGTCTTCTTGCAAGTCTAGTACTTCCTTGCCTTGTGATGATTGTGTTGCCTTGATAAAAAAGAATGATGAGTTGAATGCTTCCATGGCTTGCTTGAAATCCGAAAATGATAAATTGATGCATGATTGTTCTTCATGTGAAAAGCAATTGGAAAGTGCTAGATTTGTTATCAACATGTTGAATGAGAATGCTTCTTTGCCTTGCTTGTCTTGCAAGTCTTTGCACGATGAATTGACTTGTTGAAATCAAATGCTTCTATGCCTTGTGACTCATGTGTTGCCTTGCATAAAGTCTTGATTGTGCTAGAGTTGAAATAGGCAATCTTATGTCTTTGGCTAGGAAAGGTTGCAACTCTTGTATTGACTTGCTTGCCGAAAATGAAATGTTGAAGCTTGATCATTCCACTCGTTTAGAGCAACTTGAACTTGCTAGGGCTACAATTGTTGAGATAAAATCTATGCCTTGTAGCACTTGTTCCTCTTCTATGAATGATGATGCTTGTCTTAATTCTTATGCTAATCATGATGCTTTGCATGATATGCATATGAGTGATGCACCATCTATTTCTTGCACATCATGTCATGATTTGAAAATTGAAGTTGAGGCTTTGAAGCTAATGCGCGATGATATAAGCGCTAAGTTGATTGAGTATAATGATATGAGTGCTAGCCTTGAAAAGGAGAATGATCTCTTGCGTACCACATATGCCGAGCGCAATGAGAAGGAGATTCAAACCTTAAGAGATACTCCATGTGGTACTTGTGAGCGCCTCAAATCTCAAAATGAGTTTTGCTCCAACTATGCAAGAGCTTAGATGATAAGCTTCTCGATTCATGCAATTCTTCTCACTCCGATGTGCATGTTTCAAATATTTCTTCTTTGTCTTCGGAGTTGGGTTCTTCTCATGTTGAGCGTGAGTCTTTGGATGTTAGCTCGTGTGCTATTGCTTTGGGTGATTCTTCTTTGGCTACTCATGCTATTGGCTCCTCCGGTCTTGCCCAAGGGACTTCAAATGGCAAAGGTGTTTCTTGCTCAAATGGTACATCAACCTTGAAAGAAAAGTACCATTGCACCTTTTGCAAGAAAGATGGGCATGTTGTTGAGTTTTGCTTTCGCCGTGTCAAACACGAGCGTCGTGTGCGTGCAAAAGCTTTTAGGAACACACATCGCTCTTTCCATGGCATGTGTGGACCTAGTGTTGACTCCAAGTCAAGAGATGCTTCTACTTCTTCATGCAAGTCTCAAAGGACTTCTCACTCGAGCAAGAATGGTGCTTGTACCTCTCAAACCGTCTCTCCCGATAGACCATTGTACCATTGCTCTTATTGTGAGAAGGATGGGCATCAAATTGACTTTTGCTTTAGGCGTGCCAAACATATGCGCCGGTCTCGTGCTTCTAACTCTTTGGGTATTCATTGCTTTTCCCATGGCATGAACACTCGAGAGCCTAGCATGAGGCATTGCTTTATTGATGGATTCTATGACTCTTTTTCTTGTGGGGTTGAACGTGCTCGTGGACATGCTTCTAATGCTCCTTGTGTTGGTCCACGACATGGTTCTCATGATGCTTACAATGGTTCTTCTCATGGTGTTCCCTTTAGAGGTTCTCGTCGTTTTTCTAGTGATTGCACTCGTTTTTCTTCTCGAGTTGCTATTTCGCGACATGCTTCTAAGGGTGCTTCAAAGTCTTCAAATTTGAGCCAAAGTTTGCATCATGCTAACCCTCATGATAAATTAAGTACATCTATTGGTCATGTGTCCAAGTGTTGGATTCCCAAGTATTTGCTTACTAACCCTTCGGGATCCAAGACTCGGACATCTCTCTCTTCTCATGTGTAGGTTGAGGACGCGGGTTGGAGGACATGAGCTTGATTGATCTCGGTCTTTTGCTTGACGTGATTGAGACATGATGGTTCTTCATACCCTTGTACATGGCCTCCAAGAGGCATGCACTTCATTGTGGCGTCTTCACCTATTTGTGAGCTTTCCTATACACTCATACCTTCTACATTCATGTACATTTGCTTGTGGTATGGGATGCTTGTTCATATGCTCATTTGATCCTCTCGGCATGTTTTATCTGTGTATATCATGTTTCATGCTTTTGGTTCTCTCTCAATATCTTTTGCCTTTATTTGTGTACACCTTTGATTAGCATGTGCGTATATCTTGTTATATTCAACCATGCTATCTTTGTATATGTTCTTGGCTTTTGACCCTTGCTTTCATGCTTGTCATTTTCTCTTGTCCAAAATTTCGTATATATTTGACTAGCATGTTTCGATGTTGCTTTCTAACATACCATGCTAGCTTTGTGAGCTTTTTGTAATTTATATCACTTTTCATGCTACCTTGTGTGATCCATGGTGTATCCTCTCTCATGTTTTACCATGATTTGCAAATGCTTCTCTTATGTTTGCCCTCATGTGACGTGTGCTCTTTATAGTCTTATTTGCATATCTTCACTTTGATCGTGCTTGTAGTTTTTGTCACTTTTTCTTGTATCTTGTGTGAACCATACTATATCTTTTCATGATTAGCTAGTGGTTCTCACATGCTTACCCTCCATGTAATATGTGCTCCTTTTTGCTTTATTTGTATATCCTCTACTTTGACATATGATTACTTGATCCTCTCATGTTTTGTTATGATTTGCAAATTTGAGATATGCTCCTTATTGCTTTATTTGCACAACCCCTTTCTTTGAGTGTTTCATGTTTACCCCTTTTCAAGTGTCTCCTTGTCCTCTTTTCGAATGGTTCTAAAGTTGTTTTATCGAGGGGGAGATTGGCTTGAGTTGAGGGGGAGATTGGCTTGGTTTGAAGGGGAGTTGTTGCTTACATTGATATTTGGAGTTTGTCTTTTGCTTTGGACCATTGAGATGCTTTTCTTGTAAAATTTGTATCTTACTTTTCTCGCTTTTGCGTTGCATTGTAAGATAAGCATCATGTATAATATGCATCTTTAGAAGAAGCTTCAACCTTTATGTCTCCTTGTATTTATTATTGCTATGGTTGAGTTTGAGCTAAGTTGTGTGATTGCTAGTAGCAAACCTTCAAACTTAGGCTTTTCTAGATGGCTTGGCATAGTGGTATTTTGAGCAAGCTAGCTAAACTTAAAGATGAAAATTGGCTTTTGTGAGTCTTATGATCTATGCATGCCAATGTTTGCTCACCACTTGTATACTTGCTTTTATCCTTGTCAAGACTTGTGTTAAGGCTAGTTTTGAAAATGTCTTGGCTTTGGCAACTTGTTGTTTGGGGGATGCACTTTGGCAAATGTTTAGCTCATGATGGGACTTTGGGGGAACAAATGTTCCTTTTGCCAAAAGGCATGCTCTTTTGCTCTTGTGCTTAAATTTCTAAAATCAATTTGATCTTTTGTGCTTAATGTTATAAATCCAATACGGTGCCTTGATGCCTCAGGGTGTTTGCCGTAACCAGTCGTGCGACCCTCTGTATGGATAAGAGGTTTCTTGAGGATAAAATCCAATACGGTGCCTTGATGCCTCGGGGTGTTTGCCGTACCCAGTCGTGCGACCCTCCGCATGGATAAGAGGTTACTTGAGGATAAACATAACATGAGTAATTGCTTTTGTTCCTAAATCTTATATCTCACTTGTTGAGTACTCACTTGATCAAATTGAGTCTTTGTTGCATATGTGAGCGTTTGTCAAAGCACATCTTTCCGAACGTTTGTTGCTTGAGTTGAGATTGCCACTTGCTAGTCTTCTTAGATTCACTTAATGCTTGTTTTGCCTTGAATAGGAGTGAATATACATGTGGTGGCAGATTTTATTATGATATAGCAAGTTTGAATCTATCTTGATCAATTCAATCTTCTTGCTTAGCTTGTCCAGCTCTTTACTTTTGTGCTATGCTCTCTATTACGGTCTTCGTGCGATTATGAGCTCATGCTTTTACACTTCAAGGCTTTGTGCTTGATTCATAGCAATGGTAAATGCTCGTTGACATGATTGTTGAAGCTTGATAGGTTTTCACCTCATGCATTGCATTTTAGCTCTCTTTTATGTCTTGATGAGTTCATTGCCAAAGGGGGAGAGTTTTCAAATGAGTGATGCACAAAATGTGATAATATGAATGAATTTAGCTTATGCATTTGTATGAGAGGTAATCATAACTTGAGGGGGAGCAATCATAATTTGAGGGGGAGCATTCCATGTATTTGAGGTTTTCTTGAGTCTCTTGTGTTCTTGGCGATGAAATGGTCATGATGAACAATTACTCTAGTTTATGGACCATGAGCCGCTTATATTTGAGATTTTCTCAAGTCTCTTATGTTCTTTGCGATGAAATGGTCATGATGAATAATTACTCTAGTTTATGGACCATGAGCCGCTCTCTTGCCAATTCTTGATGTTTGCGATCCTTTTATGCTAAGTGGCCACTTTCGATTCTTTATTGGTTTTTGGCTATCTTAGTTGTGCTTTATTGGACTCGCATTTTCAATTCCAAATTTATGTGCATTTGATGTTGTCAATGTACTCATCAAGGGGGAGATTGAGAAGCCATGTTGATATGTGCCATGGCTTGGTTTGTGATGAGTAATTGACATTGATTATTTCCTTGTTGAGCTTGGTTGAAATGTATTTTAAGGATCGAGAAAACAAAACCCCCGGACTATCCGATAGGTTACCGGACCATCCGGTACCGGAATATCCGACGTTGTACCAGACCATCCGGTCAATTCAAATTGCTTGAAAGATAGCACTATTTGAGGGGGAGCTTTACATCAAGTGATTACGTTCTGACTTTTTCTTGAGTCTTTTAGGATCTTTGCGTGTATGAGCCGCTTTCTTTGCCAACTCTTGACTTGTGTGATCCTTTGCTACTAGATGGTCGTTTCTACCTTTTACCTTGGTTTTGGACCATTTAGTTAGCTTCTTTGGTTTTGCATTTCAAGTTCAGATTCATGTGCTTTGTTGTCAATGTACTCATCAAGGGGGAGATTGAGGAACCATGTTGAGATGTGCCATAGTTCTCGATGATGATGAGTAATTAACAACCGTGTTGATTTGAGTTGACATGAGGTTTGGGTTGAAATCGGGACTTTGAGGGTTGCATAAGCATATGCATGATTATGTTTATGGCTAACCAAAGTTGGTGCAGGTGTTGGGATGATTGGCGGAGAAGGAAACGTGTTTGCTTGTCTAATGATGTGTAGGTCAATGGAGTCAACTTGATGGTTAACGGCAGGAGGATCGGGAGGACCAAGCGAAGGGTCCCGACGGGCTGGGATCGAGGAGGCTTGGGTCCGGGCGATCGAGAGGCCGGGTGAGGTCAAGGGTGATCCACACCGTACACGTGGCGGACAAGAAGCACGGAGGGTTTCGCGGTTTGGCCTCAAAACCGTGGAGGTGATGAAGACTGCGTGTCGACTAAGGTCAAGAGGCGAACGGGAGGCCGGTGCAAGTGAAGGGTCCCGACGGGCTGTGACCGAGGAGACTTGACGGCGAGGTTCGCGGGACGAGGTGACACACGTCGACATCGGGATGGTTTCCGTTTGGCCACAAAACCGGTGGTGATGGTTTCCCGGTTTTGCCTCAAAACCGGTGGTCGACGGTTTCCCGGTTTGGCCTCAAAACCGGTGGCGATGGTTTCCCGGTTGAGCCTCAAAACCGGTGGTGGGTGGTTTCCCGGTTTGTGCCTCAAAACCGGCGGTGGACGGTTTTCCGGTTTGGGCCTCAAAACCGGTGGCGAAAGTCGCGCTTTGAGAAGCGTGCAAGGCGGTTTCCCGGTTTAGGCCTCAAAACCGGCGGCGACGGATGGAGGTGCATGTGGCACCATCGTGGAGGTGGCTTCGAGGTGAAGCTACGGTGTGAAGGCCCCGACGGCGTTCGGGTGGAGGAGAAAAAGTTGGACGGAAACGCCCTTATGTGTTGTATGGGTGTGTTGTAGTGTGAGGGGCATTTCCGGGATGTGAAAATGTCCAAGGAGATAAGGTGGTGGCTGGTTGTGGCTGCCCCCTTGAGCCTTTCATTTTGAGTTGTAGGGAGAGGGCTTGAGAGAAAGGAGAGAAGAGAGGGAAGAAGAGAGGAGATGGCTCTTTGATTGAGCTTTTTGTCATCTCTAGTTTGTGTGTGCTAGGGAGTGGCTTGACATCTACATCTTTGAGCAATACATAGCATCAATTCGTCCTCAAGTGTTCTCCTCATCTTGAATCCCGAATTTCTTATTTTCCCTATTTTCGGAGCTATTTTCGGGTGATTTTCGATTCGCTTTTTGTGATGCGTTTTTGGGGCGGATTTCTTGGGGATCTTGGTGCTAGGATGTGCTAGACCAACCGTTGATAGGTCCTTGACCGAATCCATGGCACGAGCACCTTCGATTTGAAGATTTGGTGAAGTTTTCCTCTCTCTTGTTCATCAAACCCTACCCTTCATGGTACAATCCAAAATCCGTATGGATTTCTTATGGTTTTTGGTGTGATTCTTGTTGGATGATGTTCTCCATCTCAAGACGAAGCTATGGTTCAAATTTAGTGATTTTTGGAGGTCGTTTGACCCGGTTTCGAGATTTTTCTTGAGCTTGCGCGCGTGCTGAAATGACAGGGCCGGATACTCCGGCAGAGTGTCGGATACTCCGGTAGGAAACTTGGTTTTTCGGGTTCTCCAGGTCCGGATACTCCGGTAGGATACCGGATACTCCAGTGGGGGGTTTCTGTACCCTGTTTCATCAGGTACCGGACACTCCGGCTCATTACCGGACTATCCGGTGGGGACTTTCTGTAATGTGTTTGACGGTTCATCCCATGGAGTGTGTCTTTGCTTGATTTGCTTCCGCAAGCGCCTCTATCTCTTATCCAATCACTTCTAAGGTCATCTCATCACTTCCAATGTGTGTGTGTGATCTTTGTGATCATTCTTGAGGCGGGTCGGGACATAGGCCAAGTTCTTGTGAAGAATTTTATCGGCTCCCATTCACCCCCCCCCCCCCCCCTCTGGTCGCCTTCTCGGTGCTTCAATATGTTTTGTTCAGCGAGCCACACAAGTGCAATTCGATGGACCGCAAACATGAGCATGCAAATGAACACACAGCCACGACCTTAAGTTTGTTACTACTTTTTTTTCTTCAAAAGAGAAGAAGAAACTGAATGTTTATCTTGTATGGGTACGGACTCCGTTCAACAATTCCTATGATCCTTGGACTCCTTCCATGCCACTCTACAATGCTCTGTCAGGAATAGCAATAAAGATTGAAAAAGAAATGATCGTGAACGGCCGCTCTGACGATAAATGAACGCTGCCACGGCATTCAGTTTGAATCAAGCATATATTCCCAAGAGGTAAACCAAAAAGAAAATTTGTGAAGGGAAAACGAAAAAAGTTTAGCTTGTCTTGTACGAGTATGAAAAATTAAACGAAAGAACTACACAACAGTTCCTTCGATTAGTTGTATAAACTTGAAAGACTGAAAAAAAAGATCGTTGAATGGTCCCGTTGAAGAAATGTGTGATCAGGCATATACATACTGTAACAAAATGAACAAATTAAACATACTGTAAAATCGAAGGAACAAATTAACAAAATGTAACAAAGATGTGGGTCAACTCTTGCATCATAGGAGGTAAGAGGTCATCGACCACTTCAACATCTCAAATCGACAGCCACAATTATTTGGGACTACTGTAAAATCTCTCAAATTTAAACAAATGTTAACTAATACTGACAATATATAACACTGATGTTTTTTTTGGCGAATTAATAACAATGATGTTAACTTTGAATCGGGAAATAAAATATGATAATATCCAACTCTAATTAATCATTATGGATTTAATTTCATAAAAATGAACCTTGTAATCCTTGTATCTGTAGGCAAAGACAATAGTTTCTAATCAGTCATTACTTTAAGAAAGTAGTAATATTTGATATGTGAGGAATTCATGCCTTTGGAGTGGTCTGGTCCAGTCAAATAGCATGTCAGTCATGCTTTAGTCTCCAGGTGGAGGTACTGCATGCCTAATCCATGAGTAGCACGGAAAACCAGTGCAAGCTGTATATATAGATGCACCATAACCGTTATTAACTGGCAATGAACAAGTAGTACAGATAGTAGCAGGACAAAAGAGCCACATTCATGTTCGTAGAGCACAGATAGCAAGGTTTTTGTAGTGATTAATTTGAAACATCTTTTTATCAATTTGTATGGAGTTCGAGGCTTGAGGTCGAAATAAGTGGGGTTATGCGTAAGGCAAAACCAGTTTTATGGATACTGCAAGCTTCGGTGATAGATGGGAAAGCAGAGATGGTTGAGATGTTGGAGGAAGCTGAAATAGGCGAGGAAACTGTGCTCAAATTGCAGAGCGGAACAATCGCGCAAAACAGGTTCTTCATCGCAAGCACATGCGATGAACAGAACCGTTGCGTTCTTCCCTCACATCGGCGCCGTCGGCATCGAGAGTATAACGGTCCACACTCCGCCGAGCATCGAGTGGCACTGCCGAGAAGGCCGCAGTGACACCATCACGGCGTCGTCTCGCATTGCCACCATCGCCGTGGCGCATTGCCACGAGGACGATCCGAGTCGCGGCCATCAATTGTGCAAGTAGCTGCTATTGGTTTGGCAGTGCTGATATGGCACCTACCCGCCCGGCTTTCGATCGAGGACGTGGCTGATCGCGTTCGTCGGCTCTTAGTTTCATTGTAGTTACTGTCTGTGCATCTGTGTTCATAGAGTATTCAAAGCCAAAAATGCTCAGAAGCGAGATAGCCACACGAAAATAAATCCCATAAAGAAAAAATCTTTTTTTGTGAGGAACAAAAAACAATTAATCACATGTAGTATTCTGTCGATCCTGTCACCGGGCCCATACATTTCCAGCAATGTATACCGATCTCCATTTGCTACAGAACCCTGAAAATTCCTGCTGCAACTGCATGGCATCAGTAAAACGTGACGTGAGTGATGTCATTGATTTGGTTTGCATGAATTCAGGTGATCAAGGAGCGCGACAAAGGATGATAAGTCACACGTTCCTGCTCTTGAAGTACGAAACGCCCCCAACACAGTTTCGCATTTATCGTGACAAACTCGTTTCCTTTCTGGAAGTTGTGCTGGTGCTGTGTTTATAAATGAGCATTGACAGATAAATATCTAGCCTGGAATGATAGGGAATACAACATGAAAACAGAAAAATTTGGCTAGCCGACAGAGATAACTAAGATGGTGGTGGAAACTGAAGAGAGCCAGCGGTGGACCGATGACCGGAAGATATCGGCAAGTCGGCGGTGAACCGATAACTGGAAGCCCGCATGGATGAGAGATGCTCGGTGTATACTCGAAGCTGACAAGTCTCTTCAGCTTGGCAACACATCATACCGTTGATGTCCTGAGACATGCTCAACTTGGAAGTCGGAAACAAGTGATGCACGTTTTGGGGCGCCCGAGCTGCTGGGCACAATAGCAACTGAAGCTTAGTTCCAGCCAGGTACAAGAACAATTCTGCCTACCCGTGATAGGAAATACCGGTGACAAACTCCGCAAGTGGCAGCAGAATTTAGCCGTCAAACTAGGCTGAGGAATAATAACAAATATAACTGTCACCGACGAGGAAGTGATCGAAGGGGGTTTAATTTTTCAATTCTGAAATCTACTATGCTGTTGAGAAACGATGTCATTTAAATGTTGAGAAGTGACGCATCGTGGGAATGAAATGCAAAACATGAAATGAGTTTCTTATTTGTTACAGATTGATGATGAAAATGATGTTATTCCTTATCTGGAGGGAGTACATATTATTTGCCTAATTTGTGGGAGCTCATCTGAAAGTATCTGCTGGGTGTCATTGAGTGTCTCTGGACACGTTGGCATATGCAGCGACCGTCCCCTGCTGATGGCGACCCTTCCTGAGCTGCCGGGGTGACCTTGCACGGGGAGAATAACTCTGCTGTTGATAAACCATGTCAACCTTTTATTGGGCCGGTAAATCACGGGCTCTTTCTTGGAACAACAATAGATTGGATGCAACACCAGCCCAACTCTCCAGCAGGCCCCGGCCTATTATGGGAGGTATCTGGGCTAGGCTGAGGCAGCAATGTGGCCCATTACGATAGTCTCAGATTTTTTTTTTGAGGGCATAGCTTGAGGACTTTGTGCGGCCACTACCATGCAGAATGATGGATTAGTCCGTTTTCGTAGGATGAATACTGAATTCCTGACGAGACAGGGTAATGGGCCAACTTTAGGTGACTGAAAAGTACTAGATGGTTGCACAAAC